>CM070874.1:245390929-245990929 GCA_036365515.1 Torymus aiolomorphi
GAACAAAGAGATATTTCGTAAAATTTTAAATTTTATTACAATACAGAAAGTAAATCAAAATTGAAACTGACCAATATTCAAATAACATTCTTAGACTAAAATATTGCGATCATCCATAAACAGCGAATTCTCAACATTCTTGCGGTGCACCATACAGAATATTGCATGCAGTGTCGCAATTGTAGATTTTGGATAATGCTGGGTATAGAAATTTCAAAATTAATACTAACAGTATCTTTTAAGACCAAAATATGCATACCTTTAAATACAGCAATCTCCTTAATATCTTCGCGAGTCTCTAAAGTTGGAATTGTCATATCGCTTGATTGAACATCGGATACCTTCGTCCCATGTGGTATATAAACTGGAGGTTACCAATAATGTTGCGTTAATGGTGTTTCGAACTGCATTATTATTGCTTAAATAATGTTATTTAACCGAAATATCGCGAAAGTCCAAAAACAACGAACGTCCGGTATTCTTGCGGTGCACGATGACGAATGTTGCATGCAGTACAGCAATTGTACATTATGGATAAGGTTGGGGTATAGAAATTTTAAACTAGATTATTAATGCTTACTGTATCTTTCTAGACCAAAATATCAATACCATTAGAAACCGTAAATATACCTATGTCCCATGCGGTACATCAACTGGAAGTTGCCAATAATGTTGCATTAACGGGGTTTTAAACTAGATTGTTATTGCTTAAATAAACTTATTAAGCCAACATACCGCCACCACACAAAAACTGCAAGTTCCCGATATTCTTGCGGCATATGAAAAGTGGCAGGTAGTACATCAATTGTAGATTTCCGTTAAGGTGGGTAATAGGAATTTTGAACCAGATTATTAATGCTCAAATAACCTTCTTAGGTAAAAATATCGCGACTGTCCATAAACAGCGCATTACCGATATTCTTGCGGTGCACAATACAGAATGTTGAATTCAGTACAGCAATTTAAGATTCTGGATTATGCCAGGCAATAGGACTTTGAAACAGGATGTTAATTCTTAAATAACTTTCTTCGAAGAAAATATCGTGACCTCCCATAATCAGGAAGTTTCCGATATTCTTGAGGAGCATGATATGGAAAGTTTTAGGCAGTAAATCAATTGTAGATTTGCGATACTGTGGGGATATAGGAATTTCGAAGTAGATTATTAATACTCAAATAATCTTCTTAGGCCAAAATATCGAGACTGTCCATAAACAGCGTATTCCCGATATTCTTGCGGTGCACAGTAACGAATGTTGAATGCAGTACAGCATTTTAAGATTTTGAATTATGTCAGGAAATAGGAATTTGAAAAAAGATATTAATGCTTAAATAACCTTCTTCGGCGAACATATCGTGACCTCCGATAAACAGGAAGTTCCCGATATTCTTGCGGCGCATGACATGGAAAGTTTTAGTCAGTACAGCAATTGTAGATTTCTGTTAATGTGAACCTATAGGAATTTCGAATTAGACTATTAATATTCAAATAACCTTCTTATGCTAAAATATTGCGACCATCCATAAACAGCAAATTTCCGACATTTTTGCGGTGCACGTATTACGAATACAGCAATTGTAGATTTTGGTTAATTTTGGGGTATAGAAATTTTAAACTAGGTTATTAATGCTTACAGTATCTTTCTAGGCCAAAATATCAATACCATTAGAAACCGTCATTATATCTACGTCTTATACGGTACATCAACTGGAGATTACCGATAATGTTGCGTTAATGCAGATTTGAACTGGAATGTTATTGCTTAAATAACCTTATTGAGCTAAAATATCGCGACCATACAAAAACAGCAAGATTCCAGTATTCTTTCAGTGCATATCCTGCACGGAATCAACTCTTGCATGCAGTACAGCAATAGTAGATTTTTGATAATGTGGGGTAATAGGCATTTTAAATTACATTATTATTACCTATATTATCTTCCAAGGCTAATTAAAAACGTAAACTTCTGAAGCTGAATATCCTTCGCAGGGTAAATAATGCGCATTTTGTTCCACCATGTCATCCAAACTCCGGAACTAGTTTAATTACATTCGATTATAAAATCGTGATATTTATACCGCATATTTGTCGGGGTTAGGCGTGTTCTACGCTGCTAAGAAATTAATTTTATAATATTTAATATGAATCTTAAGTAAGTTTGTCAATGATGTTAATGTATACCTCTCGATTACATGTAATTCATCAAGAACTATTTACAAAAGAATGTTAGAAATATTTTAATTCTAATTTATAGAATAGCGTGTTTGAAGAATAAGAAAAAAGTATAAGAAAAAAGCAAATAATTATAGTTAGATTTTTTGTCTCGAAGTCAGGTTAAGACGCCAGTATGAAGCACAGGCTATCGGCACGTTTGCCTTTGCAGTACTTAGTATCTCTGCGCGGCATATAAATATGGCTATTTACACTGGAGAAATTTGCTCGACCAGGTATGGTGCACAGTAGGTAAGCTGGACGGGCCAACGTTCTGGCTCATTGAGCCAGAACCCGTCCAACATTCTGGTGCAGTGAGCCAGAACCCGTCCACCATTTTTGGTCATGATTTTCCTCGAGCGAAAATTGACCGTCACGCGCGACCGTCGTGCTCATCGAGAATTTCGAATTGCGCGCGCTCACAGCGAGAGCGCACATCGAGAGCGCGCGCAGCGAGAGAGAGAGCGCGTGCGCCTGCGCGCATGGCGGGAGTGTACGCGGGAGCAGGGACGACCGCCGAGCACGTGCTCGCCGTAGCTATCAAAACAGCTTCCCGGCTTTCTCGCGCGCGATCGCCATGTTTATACTGCGTGGTGCAGTATTGTTGCGCGTGTACTGCTCTCTCATCGGCGAGGGCGGCGAGATCGAGCATGTTGCGTGTGTGTATTTGGAGTTCTCTCGCTGGCGAGCTGGAACAACGTCACCGTCATCGGCTTTGTTTTCCCGCGGTGGGTGCTAGTGCGTGTGTGTGTGTGTTTTATTACTGCATTATTGTGCTCTATGCTAGTCTCGGTTTCGGCGAGAAGTTCCTTCAGCAGCTCCACTGACGTCTTCTCTACGTTTTCGTTCACCTCCATGGTTAGCAGCTCCTTCATTATCTCTTCGGTAAGTGAATTATTCTTTTTTAACATAGAAACAGACAAGAATTATTTCGAATAAAAATTCTTTCTCTTTCTATGATAATTTCTTCATGTTTCTGTACGAGAATATTTCAAAATAAATTAATATAGAGCAAATATTTAGAGTTTATTTATATATTTTTTTTTAATAAGCATTTATTATTACAATTGACATTTATTTCAAGAAGTATTTAATTGTAATTTGCTCTATATTAATTTACTTTAAAGAATGTACTCGTACAGAATCATCTTTAAGCTTTCTTGCAAAGAAAGCCATCTATTAGAAAATTAAAGAAAATTAAAGAATAAGGATTTCGTGAGAATTCTTTGACTTTAGTCGTGCCCACAGCAGCTACCGCTACCTCCAGGTCCACCGATGTCACCGCAGCTACTGCCACCGCCACTACCATGAACGCCGCCATACTCGCAGTCGCCGAACCCGATGCAGTCGTCGTCGTCGTCGTCGCCTCCGTCATCGTCATCACTTCCGCAGTATGAGATTATCATACGTAACGCGATGGATTTCATGGTTAGGTTATAACTAATATTTAAAAAAATCTATTCTTTATACTATGAATATTTTCATCTTTATTTAAAAAATGTCTACTTACCTTTCTACTTACCTTTCAGGAAACTGAAGTAATGAACCCGCCGATTCCGTCGTCGTCTTCACTTCCATCACCCCTTGATAAAGAAGGTGGGAAGGAGAATATCGAGACATGGCTCATGGAGCTATGCGGAATGGAGCGGCTTCCTTCATCACAAACGGAGGTGACTACAGCAAAGGACTTTTTTGAATCTTTCTGCGATGAGCTACATAAGAGCACCATAGTAAGCGTTTTTTTATTTTCTCTGTTAGAAATTAATAGAATTAGTTTAAATTAAAAAGTTAACTCTTATATTAAGTGATTTCTGTACACCTAAAATTTAATTTTTACTTATCTTTACAGGGCACGGAGTTGCCTCCGTCGATGTCACCGCCCTCACCCTCGCCGATTCCGCTGCCGCCAGCTCCGACGTCACTGCTTCCGTCCTCGCCTCCATCCTCGCCCCTGAAAGAAAAGGTTAGTTATTATTTTAAGTTGTGTGTGTATGAGTATGTATGTGTATATGCGCGCGTGTATGTGTGTGTACGTATATGCGCTTTATAATTTAGAAATATTATTTTTATTTTACTTACTTTCAGGAAAGCGAAGTAATAGCGTTGCTTCGCTTACTACCGCCACCACCTCCTCCGTCAGGATCATGCTTGCCACTGCCCTCATCGCCTGCGCCACCATTGCCGTCGTTGCCTCCGTCGATGTCACCGCCGTCGCTCTCGTCGATTCCGCTACCTTCAGGTTCGCCGCCGTCTATTTCACTCCCCGCTGGTCCGCCTTCGCTGCTGTCCTACTCGTCTGTGAAAAAAAAGTAAAGATTATTTATTGCTTAAAATAATTATTCAATCTTATTTCAATAATTGTTTTAATAATCTGAATTGTGTAATATTATTTTAGTTTTTAAACTTAAATAATATTATATAATTCAACTTTACGTTTTAAATTATTTTAACTTTTTTTTTTTATTTCTGAGTCCAACAGTTCACTCAATGGAATAAAAAAAGGTGTCAGGTCTCTATCACCCAAGATGAAGGTGAACAGGTACAGTTTTTTGTTTTAATAATTAATTTAATAATTAATTTAAAACGTACCTTTTTAATTTTATAGCTATTAATTTTTTATCTTTCCAGGGTGAATCAATACAGGTCTCCCAACCATCGATACTGAGAGAGGAGCTGCTTCCCAACTTTTCTCCTCTCTCACCTCCATTTTTACGGCAGGAAATCGGGCTACCATTAGCCCTTATTGAATCTCCTCCACCACTACCTCCAGTTCACGAGGTTCTGGGACCAGATCTGGCGTTGTGGGTGCTTCTCTTCCCGCTACCACCACCATATAACATGCCAGACCTCGATCTGACAGGGCGAGAATGTCAACAGGAAAATGAAGAAAGAGGAAGTATGAGGAGGAGGAAGATCGCGCCCCATGGATAAGAAAGCTAACAAGACCGGAAAGAATACCTACGGGTACTCCGCGCACACCAATCCATGGTGTTTAATTCTTATTCGTTTTTATTAATTTATTGTATTTTAAAAAGTGTATTATTGTTTTTTTATTAATGTATTGCATTTTTTAAACAATGTATTTGAATAGTTTTATAATAATAATAATAATAATTTCCTATTTTTGAATAATTTTTGTATATTGTATTTTATTAAATAAAAATTAAATGAAACGGGTGCGAATGAATGTGTGCAGGTGTGTGTGTGTGTGTGTGCAGATGGATGGTTAGATGAATACGTGTGCGAGTGTGTGCGGATGGATAGATGAATGTGTGTGCGAATGAATGTGTCTATATGCTGTGTGCGAATCTAGTATGAATGCGTATGCGAATGAGTGCGTGTACGGGTGTGAGTACGGGTGCGAATGAATATGTGTTCGGATGGATGGATAGATGAATGTGTGTATGTGTGTGTCTGTGTGCATATGAATACATGTGCGGGTGTGAGTACGGGTGCGAATAAATACGTGTGTGTGTGCGTGTGTGTGTGTGTGGATGGATGGATAGATGAATACGTGTGCGGGTGTATGCGGATGGATAGATAGATGAATGTGTGTGCAAATGAATGTGTCTATATGTCTGTGTGCGAATCTAGTATGAATGCGTATGCGGATGAATGCGTGTGCGGGCGTGAGTGGGTGCGTGTGTACGAGTGTACGAGTGTGTGAATATAGGTATACGAATGTGTGTGTGTGTGTGTATGTGTGTGTGTGTGGATGGATGGATAGATTAATACGTGTGCGGGTGTATGCGGATGGATAGATAGATGAATGTGTGTGTAAATGAATATGTCTATATGACTGTGTGCGAATCTAGTATGAATGCGTATGCGGATGAATGCGTGTGCGGGCGTGAGTGTGGGTACGTGTGTACGAGTGTACGAGTGTGTGAATATAGGTATATGAATGTGTGTGTGCGTGTGTGCGTGTGTGTGTATGCGTGTGTGTGTATGCATGTGCGTGTGTGTGTATGCGTGTGTGGGTGTGTGGGTGTATTATTTATAAAATATAAAGAGAGAGAGAAATAGTGAGAGCCTCATCCTATACGCTCTCATCTGTGAGGAACATCCATACATTATTTAAAAACAAATTTTATTTCCTCTCCAAAAATCTTCTCTCTTTTTTTATAGTTTTTATTATTTATAAATAAGAAATTACAAAACATATTATAAAATTATGTATACATAGAATGTAATAATTCAGCAGTTAACTCTCTAGTACTCTCTATGTGTGGAAATGGCACAACTCTCGAGTAATATTCGTTATCGCAGCCGCAGACATCCTTATCTTCCCAGGACACGTTAGGTGAGTCATCGTGGGTGTATACATTTTCCAGCAGCCACCATCTCAACGCATCTGCATTCTCTACGGCGCAATTCAGTTTCGCACAGAGTGGGTGTTTCGGGCACCTAATTTTCTCGTCCTTATGGATTTTTTTTAGCGCCGGACATCCGAAATCCTCAATGTTATTAACTAACCTAAGAAAATAGTAGAAAATAATAGAAATGTAATGATTGAAAATTATGTAAGAATTTTGCTTTTTAATACTCACTTTCCAGGAACCATTTCTTCAATCCACTTTTTTTCTCGTAACCTTTTACGTGGATTGCCGTAGCATTTTTGAGTCTACCTTGTAAAATTCCTATAAGCCACCTATATGGGACCATTCCAGACTCCCACGCCATTCCATGATACTTTTTAATGAGCCATTCGTTTACCCTTCTTTCTTCATCCAGAAGTTTTTTCCACTGACAAGGTGGCTGGAAATGGTAGACTGATGGAATGGAGTTTTCAGAGAGCTCGAGGATGGATAACTCTTTCACCACGAATAAGTTTGATGATCTTCGAAATCCTTGTATGTCCACGATGTACTCCATCTTTATCTCGTGTTCAGCTCTCTCTCTCTCGTGGTAGTGCACCTGAAGTGGAGCAGTCGGCGAATGTGCCGCTGTCTCTGCTGCGTCGCTTTTTATAGCCGTGACTGCTTCCCCCACTCCTTGGTTTACCCCCACCGCTACTGCTCTGGAAACTTCCCTCCCCCTCTCCGAACATTCTCGAGCTCGAAGAGGCCTATAAGAGGAGCCGCTGTGTCCGCTCAACCACATTCACTCATCCGGCCAAGCACCAGGAGGAACTGCAGAAAGAGCCATCCACCGAGGAGGAGTTCTAGGCTGAGGTGTCCAGGACTTACTGCTCCTGCTCCTGCTGCTGCTACTGGCTGACAACGGAGCGCTCGACGAATGTGCCGCTGTCTCTGCTGCGTCGCTTTTTATAGCCGTGACTGCTTCCCCCCACTCCTTGGTTTACTCACACCGCTACTGCTCTGGAAGCTTCCCTCCCCCTCTCCGAACATTCTCGAGCTCGGAGAGGCCTATAAGAGGAGCCGCTGTGCCCGCTCGGTCTCATTCACTCAATCATCGGTCAAGAAAGAGAGACACCAACCAGGAGGACCTGCGGGAGCCGATAACTCTAGGACTTGCTGGCAACGATGGAGCTGTCGAAGACTTGCTGGTTGAGAGTGGAGCTGTCCAGAAAATGTGGCTGCTATCCATCTGGAAGTTTTACTGACTATCAACGACTGCGCTGTATCGGCTATCTGAGAGTTGTTGGTGGTCGAGTGAGCTGGAAGCTTGAGCAGGTAGTATTTATAGGTAATATTGTTTTCTCTGGAAGGTTCTCTCCCTACTCCATTCGAATCTTCTCAACCTCGGAAAGGATTATAAAAGAGTTGTGCTGCCTATTCAACCACATTCGCCTGTCTTTAACTCTAAGAGTCAACATGGAAGTTATTGTGAGTGTTCAGGGATATTATAGATCACCGGACAAGATGTTTATCCCCAAGGAGATAGCCATTCTCGAAGTCGCTGAAAATTCCACACCAATAATTCTTCACCTTAAACCTCCTTATCGTTTAACAGAAACGGAGCGGATAATCGTAAAGATGTTTGAAGAAACGGTTCATGGAATACCATGGAACTCAGGTAGCATCTCATCTAAATACATCTTCCATTTGATAAGAAGCAGCATATTGGCTGATGCGAAAATCATTTATGTTCATGGAACGGTTACTTACCATTGGTTGATTTTATATATATATATATATATATATATATATATATATATATATATATATATATATGTTAACTTCTTTCTATTGGAAACTGGAATTATGATTTATAGATTCATATCTGATTTGGGAAATAAATGCCAAGGGCCGGATGTACCAAAGGATATTTTGAAAGAAGTAGATGTCTCCTGCACAATACATAAGAATCATGACAATCCAGCATGTGCAGTGAGAAAGGTTATGGCTCTCCGCAAATGGCTCCTCGAGCATCCACGAGGGTACAGTAAACCACTTTCCCTTTGGGGTGATAATCTTATTGAAAATCGTGAAGAATATTATTATTTTGAGGAATAAAATTATGGGAGGTGATACAAAAAAAAATTTTTTTAAATAAAAGAATAAAAAATAAAAAATAAAAAAATAAAAGAGAGAGAGGAAAAAAAATGGAGAGGAAAATTTTCTAGATAGTCGATGGATGTTCCTCACAGGTCGGGAGCGCTGGTTGGGGCTCCCACCATTTCCTCTCTCTTCTTTTTAAATTGCTTAATATGCTTCTAGAAGTCTCTCCTTATGGCTGAAATTTCTCGGAATACTACCACCACCACCACCAGGATGGGGATATAAGGAAGCTCCGGTCGCAGGATTAATCATTCCAGCGAGACACGTCAAGTGAGAACAACCTACTATTGAGAGATCAGCATATAAGGAGCTCATCGTTTCAGCTAACCATCATTTGGAGTTACGAGTCATCGTGGAGCTATATCACTTCGAGCTGTGATTTAACCAGGAAGGATGGCACAACTAAACGTTTTCGGTGAGAATATCAAGTGTTTATGGAAATCTTTAGAGTATACAAAGGATGGTATTGCGGCCCCTAGTGATATACAGCTGTGGTTTGATATGTGCGTCGGCCTTATTGAAGAGCTACAGAAGGTAATATCTTCAGGAACGCTCACTAGAGCTCAAAAGAAGAGGAGTCAAACTTTTATGATACATTTGCTCTGCATTCAAAATAAGTTGCGAGATTTGCTCAAGACAGGTGGTGAATTAGGACAAAATCCATCAACAGTGAGTGAAACTAGTGTAAAATGGGATGATGTGTTTTCGGCGTTTGAGAGACGAATAAAATCAGGCGTGATAACAAACCTGGGCCATTTGGACATCGTCTCATTCATGAAGGATGCTCAAGCTGTTTTCAAGTCAAAGATTGAATCATCCCTCAAGGAGTATAACGCGCTCAAAGTGAATGCTGAACTTGCTGCGGAATACGTGATAGAGAAAAGTGATTCGGTAAGTGCTGAAGTAAAATACTTTAACACAGAGAATGTACCTATTTACAAAATTACGGACTTGAAGGAATGTTTTGAACTTAATATTGAGCAAGTTATTCAGCGAGAGATGGAGGAATTCGCGGAAAGAGATTCGGGATGGAGTTTACGTCAGATTTTAAATCTTACGATAAATATTAATAAATTCGAACCCATGAAGGGTAGTTCTTATATACCACTTTCTAAAGAAATTCTTATAAAAAAGGCATGTATAAATGTTCAAAACGAAGATAATAAATGCTTCAAGTGGTCTATATTAGCTGCACTACATCCTCAAAAACATAATTCAGAGCGAGTTAGTCTGTATAAAAAATTTGAAAATGAACTTAATTTTAAAGGAATAGATTTTCCTGTTACACTAAAGCAAATAAGTAAATTTGAAAAACAAAATCATGTTTCTGTTAATGTTTATATTTTAAATATGTGTAACAGTAAATTTCGGGTTAATCCGTGTTATGTAACATCATTTAAAAAAAATTCGCATGTTAATTTACTTCTTGTACAAGACTATTACATAGATGAGAATGATGAAGAACATAATGAGGTTAACATTGAAAACACTTCAGCTCCAAACCTTCACTATGTTTGGATAAAAAAACTTATCGCGCTTGGTGAGAAGTCAGTTAACATCCATCAATAAACAGTGTTTCATCTGTAACCGATGTTTACATTTTTTTAAAACAAATGAGAAGTTATTGATGCATGAAATCGACTGCACTCAACTTAATAAATGTAAGATTAAATTAAATTGCCCATACCGCAAGATAATGTTCTTTGATTTAAAAATTTTAAGCGTCAGATCAAAGTACCTTATGTTATCTATGCAGACTTTGAATATTTATTAAAGCCTGTGAATGATGAATCATTGCATGCATTTCAAGAACATGAGGCTTACAGCATTGGTTACTATTTGAAGTGTAGTTTCGATGACAGACTGTCTGGCTACCACAGTTACCGACTGAAAAAAGCCGGTGAAATGACTCCTGCCGAGTGGTTTGTATACAAACTTTGGAAACTCGCTGATCATCTAAATAAACTGTATAATGCACCTCAACCAATAAATTTAAATAATCAAGAGAATAGAAACTTTGATGAAGCTAAGTCATGTCACATTTGTGGGAAAGCGTTTTTACCCACGAACAAGAAAGTGAGAGACCACTGTCATATCACTGGAATGTAAGTATTTTATTTATTAATTATTTAATAAACTATTAAAACATTTATTTAATTCATAATATTGTTTATGATTTCAGATATAGAGGCGCTGCTCACGAAGGATGTAATATCAACTATAAAGATGCAAGGTTCATTCCAGTTGTCTTCCACAATCTTAGTGGGTACGACTCCCACTTCATCATCAAGGAACTTGCTAGTGATACTATCTTCAAAGGGCGTGTGCAACTTATTGCTGAGAACAAAGAGCGTTACATATCGTTTTCGAAATATATCGAAGGTACTGATTTCAATTTCAGATTTATAGATTCCTTCAGGTTCATGGCATCATCCTTGGAGAAATTGGCGTCGTATTTGGACGAGAAAAACATTGCCAGCAGCGTCTTTATGGAAGGTGGATATACAGAAGAACAAATAAAGTTGTTGCTGAGAAAAGGCGTTTTCCCGTATGATTACGTTTCATCACTCGAAAAATTGGAGGAAAAAGAGTTGCCTTCAAAGGAAGACTTTTACAGTAAATTAACTGAGGGCGGCATTGCGGACACTGAATATAATCATGCAAAGACGGTTTGGAATACTTTCAATATCCGAACGCTTGGTGAGTATTCTGACATTTATCTGAAAACAGATGTGCTTCTATTAGCAGACGTCTTTGAGAATTTTCGAACAACGTGCGGCGAGGCTTATGGCTTGGATCCTGCGCATTACTACACTACTCCAGAATTAACGTGGGATGCCATGTTGAAGTGCACACAAGTCGAGCTCCAGCTACTCACGGATATAGACATGCTGATGTTTATTCAGAGGGGAATCAGAGGTGGAGTCAGCCAATGTTCCAACCGCTACGCTAAGGCAAACAATAAATTTATGTCTGATGGTTATAATCCAGACGAAGAGGAAAAATATTTAATGTACTACGATGCTAATAACCTGTACGGATGGGCTATGACACAACACCTACCAGAAGGAGGTTTTCGCTGGGTGGAAAATGTAAACGAACCAAATTTCTTTGACATTCCAGATGATGTCTACACGATAATCATGAAGACCTGCCTCTTTGTCCCGAACATATGGCTCCGCCTGGTTCTCGTCAAAAGAAGCTGCTGACTACTTTATTCAACAAAAAAAGGTATATTATTCATTATCGTGCCCTGAAACAAGCTCTCAAACACGGACTAGTGTTAGAGAAAGTTCATAGGGCACTCAGATTCAAGCCGAGTCCATGGCTCAAGCCTTATGTCGAATTAAACACGGAGAAGAGAAAACAGGCAAAATATGAGTTTGAAAAACTCTTTTCCAAACTTCTGATTAATGCCGTGTATGGTAAGACAATGGAAAATGAGCGAAAACGAGTAGATGTGAAACTCGTCAACAAGTGGACTGGCCGCCATGGGGCTGAGGTATTGATTGCTAAACCAAATTTCCATAGCCGCTCGATCTTTGATGAAGACTTGGTTGCCATACAACTCGCTCGAACTGAGATTTCAATCAGGAAACCGATCTATGTCGGTCTTAGCGTTCTTGATATCTCCAAGACTCTCATTTATGATTTTCATTATTCGTATATGAGACAAAGAGTGGGTAAAAATAGCAAACTTCTCTACACTAACACAGATAGTTTGATATATGAAATTCGAGGAGTTAACATGTATGAGATTATGAAGGAGGATACCAACAAGTTTGATACTTCAGATTATCCTGAAAATAATCAGTTTGAACTACCTCATAAGAATAAGAAAGTCATAGGATTAATGAAGGACGAATGTAATGGTAACATCATGAACGAATTCATTGGACTTCGAAGCAAAATGTATAGTGTCCTCATACAAAATGATAAACCTATTAAAAAAGCCAAGGGAGTCAAATCAACTGTTGTGAAAACAAGTATCACTTTCGATAACTATCGAGACTGTCTTTTCAATGAGTCAACGGTGATCTGTCAACAGAATAATATACGTTCTAAGAATCACATCGTTCGTACCGAGAAAGAGAAGAAGATTGCTCTAAGCCCACATGATGATAAACGTCATCTCCTCGTGAATAGTACGGATACAGTTCCTTGGGGACACTATGGAATCTTCGATGAGCAGGAGGACAGAGAAGTTCTAGAAAATTTGATACATCTGGAGGAGATGGAGGTGGAAACGCCAATCACGAGTGAAAGTGATGGAGAGGGGGAAGCCGACGGAGGCCTACATAAGGAGCGCGCGTCGAGCAGTCAGCACATTCGTTCACTCGACGAGCCTGAGAACGGAGAGCCTCCCAGCAAGAGACTTAGACTTTGAACAACTCCACTTAAAGGTAAGTATTTCATTTATTGACTTGTAATATTCTTTGAAAATAGTTAATATTTTTCTCTGTTTCAGAATGGACTTTGCCATGTTAAATGGTATCTGCTCAAATACCTATCTTCCAAAGAAGAATCTGTCCGAATTAGAGAAGGGTGAAATGTACATAGTTACAGAAATCAAGCAGGTCAGCACCAAGTACGGATTGAAGGCCGTTGTTGTCATCGATGGAGAGTTCCAAGTCTTCCTCCCCAATCGAGTTTCTAAGGCCCTCGAGGAGAATGGGAATTTGTTCGATGAACTTGCCGAGAGGGCTAATAAGTACAAATTATTTTTATTATATCAAGGTGAACAAAATTTTGAATTTCGTAAAGATTAAATGTGTAAATAAATTATTAATATTGTAATTTAATTAATAACTTTATAATGTAAATTAATAAACTTGTAAAACAAATTTAATAAAAAAAAAAAAAAAAGAGAATGTTTACGGAGGGGAAAAATGTTTGGTTGTTCCTCACAGGTAGAGCGTTGGTTGGGGCTCTCACCACTTTCTCTTTATTTAAATTATTATTAAACAAATTATATGTCTTTCTTGTTTATCCAACAATTGTGAGAACTGTTGAAACCAAGCCACTTTACGTAAACTTGATTACCACGTTTCTTGATCACTTTCTCTACGAGATAAATATCTGGATATTTCACTTTCAGAAGTTCTTGTTCATAGAAGCAACCTAAAACGGGATGATTTTGATAATCTTTTAAATGGTAAGTAATAGGATTTGTTTTTGATACTTTAACTATTGCAAATATTTCAGTCGACCAATTGGGCGTATATCCTTTCTCAAATACTTGCTTTAATCTGCTTGTACGTACTCTGTCATTAACTTTAAATTTTTGCTTTTTTACAGGTTGGGATTTGGTGGAATATTGTGTCAGAACCTGCGCTTCGTTGACTGTTGTAACATCTTTCGGTTTCATATGTATAGTTCTATATTTCCTATTATTGTAAGCAGTAATCAAATCAGGTAAGATGTGAAGCCACTTAAAATTTCCACGTAAACTAAATTGCATCCACATCTTGTTTTTCAGCGTTCGATTGAATCTCTCACAAATAGTTGCTTTTAAGTTGCTGTATGTGGAGTATAGGTTAATCTTATACTGCTTCATCAAATTTTGAAAGCTTGAATTATAAAATTCTTTACCTCTATCTATCTGTAAATTTTTTGGTGCTCGACCTTGAGACAGAACTAATTTCATCGCTGCTGTAACGTTGTCTGCGGATTTTCTCTTAACCGGTACAGCCCAAGCATACTTAGAAAATACATCTATTACAGTGAGCATATATCTGTAGTCTTTATTCTCTCTAGCGTAAGGCTGCATTTCAACTAAATCAGCTTGCCAAGTTTCATCTATGCCTCGCATATCAAACTTACGGCGTTGATAGTTTCTTCGAGCAGGTTTATGCAACTCTTCTACTACTACTTTCTTTTGATGATCCATACTTCGATGTTGACTCTTTGGTATCTATCGAATTACTGTTCTGTGATAACTGAAGTATCATCTCTTTTATACTCTTCATTTCTCTCTCGAGACTAGCAATTTTTTTATCTAATTCATCTCGATGAGCTTCCACTATATCATCTAAATTATTGAAATCATTTCTCAATCCATATGTAACATTCATGACTTTCTCAACTTCTCCTTCCACTATACGCTGTAATGATTGCACATTTGACTGCATCGTGTAGATCATTGGGTGCTCCTACATTGCATAATCTCTTATTTTCAAGATCAAACTGCCCATCGGATATGATTTTATATCCCACTCCTGGAGGACCTCTAATGCCCTCTCTTTCTTTCAGATTTCGTCCGAACACGTCGACACTCATCTTGATACTGAACATTGCATTAATTTCACCTCAGTATATATACCCAGCCTCGCGAAGCTCTTCGATGATGGAATGGATTTCATTGGTATGACTCTGATTTACAGCTGATCTCTCAGCTATTAGTAAACGAAGACGATCCACAAGTTCATTTGGATCATCCCAGTACACATAATCTAACATTGAATTTTTTCGCGCAATTTTCTGTCTAGGTAAGACACCAAAACCACTCTTTTTATCAGGAGTCATCTTACGCTTTTTAGATTCATTAAAGAAAAGAGGAACAATAATTTAATCATATTTCTTACTGTTGTGTTTACGAATAGATTCATCAACTCTGTATCTCTTTTTGTGAGCATTAGTTGTCTCAAGAATACTGCGATAGTTTTCTAAGTCATGTGAACACACATACTTTCGCTCAGAATTTTTTGTGATTAATAACTCCAAAAGTCATCGAGTCTTTGGATACTTCTCATCTTCTACTCTAACGTAATCACTATCAAAGGGTATCGGCGTATTACCGATTATCATTTGACCATGTTCTTTGCTCCATAAATTTTATCAAGATACTTACTATTTCTCTGACTAAGCATGCGTATGTATTTATTATCTAATAAATTATCCCCTTCTTCTTCGATTTCACTACCTGCGGTTTCAAATGAGCTATCTATTTTGATATTTTTGATAGTATTATTTAAAGTATCATTACCGTATGTGTTATCGAGAGTACTATCAGGAATATAACTAATGTCTAAAGTATCATTGGTTTTCTGATTCGTCACATCTTTTTCCGATTGAATATGGTTTTTCGACGTTTCAACAAGTTTCTGAAGAGGATCAACAATAGGTTTGAAAGTATCTTCCATTGCTTTCTCAAAAGTATCTTTTCCATACTTCCACAAATTATATTTGTGTTTGACTGCATTGCGAGCTTTTACAAGCTCATGAAGTATATCCTTTCTTCGACTGAATTCTGCCATGTTGACGCTTCAACGTTCAGTTGTAGACTGTGAATGAAAGACTAAGTGCCGCCCATATTTATAGCGAAACAGTCAAAGCCCTTACGATATCTTCCTCCATTGATTGGACTATCTTTGTCAATCATTAGAAATCCATATTTCTCATCTCTCCAACATTTAACACATAAATCTTTAAACTGTGTATAAGTCATATCAGAATTAACATGATCTTCATACGGGTGTTTTAAATTAACATCATCTTGCCGAAAAATTACCAAAAGATTTACATTATCCCTGACGAGATGCTTTGGAATGTGAGCATATGACTGACAAAGATAAAAACAATCTAAATTTTTATGTCTACCCATGCAGAAAAATGCTATAACATGGTTTTGTTTCTCACAAGCTATGTCGTCGAATATAATGATAGAGTTCGGAAGAGCATTTTCAGGATCTATAACCTCATCGTGTTCGCTGTAGGGGAAATACTGCACGCCCTCTAATGGTTCTATAAGTTTCTCAAGAAATTTATATTTTGGTTGATTCAAAGATTTTGAATATGTATAAACATTCTCAAATCGAACACCATTGGGATGTGTAATAAGTGCAAGCAAACTATTGGTTTTTCCACAATTTGACGGCCCACAAAATACAGCTCTAATACTGTTTGGAAGTAAGTCTCCATGCCGCTTTGTCTTTTTTTCTTGTTCCACGATATTATCGAAATTAAATACCAGGAGTTGAACAGAGTGTTCCTTGAAATTCATATGTACAGTACAAGGTCTCGATCGCAACTGATCGTTCAACTATAAATAGAGCGCTTTTATACTCGCGGGGTTCAGTCTTCATCGAACCTTCGTGGTGTGATGATCGTATACAGACGACATCGAGGTCGCGGTTTAATCAATAAAATTCTCAACGGTCTTCCAATAGAACTTCATTTACCAGGATATCAGTACTGCGGACCAGGTACTAAGTTAGCAAAACGTTTAGCTCGAGGTGATAAAGGTATCAATTTACTTGATAGAGCTTGTCAAGAGCACGACATAACTTATTCTCAGAACAGAGAAAACATTGAGTCTAGAAACAACGCGGATAGAGTTTTAGCAGATAAGGCGTGGCAGACAATTAAGGCTAAAGATTCAAGTATTGGCGAGAAAGTAGCAAATATTACAAATATTATGAAAGCCAAATCATAACTCGCAATGGGTGTAAAGAGAAAGCAGTCAACGCGGTTAAACAAGATAATAAAAGCTGCTTCAAAATCAATGGTTAAAAGTAACTCTGCTCGTAAGGTGATTCTCTCTGCTTTGAAAGGTGCTCGTTCTGCTGTCAAGAAAGCAGGTGGAAAAAGTAAAATTATCATTCCACGTGTTTTACCGGTACCCTCAAAAGTAGGTGGTTTTCTACCGTTTCTCGTACCAATATTTGCTGGCCTGAGTGCTGTTGGAGCTATGGCTGGTGGTGCTGTTGGCATAGCAAAATCGGTTAATGATGCGAGTACAGCTAAAAAGCAATTAGAAGAGAACCAGAGACATAGCATGAAAATGGAAGAAAAAGTTTTAGGAAAGGGACTCTTTCTGAAACCGTATAAAACAGGTGCAGGTCTTCGTATAGGTGGTAACAAAAAAAAATTCAGGCTGAAGAAAAAAAAAAGAACCCTGAAGTGAGATTACCACAGAGGGCTCTCACAGATCTCGATCTAATTAAGTATGCTAAAATTCTAAAAATCCCATATTTTCGCGGAGTCTTTATGCGAAATGCCTTAATTGCAAGCGGGCCTCATAATCGGGAATCAGCCATTGTTAATTTAGATGATATAGATGGGCCTGGAACACATTGGGTAGCATATCGCAAACGTGGTGAGAATGTACTTTACTTTGATAGTTTTGGAGATCTTCAACCACCTATTGAGTTAATGCTATATCTACGTGTGAATGAGGTTAAATATAATCATAAGAGATATCAAGATTACAATACATTCAACTGTGGTCACCTTTGTCTCAAGTTCCTATGTAATAAGCTCGGTCAGGCAGGCTAGCGCAATGATAATTTAATCATTCTACATTGAATAGTCATGGAGAATACATTGACGTTAAGTCTCTCCGGTAATTCATCAGTTCTCAAAGTACAGTATTTTCCACCTATTGAACTTTCAGCAAACAAAAATTACGTTCTCGGTTTAGTTGAACTTTTAACCTTCAATTCCATACCAAATATCGATACAGGCAATAATAAGTTTTACGTGGGTAAAGAAGAGTTATTTTTACCAACTGGTAGTTACGAGATAGAGGATACAGCAAACTTTCTTCGTTAAACTTTAACATATCCAAAGGTATTTCATTCAGTCTGAAGCCAAACAATAATACACTTCGCAGTGTCATTAAGTGTAGTCAACCTATTGATTTTCGTCCTCAAGATTCTATTGGTCAACTACTTGGCTTCACCAAACGCATTCTAGAAGCTAATTTAATACATAATTCAGATTTGCCTGTAACTATCCTCAAGATCAACGCGTTGCGAGTCGAGTGTAATATAACTTCAGGCGCATATATAAACGGCTCTAAGGTTCATACGATACACGAATTCTTTCCAGCAGTACCGCCAGGATATAAGATCATTGAAGTACCCTCACAGGTCATTTACCTTCCAGTTACAGTTAAAAGCATAGATCACTTACAAATACGCATAGTCGATCAAGACGGACGATTAGTTAATTTTCGAGGAGAAGTAGTCACAAACAGACTTCACATTAAGCAAGTGTGATGGGGATCGTTTAGAATAGCAAGGTCGGTAGGGGCTATATAAAGAAGTCAACATGTCGACAGACCAGCAGTCGTCCGCGAGCAAGCAGAGCGCTAACACGACAAAACATTCAGTTCCTGAGAAGTCTCGGTCTAAGAATCGTCGCTGGTGGAAAATAACCTGTATTTTTTTCTGTTGCCTACAAAAAGATGGAAGAAATTCTAAACATTCAGTCACCTGTAACATTTGATGAATCAGTGACTCACTACGAACTTCATGCACATCAACCCTACACCACGTCATCGTTTGGAAACAGCGATGAAATTCGCATCGCCATTCAACATCAGGATTTATGTCTTCTACCATCACGAAGTTCAATACATGTATATGGTAAATTAGTTAAGCCGAATGGCACTCCACTTGAACGTTCTATGTTAGTCAACAACGCCATCTGTCATATGTTTGAAGAAATCAGATACGAGATAAATGCCATTGAAATTGATAAATGTAAAAATGTAGGGTTAACTACTCTCATGAAAGGTTGGGTTTCTCTCAATCCTAGTCAAAAATTGGTGATCGACAACGCTGGCTGGCTCGATGTAGAAGAAACGCAAAAATTTACCAACGATGATGGTTACTTCGACCTGTCTATACTTCTCTGCATGATTCTTGGATTTGCCGAAGATTATAGAAAAATTTTAGTAAATGTTAAACACGAACTCATACTCACGAGATCGAGAAATGATATCAATGCCATCATACAGACAGCAGGACCAGACAATACTTACGAAGAATTTAAAATTGAGCTCACGAAGATAGAGTGGTTGATGCCATACATATTTCTCTCCGATAAGCGAAAGATTCCTCTATTCAATTACATCAAGAAAAACAGACCTGTGGTTATGAGCTACCGCAGTTGGGAATTCTACGAATATCCTCTCCTTTCATCTTCTCCGAAACACGTTTGGACTGTTAAAACATCCAATCAGTTGGAAAAACCACGCTTCATTATTCTCGCTTTTCAAACGAATAGAAAATCTCGGAGGCAGGTAAACGCGAGTCAGTTCGATCATTGCCACGTAAGTAATGTTAAACTCTTTTTAAATTCGCAATGTTATCCGTATGGAAATTTAAATTTAGATATAGATCGTAACCAGTACGCTGTACTGTATGATATGTATGCAAATTTTCAGAGTGCTTATTATGAAAAAAACCCTGAACCTCTTTTGAATAAAGTAGATTTTATAAAATACTTACCTTTGATAGTGATCGATTGTTCCAAACAAAACGAATCTTTGAAAAACGCTCCCGTGGACGTGCGTTTAGAGTTTGAATCGAGAGATAATTTTCCAGCTGGAACAGCCGCGTATTGTCTCATTCTGCACGACCGTATCGTTCAGTATAGTCCCATCAGTGGTGACGTGAAGAAGCTTGTGTGAAAATGAAATACATCGTCGATATGCAGGGCTTCAAACAGCCTGGTAATGATTTCGTTTTGAAAGAACTGGCAATAGTTCCGTTGGGCGAAGACGTCCAACCTTTAACATTTTTATTCAAGGAACCTTTTCCTTGAAAACGGCTTACCGATAAGTATAAGGGAGAAAATATTTGGCTGAAGAAGTTCTATCACGGTATTTCTTGGAAATCAGGAGACCGCCCCTACACCGAAATCGGAAGTGTTCTTCGAGAATGTCTGCATGTTTGGGAATTCAATAATTTGAATTCCCGCGGTTACACTCAGCTCGGCACGACTCACGGCGCTGCCACGGCGCGGCAGCACCTCGCGGCCTCCCGGCGGAACAGCCGGGACGCTACACTGATTCACAAGGTGAATTCGCGCTGTTTCGGTCTCTCTCGCTCTCTCACATACAAATGTGAGAGAGATTGTGATTTGATTCGCGAAGTGAATCGTGAAGGCCAAGAAGACGGAAGCGTTCAAGGCCTCGCTCTCTTTTTCTTCAGCCGTGCCACGAGGAGCATCTCTCACCACTGCGCACCTGAAAATCTCATCGGTATCTCTCAACGGATTTCACTGGCTCAAATCGACACTGGATCAACTTACCACAGGCTCTACTCAATCTCTCACTGGAAACTCGCATCACCCTTCACTCACGCAATACTCAAGGTGCAAGGACGATTAGTACAATCGACTCTATTGCAAGGTAAAATCTCTCACAATACTAGAGGTTATGTTGCCAACCACGTGTTGGCACCGGCGGCCAGTGTAAAAGTGAACATGTGTGAATTAGAAAAACTCAAGGCAGCAATTCAATTATAATTGTTTGCCATTGCTCATTTTAACAGCTTCATTGTGTGTGAGCCCAGGAGGGAGTGTCAGGAAATACTCAAGCAACTATCAACGGACAATCTCATTTCAGTTGCAGACAGACTCAAAACTCACAGGTTGGTTGTCTCTAGTAAGAGATTACTACTCCATTATTAATGTGCACTCATAGTTGGAATTGCGGACACACTACTCAAATACAATCATTAACCTCAGTGTAATTTAAACTCCCTTTTCAATTTATGTGAAATTAAAAACAAAATTTGTAATTTATTTAAGAAGTGACTTTGTGAATATAGTTTCTATTTTCAATTTACTTCTGTGTGTGACTTCAATTTATTTTAACACCCGCAGCATGTTTACTCATATAAGGCTTACTCAAACACTGCATGATGCTACTCAGGTACTCGTTATGGGCTCCATGAAGAAAAAATGGCTCGAACGTTTCAAATTCAACGTCCACAATGTAACGGAGATGGGTTTTCCACCGTTGGACAAGATCAAGCTTGTAACAGTTTGCCCAAACCACGAGGGCGCCTACAAAACCAGCTGTGCTCTTCATAACGTTAAGCTTCTGAAAAAATTCTACGAAACGTGCGAGACGTCTATGGATTGGGAGTAAATGCTTCATTCGTGTCCCTGACGTCGAAAAAGATGGATCAAAACACAAGTTCAAGCGCTGATACTCCTCTTCTTGATTCTAAACAGGAGAAAAAGGAGGATTCGAAATGGAAACAATATTCTCAAAAGTATTCCACGAATACCAATTCTTTACTCGAACGCGATAAGTATAAAAGATTAAAATAAATTGCGAGCGAATGCGTGCACTCTCGCAGTATCCATACGCACTCTCTCGCTGCTCGCGCTCTCGCTTTGAGCGTGCAGTTTTAGAAATTGTCGTGCGTGACGGTCAATTTTCGCTCGGGGAAAAATCACGACCGAAAATGGTGGACGGGTTCTGGCTCACTGCACCAGAATGTTGGACGGGTTCTGGCTCACTGAGCCAGAACCCGTCCAGCTTATCTACTGTGCACGTTTGCAAAAAAGCTCCTGCATCGTCGTGCATATAGCATGTATCGTGCTTTGACATGTGTACATGGCCCAACGAAGAGCACGAGCGATGTCTCACGAAGCAGGAAAGCATCTATCTCAATATGCACAATTATCATGCAGCTCATTTACATGAGTCTGCCGACGATAACAAATCTTAAACTATTATTGCAGGTTAGGCAGCGTGTCGCGCTTTGCGTCATAGTCCCTCCATCATGGCGCCCTTAGAGAATGCACTTTAATTGGTCAGTTTCAATCTTGATTTATTTAAAAATTAGCCAATTATAAAAAATTCTGTATTGTAATAAAATTTTAAATTTTACGAACTGTCTGTTTATTCCGGGTATTAGACTACTTATGAATCACCGTGTATATAAAGAAAATGTTCGTTAACTAGTCACTGTTCCAATACTGGTGCAATCATCCTATCTCTATATATATGTGAAATACACATAAACATAATCTATAAATATTCAGATAAGTAGCAAACTTTTATTAGAAATAATCCTATTAATGTAAAATATAAAAGTTCTTGTTACTTTGGGAAATCTTTTTTTTTATATTACGGAGTATTAGCACGTAAGGATTATTTAGACAAGTATACATCACATAGAATAGAATTGACAAGTATATATCGTAGAATAGAATAGAAAAGTTATTCAACAAATATATAACTTTCATAATAATTCATTTACAAGTTTTTTATAAAAAAATTTATAAGGAGGACATTCACTTATTAAAATCCAGAAATAGTGAGTTTTCTCAGATTTTAGAAGTGCGTCATGCTGAATTATATACATATATCTAGTTGATTAGAGCTGGTGAAGTTTTTTGAAAATTTATCGAACAAGCTCAGCCTGTGCTTTTCTTGAGGCACTATTGGCCACTAATAACAAATAACGTAGTGATCGGCCCGATACAAATAGATTATTGTATTGTTCATCAAAAGTGACATCTAATCAGTGTTCATAAATATAATGTAATTCAAGTGAAATGTCAGTGCGAGTTTCCAGTTATAATAAAATGTTTTGTGTAATAAAAATAAACTAAATTACTCGTTAAGAACTAAAAATAAAATCGCCTCATAGTGTTTGATTCAGAAAAATGTACAGACAAGATATCAGATAAATAAAAGTGAAATGTAAAATTAATCAAAATAAAAAAAGGTAATAGTGATTTTAATAGTACTGCATCTATCTAGTTGAAAATCATATTCAAGCTGGTGATTTTGTTTGACGACTTATGGAATAAACTCAGCCTGTACTTTTCTCGAACGATTAGAATCTTACTGATAAAAAATAACGTACTGATCTATCTACCCGATACAAACATTATTGTATTCTTAAAAAGTATCAGTGTTCATAAATATAATATAATTATAGTGAAGCCAGTGCAAATTTTCAGATCAGATATAGTGCAATGTTTTGTGTAATAAATAAAATAAAGTAGTGGTATGATTTGTTAAATGAAATGTTTATAACAAATTTAGAACCTCTACTTAAAATCAGAAATTAAAATATTGGTCAGAGCCTTGATTAAAAAAATGTATTTTTTTCCTAAGTATATACTTCAAGAAACTTATTGTTAGTCGATATTAGTGCTGTGCTCTTGTACATATTTACTGAAACACCAATTAAAAGATTATGCCAAATGAACATTGAAATACGGAAAAAAGCAAAAATAATGCGTTATTATTGTGAAAATTTCAACAAATAAAAGTGCTCAGTTAATCTAATTTTATAATTTTCTCACGGTGGGAGACGTCAAAATGTTTCAGAGGAGTTCTCAGTAAATATTTTTCTACTAAACAAGATTCAGATAATTATTTCAAAAAGTATACAAGAATGTTAAGAAAGCTTTTATTCTAAGTAATTCTTAGTTCATAAACTGATTATTTTTAATTTTACAAGATGTGCGACAATCATGGGTTATTAATTTAAGTAGTTACAATCCCTAATTATTTCAAAATGTTTTATATTTTCTACTATAAAAGAATATTGAGAAAGCTTTTTTCTCCCAATGATTCTTAGTTCAGAAACTTTTGTTTTTAATTGTGCAAGATGTGTCTGATGGGTTATTAATTCAAGTGGTTTCTAGTGAAAACTTGAACGAATCCAAGTGTTGAAAATAACATAATTAATGATTGGCTTATGGTGAGCAACGCCAAATATTTCGGAGGACACATCTGTTCTGTGAATATACAGTACATGAAACCATAATATAAATTACTGTAATGGCTACTTTTCTACAACCAATATTTTAATTTGCTACCTGATTGTGATGCAGTAGTATGATTATTAGATCTAATACCCTTGCAAGTCTATGATATTTATTTGAAATATTCTGGAACCGTGTTTAAGAAGCATTCATCTACTTCAAGAAATTTAGTCAATATCCGTGCTATCTTTTGTTATACATAATTTAAAAAAGATATGCATAAAGAAGCTGAACTAATATTTAACTCTACAAAAAGTTGCAAAAATTTGTTCCCTTTTTATTTTTAATTTTTCTATTCTCATATAGTCTCTTAAACAGTTGTGAAATCTACAAGTATTCTACGAAAGTCATAACTTATAGACAAGTGTACATTATAATTCCTTGCAAATTCTTTAATTTATTAATAAGAATCAAAAGTTCATGCAAAACCTACATGTTTAAAAATGTAATGTTTCTTTTCGAAAAACAATAATTAGAACATATAGATTTAAAATAGTTGCTGGTTACATCCTCATATTCGTAGACCTCGCGTCCCCCGGCTACTTAGGTTTAAAAATTGTTTAAATAATTATCTTGCTTATTGTTGCACATCTACGTAATTCCATAATGTGTGTGGTCCTCATATCCCAGCCTACTTGGGTTTAAAATTGTTTAAATAATTGTCTTACTTATTGTTGCACGTTTATGTAATTTCCTAATATGCGTGGACCTTGCGTCCCCCGCCTACTTACGTTTAGAAAGTATTTAAATAATCGTCTGGCATGTATGCGTGACTCCCTTATTTTTGTGGGCCTCGCTTTCGAGAGTGGTACAAGGGTTAGGGTATGATTTTAGTTTTTGTTAACCTTTTAGCTGCGGGGGTGGTCGATATATGGACCACTCTAGAGACAAAGAATATTTGAAGTTTTTAGATCAAATTTGATGTTCTGAATACATAACAAATAGTTTTAAAATTTCTCAAAACATTCTTGACCTTGAAATACTGATTTTCAAGGTCAGGATTATCAACAGGAATTTTTTTATTATTTTTTACGTATTCAGCACATCAAACTACGTACGAAAACCGTCTAAAAACTTGACTTATAGTAGGAATGAAATTTGACCTTCAAATGGTGATTTTCAAGGTCAAGGGTGTCTGCGAGAATTTTGTTACAATTTTTTTCATATTCAACGCGTAAAATTACATAGAAATACCCTCTCAAATCTTCATAACAAAAGAGACAAATTTTTTTACATTGTACTTTACGTTGCCTGCGGGGCTGGTCGATATATGGACCAGCAGTCAGGTCAGCGACTCTATCTGAGATATCCAGTGATATTATGTATACATTTTACATATTATGAGAGGTCAATTTGTACTGAAATTTCCCCGCAGCCTAAAGGTTAATAATTAACTTCTAACTTTTTAGTTTAACTCTTAACTTTATTTTTTTTGTCAGTTAGTAACTTTTAACTTATCTGAGTTAGTTTTGAATTGAATAAAGTTTTAATTTAACTTTTCTAAATTTATAAAAGTTGCCCAATCCTGGAAATTGGTTTAATCGCTTTTACATTTTGTGGAGTTTCTATATTTATTATATAATAATTTGTTTAGGTAGAAAAGTTGATTCACGATTTTAAGAGACAATTGAGTTTAAAATTTTTTCCATTTTTTCAATTTATAATTTTTCTATAACGATTTTTTTATTTTTTATATATAAGCACAGAATTATGAGGGATTTTCTGTTTAATTGATTTCTCGTTCGACAAGAAATTGGTGCAGTAATTTAAAATATTTGCAATAAAAATTAATTAGAGGCATAATAAGTAGATAACATTTTTGGAAGCCATGCGTGTCAATGAATTGGCAGAGTTTTTTTATGTCAAGTGTCAGTCTGTTTGTCTATTCTGCTACGTAAAACTTGCATCCTCGGGCTGTTTTTCTTTTAGATTTTTCTTAGATAACGCAACTATCCTCCTTTGTCAGAATGCAAAACTCTTCGTCGATGTTGCGTATAAAGACCTATTTTGGTTATAGATATTGTTATTATATGAAGCAACAATATCCGCTCGCCTGCGCACAAAACACGTGTATCGTCAGATGGGTGGGAAAAGGTGACAACTAGGCTGCGTGATAAAATCCAAACCAAAATTCTAAATTTAAACCCCGAAGTGGGAAAGCTGATCATAAACGATCTTACGTTAAATAGTCACGATCAAAGCGGTAGCTGCTAGGGCTACTGCGCGTGCGTCCTTTCGTGTTAATTTTTTGCTTTGCGTTCGAATCGCGGTGCGGAAATTTTTTTATCTCTTTTATTCTTAATTTTTTTTAACTGTTCAATATACGTTTAGAGTGAATTGAATCTTAAATTTTTTTTATTAATAGTTTTAAGAAGGTTTAGAATATTTTCGATTTTATTCTTCGAAATCCATTACATTAATACATATGTATAACAACTCGTTTATTACTCTGAAAAATAGAATACTTGTGAGAAATTTCTAGATAAATAAAATTAGAATATGTGTACCTTTTTTAATATTATACTCATGAACTATTTAACAATTTGATTTATAATAAGAAAACTAATTATTTAATATTTTCTTTCATTATTATAAATACAAACAATTTTATAAGATTTTTAATAAAATCAGTCCATTATTAATAAATAATGTATATTTAAATAGCTTTTTTAGTATAATAAACCGCCAATTGAATAACGTATGTTTAAGAAAAGATAAAAAGTTTAGTTTTATAAATTGGATAATTGATCTTCAACAAGCAAAAACTTTTATAGTTAGTCGTAATACCTTTCCCGAATCGAAATAGTGTGCTACGTAACGTTATAGGTCGCACTATTTGATAGAAAATTTTGGCAAATGGCGGCACTTGTAAGAGAGGTGTAGAAAAGACTCTAATAAAATACAAAATTATAATGGGAAATGACATGCGTTTCCTATCAATTATCCAATTTATAAAACTATATTTTTACGAGCGCATAAATTTCTATCTCGACCTTCAATTCAAAACAATTCTATCCCGGGGTGTTTGATGCAAAAATGTTCTCTCAAGATGTTCACTTAAAAAAGGATAACCTTTCGAAATAGTATTTTACGCACCTAGGGAGGAAGAAACAGTCCACAGCTCGTGTAAATTGCCACCCGAGCCGTTGGCAAACACGAGATGTGGGCTGGCCAAGTTTTTTCCTCCCTAGCTGCGTACACTATTTTTCGCCATAAACGGGCCGAAAATACCACATTCGCGTTTTTGAGCCGGGAGCAAAAGTGGTACTTTTGGCCAATATGGCGAAAAAATTTTTTTTGTCTAGCGGGCCGAAAGTATCACTTTTGCTCCCCGCGCCCGATCGCGAAGGTTGTATTTTCGACCTTGCCAGGCAAAAAAATCGTATACGCAACACGTGCTCTGGACTGGCCAACTCTTTACCTCCCTAATTGTGTAATATACTATTAGTTAATAATCTGGTGAATACAGATAAAATAAATTATCTACGATAACCCTCAACGCCCAGGGAATACAAATTTCTATTTTGAAAATATTTTTTTTATTAATTATTGTATATTGGTATGTACAATTCAAATTTTTAAGAAAACAAATACAATTATCATAAAATAAACATCTGAAACATTAAAAAATATACGTATAATAACATTTTAAAAGAAGGTTAAATAATGTGGCAAGTATATACATGTTTTCTGAACATTTTAAAAAGAAAAATTAATTTAAACATTGTTAATAGTCTTAATTCGATTTATCCCCGCACAATTACGTAAATAAAAAATTAAAAAGGAAAAAATAAATAAATTGTATTAATTATAAAGAAAAATATTAATTAATTTTCGAAAGTCGCACTCTGTAACCTTAGCTTCGCACGCGTGCTCCTGTTTTTAGGCACGACCGCTACTCGGGAGAGCCTTATATTTTCACCAGACTGAAAATTGTAACTCCCCGAAAACTAGCAATTTACTGTATAAAAACTACTCGTGCATCCATTTCAATGTATATAATCACGCGGTCGTCCTAAGGCTCTTCTATAACCTGCCTTCAGAGCGCTCCCGCGCTCCTTGATTTTCCGCCCAGAAATAGTTCATTTTAGGCGTTTTCTATGATGTATGTATGTATGTACGTTCCTATGTAATCAAGTTTATGGATTATCTCACCGAATTTTCGATGGATTTCATCGGGATTGCGGCAAAATATTCCTCTAATTATACCTAAGTGCTGGTCCCTTAACCGGAAAGATCGATGAAAAATTGTTCAAATGCGAGCACAAAGAAATACATCAAAAAATCGATTTTTAAGCCTAATGTCTAGAAAAATTAATTTTAAGCTAATATCTACAGGTCTGTCTGCTAAAACTAATTAAAATACACATTTTTTCTGTTGAAGACTTTTCTCTAAGAGCAATATTTACCAAGATAACTGCGAAAAACGGCAAAAAAGGTAAAAAATGGACGATTTTTGTCTATAACTTGATAGGCTTTGATTTTACACAAAAATGTTAAATACAAAAGTTGTAGATTATTATAATAATACAAAACTTCTTCCCATTTAACATTTTCATATAAAATCAACTCCTGATGAGTTACACTTATAAAAACGATTTTAAACGCATAAATATACATAAAATGGATAATTTTTTACTATAACTTGACAGGATTTGATTTTACAGGAAAATTTTAAATCCAAAGTTGTAGATTATAATAATACAAAACTTCTTCCCATTTAACATTTTCATATAAAATCAACTCCTGATGAGTTACACTTATAAAAACGATTTTAAACGCATAAATATACAGAAAATGGACGATTTTTGACTATAACTTGACAGGATTTGATTTTACACAAAAATGTTAAATACAAAAGTTGTAGATTATAATGAAACAAAACTTTTTCCCATTTAATATTTTCATATAAAATCAACTCCCGATGAGTTAGACTTATAAAAACGATTTTAAACGCCAAAATACACATAAAATGGAGGATTTTCGGCTCTAACTTGTCAGGATTTGATTTTTCGCAAAAATATTAAATACAAAAGTTGTAGATAATATTGAAACAAAACTTTTTCCTACTTAACATTTTTTTGTAAAATCAACTCTTGACGAGTTAATCTTATAAAAACTATTTTAAACGCCAAAAATACATATAAAATGGAAGATTTTCGACTGTAACTTGACAGTATTTAATTTTACACAAAAATATTCAATACATAAGTTATAGATAATAGTTAAACCAAACTTTTTCCCATTTAAGATTTTCATGTAAAATAAATACCTCACGAGTTAAATCTATAGAAACGATTTTAAACGCCAAAATATACGTAAAATAGACAATTTTTGCTTATCGTACAAAGAATTAATTTCCAATAGAACTCTTAAATACAAAGGATATCGTTTAAATACCAATAAAAAAACTAAAACAATAACTAACAAAAACTGTTACATAAAAGCTGTCAAATCTTACAATTTCTTGTCATGATCAAGAGAACTTAGTATATAGTAAAATCAAAATTAGAAAAATGTTTAAAAATTGCGTGGTTAAAAATCTATAATTATGGTATCTTTCTGTTTTGATAACAAATAGAAATTTCATATAAAATTACACAGCTTAACCTGTTAATTATGTTCACAGAACCTAAGCGATTGAACTAAGAGAAACAAAATTGTCTAATATTATAGAAGTACATGTTAAAGTAATATCATATTACACAAAAGTGTAATGTATGTGTTATAGATTTTGTAGTATAGTAAAGTTCAATATGTATAAAGAATTAAAATGAAAACTATTAAATATGCAAGACTCACTTATATATACAATAGATACCTTGAAATTAGTTTTTATACCCTGACTAAACTTAGAAATTAACTAGATGAGCTAATATGACCAGCGACAACTGCTTACCGGTATCGCATCTAACCCCACAAACACAGTACTTTTATGATATCCCCCAGTTCCTAATTATGTATCCCCTCACATTCTAAAGCACTAACACTTGAAGATCATTGTAGAGCTGGAGAAGCTGCAAAATGAGGCTGGATGGCTCAGGGTGGGCGCTACTGCATGGATGCCAGTGTTCTCAGAATTATCTAATAGCCATCTGAGAGGAAAATACTATAGAGACCGACATGCGTGTCTCAATCTCAAGGACTGCCTCACCGTAGGAATGAACAAAACACATGAATAGATCAGTCACTGATCTAGGAGACAAGCGAGGAGAGTTGAGCACCTAAAAACCACATATGACTAATGAAAAAATGACACAAAAAACATTACCTTATAAAAGAAAATACTGTAGCAATGGTTGTTGTTCACTATTCTCGCTGCACCAGCTACCTCTAGCAATTAGAGGGGAAAGACTGGTGGAACCTTCACTTGTTGTTTCATTGCTGAAAACACCTCCATCCTGAGAGTCGCTGAAGGCACCAGCAGCAGATTAACTGTACACACAGCCACTAGTATAAGAGTCAAATACACACATGGAAAGTTGAGTATCTGAAAACCACATTTGACTAATAAATAAATGAGCCCAGCAACATCACCACACTCAAGAAAGATTCTGCAGCAGTGTCCACCGTTTACACTACTCTCGTCGCCAGATACCTGCAACAAGAGAAAGTACCATCAGCTTACCTATCAGAGGTTAGGAACGAGAAAGGGCTTACGAAATTTGCTCTCGCCGTCGACACGGTGTCTTCCTGTCTCTGACGAATATCATCATTGACCAGTAACACAATGAAAGGGACGACATTCTCCAGGGCGGCGATTTGCAGTAGCCACCGTCATCACTGGGAACGCCGGGAGCCGGCGATTGTTGACATCACACACCATGGATATATGCGCGCGCACGCCGCCGTAAGGCCGCAGTCAACACAGACTCACTAGGGCTAGTAGCAGAAAGCGCGCGCGATCCACATATATATAGATATATAGATATACCATATCTTATATACAGGGAGCGCTCACGGTCACGTGAGCATATATAGCCTCAGCCTATAGCCGAGATAGCCGTTACGGTTACAGCTTCTGAACTCTGCACGCAGGCAGCACCAAAACAGATTACCATTGCCGAATGGACCAGTGTTGGGTTTTCTTTTTTTGTTTTTCTCCTATTCGGGTATGAGTGTATGTGTGCATGTGCCTCGACTATTTTTTCGTAATTGAGGTTGTATACGGTATATGTAGAAGTTATACGAATACCAGTGAGCGATTAGTCTACAGTTTTCGTTAAAACTGTGTAAAATTTAACTTTATATTTTTGTATTAATCGGGAGTAATGAAACGGTATTTTTTCTTATATTATTCAAAAGCATTTTACTTAACACAAAAATTTCAAGTACAAAAGTTGTGGATAACGTTGAAATAAAACTGTTTTTCTATTCAACATTTGCATAAATAAAAATAAAAATTATCATTATAATTCGAATAGAAACTATGAAAAGAATGTTTTTAATTTTAAATATAATTGCAATCATAGTACTTATACATTTAATATTCCTATGTGTACTTTAATCATATCAATTAATAATACTTAATTAATTTATATGAATCATAGACTATTTGAAAAGTTATCTTCATATATCTATATGTGTAGAATTAAAAGGCAAATTTTCTACAAAAAATAATAAATATGTAAATGCATAATTTCCACTTAAATTTTACTACAGAGATGTATTTATGTGTATTCTAATGCTAATAACAATGAAAATAAGTATTACAATTAATGCAATAATAAAATTATAAGGTTTTTCTGAGCATTGCGGTCGTGCCTATTATGTAAAAACGAAGTTTTTGCATAGGGAGGGGGCAGGCGACGAGCGAAGCAAGGAGCAGGTGTGTGTGGGGGCGGGGGGGTTGGCGTGTCGAGCGCAGCGAGACACGCAGGGGGGCTCGGCCCCCCTAGTTATAAAGGGAAAACACTGCTAATATAAAGGTAGCTCAAATGTGCCAAGGGACCAAATCTCGCAGATGAGTTTCACATGCGTACGTTTTCATTTATAAGGTGGAAACACTGCTCAAAATAGAAGTAGCTTAATCCTGTGAGGAAGGAGCCTATCGAAGATGAATTACGTATGCGTGCTCGTTTAAGTTTTATAAAAGCAAAAAGCACGCGTACATAGCTCGTCCTCGAGAGGCCGCCTCGTGGCACATCTAAGTTACCTCGATTTTGCGCTGTGTTTCGATTTATAAAAGCAGAATCACGAAGCTCGTCTTCTTCTTACTTGTATGGCTTTGTTATTGCCTTGGAATTTAACTAAGCAAGCTCGTCTTTGAGAGTCCGCCTCCTCACATATTTAAGTTACATTTATATTTAGCAATGATTTTGTTTTATATAAGCAAAAGCACGCATGTGAAGCGCGTCTTCAAGAGCACGCATCCTGGCATGGTTCAGCTAACTTCATTTTAGAGCAGTATTTTCGCTTCATAAAAGCACAAGTCTTGAAGAGCACGACTCATTGCACATTCAAGCTATTTCGATTGTGAGCAGTATTTTCACTTCACAAAAGCAGAAGCATGCGTGTGAAGCTCGTCTTCGAAAGTCCGCTTCTTACCTTTTTTAAATTTCAAAACTTTATATGTATATTTTTTAAAGTTCGAGATGTTTATTGTATGATAATTGTATTTGTTTTCTTAAAAATTTGAATCGCACATGATAATATGCAATAATTAATAAGAAAAATATTTTCAAAATAGAAATTTGTATTCCCTGGGCATTGCGGGTTAATATAGATTAATTATTTTATCTGTATTTACCAGATTATTAACCAAAATTGTTTTCATAAAGGATTTTTTTTAAATTTAATTAAATAAATAAAATTAATTAAATGCTAAGACATGACCGGCTAAGATTGACGGACCAGCTAGATCATTTTTTAGCTGAATGCCGAGGTAGAACCTTTTTGCATCAAATTGCCGGCGCGTTGACATCTTTGTCAATGCGCAACTAAGTTATCACTTTTCTGGGCTCATAGCAGAATTGTCATATTTTTCTTCCCAGCCGACTTGATGTAGTCTATATCAATATAATAAAAGAAGTTCTTGACACTTTCAATAGTTACAACAAATATTTACAATTTACTCACGAAATAGAAATAGATAATAGTATTAATTTTTTAGACTTAACGATTGTTAGAAGGGATAATAACATAATAACTAACTGGTTCCAAAACCCTACTTGTTCTGGCCGATTATTGAATTTTAACTCCCACCACACTAAACAACAAAAACGTAATATTATTTCAAACCTTGTGGATAGAGCATTATTACTATCTGACCAATCTTTTCACAATAAGAATATTAAGTTAGTAAAAGAAATGCTTATAAAAAATGATTATCCTGAAAACTTTATTAATACATGTATTACAAGTCGCATACGTAAACATAAATATGGGAATAATAACTCACACAATCAAAATATAATTAACCCAATATTAACTGTAGCACTACCTTTTCATGAACAATTTTTTTATTCTTGTAAAAAAGTCCTTAAAAAATTCAACATTCGATGTGTCCCGTTGATGAACCACAAAATGAATAATATTGTTAAGTTAGGCAAAGATAGAACGGACAAATGGAATGAGACTAGTGTGATCTATAAATTTAACTGTGAGAAATGTAATAGCGTATATGTAGGCGAAACAAAAAGATGCTTGAAAACGAGAATCAATGAGCACAAAAAATATGTAATAGATGGATTAAAATTAGATCCCCATAAATTACTTCCTGTTCCACAACATATAAAAAAAATCCTACACACAATTTTGATTGGGCCAACACATTAATATTAGATAGAGAATGTAATAGGGAAAAACGACTTATATCTGAAATGCTACATATAAATTGGATTGATAACACAATTAACAGACAGGAAGACACGCAATTTTTAAACAGTCAGTATAAAAGATTGAAGAGAATTTTGAATAAATTTGATATTAAATGGAAGAAAAATCATCTTGCTACACTATAGCTATGATAAGTACGCCAGTTTTCATCGTTATACATTTATAATGTGTTTTGATTCGTAGTCAAGCATTGGTTTGTTTATGTTTTCTTAGAAATCGAGAGTTATATATCTAATACTCAGTGTAATAGTCGTCGGCGGCGATGTAGTCTGCATAGAGATTCTGACACAGAGCTTCGGCTCTTAAAATATCTGTTAACGTTTGCACAAAAAACTGTTTTTCCCTTCTTCCCACTTCACAACTTCCCAACTTTCATGTTCAAAATTTTCTTAAAGTTATGACCATGATATACACCTTGGTTCTATCAATCATATATTTTATTTACATAGACAACTAGATTGCATTGTTCACTCAGGCAATCATATACTTATTGATTTGGATTCTAAATAACTGAAAAACAAGCGACTTTGTAGTGTCCATTTTACTGCTGACGATTTTGTAATCGGTTCTGGTATGAAAAGACTAAAAGATATTCGTTGATATGACTAACCTCATCTCAACTGCTCAGCTCAAAATTGTAAAATTGTTCAAAATTTTTTACTCATTCCAAATTAACCCCAAAACACAAATATATAGTTTTAGAGCAAAATATGCAATCGTTCTAAAATTATAGTTAATTGGAAATTTGAAAATTTGGATTTTTTCGTAAATCTTCAATATTTATGATTTTTTAACTCGAAAACTTGAAACTTTTTGTATAGCATATTAAGTGGGAAAAAAATTGCAAATTGTAAGTAGAATCACTTAGAATTTTTGCAGATCGATACCAATTATTCTGTTAAAATTAACAAGTATAAATTAGCAAAATAATTGGCATCGATCTGCAAAAATTCTGAGCAATTCTACTTACAATTTGCAAACTTATTCCAATTTAATATGCTATACAAGAAGTTTCAAGTTTTTGAGTTAAAAAATTAAAAAATGTAAGATTTACAACAAAATTCAAAATCTTCAAATTTTTAATTAATTATAACTTCAGAACGATTGCATATTTTGCTTTAAAACTTTATATTTGTGTTTAGAATTTTTAAACTTTCAGCTGAACAGTTGACATGAAGTCCCGTATACAAGTGACTAAAGAAATAATCCCTCTCAGGGTATAGAAACTCTAGGTCGGGCTCCATAAACCAGGATGTATTGAATGTTTATGGAGTCCGGGCTCCATAAAAGTAGTTAACGAGATGTATTATATGTATATTTGATCTTGTGATTTAGTCACATTTGCAATAAAAAGTTAGTTATATATTAATAAACTTAAATATATAATAGTAAATAATGTCTAAAAATTAAATTTAAAATTTATACAAATAATGTAACAATGAAACGATAAATTAAAATACCTTACATATTTTTTACTTAGATAAACCTTTTACAATTTTACGAATAAAAGTGTGTTTACGATTTAAGCTTTTTTCAAACTTTCCACCGTTTTATTGGATTCGCTATTTTGAACTTCTAAAGTATAATAGCAAAATCTTGATCAGCGACCTCGAAAAGCCCTATTCACCAATTTTCCAAACTTTCAATCGCCATATTGGATCCGCCATTTTGAATTCGGAAGTCTGATAGAAAAATCGTGATCAGTGACGTGAAAACCTCTCTATACAAATTTCAAGTAAAATTTAAGCTTCCTTCGAACTTGTTACCGCCATTTTGAATTTCGAAAGTCTGATAGCAAAATCGTGATCAGCGTCATTGAAAACCCCTGTATACAAACTTTAAGCAAAACCTAAGATTCCTTCGAACATTTGATAGCTATATTGGATCCGCCATTTTGAATTTCGAAACTCCAATGGCAAAATTTTGATTTGCGTCCTCGAAAACCCCTGTATACCAATTTTCCGCTAACTTTAAGCACTTTTCGAACTTTCGATCGCCATATTGAATCCGCCATTTTGAATTCCGAAAGTCTGATAGAAAAACTCGACCAGCCACCTCGAAAACCCATGTATACCAATTTCAAACAAAATCTCAACTTCCTTTGAATTTTTAACCGTCATATTGGATCCGCCATTTTGAATTTTGAAACTCCGACAGTAAGGTCGTGATCAGCGACTTCGGAAGCCACTGTATTCCAATTTTGAGAAATACCTAAGCTATTTTCAAATTTTTAACCACCATGTTGGATCCGCCATTTTGAATTTTGAAAATCTGGTAACAAAATCGTGATTAGCGACCACGAAAACACCCGTATACAAATTTTAAGCAAAATCTAAGCTTCCTTTGAATTTTTAACCGCCATATTGGATCAGCCATTTTGAATTTCGAAAGTCCAAGAGCTAAATCTTGATCAGCGACCTTGAAAATCTTTGTATACTAATTTCCAGCAAAATCTAAGCTTTTTCCTAAATTTAACCGTCAAATTGGATCCAACATTTTGAATTTCGAAAGTCCAATAGCAAAAATTTGATCAGCGTCATCGAAAACATCTATATACCAATTTTCAGCAAAATCGAAGCTTTTTTCGAACTTATAATTGAAGTTAATTTTCTGAGTTGTAAGCTTGTCTTGAGCATTGAGTATGTACATATTACTTCATCGAATGTTTACTCAACGCGCCTACAACGGTACCTCAATGGTGGTGGAGGGGACGGTGCAGGGGAAGGTGTAGGGGAAAGTGGAGGGGACGGTGGAGGTGGGGGTGCAGGGGACGGTGGAGGGAGACGATGGGGACAGTGGAGGAGGGTGGAGGGATCAGTGGAGGGAGGTGGAGGTACTGCGTTCAAATATAACGGTAACGCCTATATTATATACATGAATGTAACCGTGAAGCCCCCCCTCGCCCCCTCCTCAGCACCACCCTCAGCCCCTCCGCAAAATAACGTAAAATTCAGTCATATTTTACGTTATTTCGTGCTTATTATTCTGGTAGACTCACCCTCTCCTGAGCGTCTCCTAACCCCCCTCAGCGCCCCGCTCATCACTCTCCTAGCCCCCCCTCAATGTCCACTGAACAATGTAATAAAATACGACATTTTTATAGTTTTAATACAAAATTTGTAATATTAAAAATGTAAATCTTATGTAAAATTTAATATTGGGAAGTAAAAAATGATAGTTGAAACGAAAAAACAGTTTTTTCCACGCCACGTCACCCTGGAGGTACTGATAATGGACGCGTTGAATTTTTATTTAAATTGGCATCCTTCAACAATAGCCCTACATAACCACTTTTCCTGTTAGAAAAATTTTTAGAAGGATATAAATGTACAGTCAAAAGCAATTCCTTTGGAAAAACTTTTAAAGGATACAAATGTATAGTCAGAAGTAATTCCTTTCGAAAAACTTTTAGAAGAATACAAATGCATAGTCAGAAGCAATTCCTTTGGAAATACTTTTAAAATTGTACAATCAGAATGTATTGAGGAGTAGAGGAATTGTATATTACAATATATAATTGTAATATAAAAATACATTTTAATAATACAAATATTCATTCATTTGGAAATAATTCGAGTCATCTTAAATTAGCTTTATTATTTACTGGCAATTATGATTCAGATCATTACGATATTATGTAAAATTTAATATTGGAAAGCAAAAAAATTGTAGTTGAAACAAAAAAACAGTTTTTTCGACGCCACGTCACCCAGGAGGTACTGTTAATAGGTGCGTTGGATTTATATTACAAGTGGTATCCTTCGCCAGTAGCACTGCAACCACTTTCTAAAAACTTTGGGAAAACTTTTAGAAGAATATAAATAGGATACCGTGATCAAAAAGGTGACTGCTCTAGGAAAAGGCTTTTGTTAATAGTCGAGGAACCTTCCAACTCTAAAATAATATGGATTTGAGCAAAATCTTAGCTTTTTTGAACTTTCAACCGCCATATTGGATCAGCCATTTTGAATTTCGAAAGTCTGATAGCAAAATCGTGATCAGCGATTTGGAAACTTCTGTATTCCAATTTTGAGAAAAACCTAAGCTATTTTCGAATTCTTAACCACCATATTGAATCCGCTATTTAGAATTTTGAAAGTCTGATATCAAAATCGTGATCAACGACCTCAAAAACCCCTGTATACAAGCTTTAAGCAAAATCTAAGCTTCCTTCGAACTTTTGACAACCATACAGGATTCGCCATTTTGAATTTCGAAAGTCCAATAGCAAAATCTTGATCACCGACCTCGAAAACCACTGTATACAAAGTTTAAGTAAAATCTAATCTCCTTCGATCTTTCAAACGTTAAATTGGATCCGCCATTTTGAATTTCGAAAGTCTGATAGCAAAATTGTGATCAGCGGCTTCGCAAATCCCTGTATTTCAATTTTGAGAAAAATCTAAGCGTTTTCCGTACTTGTAACGGCCATATTAGATCTGCCATTTTTAATTTGAATAGTCGTATAACAGGATTGTGATCAGCGATCTCGAAAGCCCTTGTATACAAATTTTAGGCAAAATCTAAGCTTCCTTCGAACTTTTGACAGCAGAAAGGTGATTCCTCTAGGGTAGGGCTTTTGTTAATAGTCAAAGAACCTACCAACTTTATAACAGTATGGATTTGTCGATACAAAAGTATTGCACTATGGTCAAAGAGATGATTCCTCCTATGCAAGGCTCTTGTTAACAGCCAATGAACCTTACAAATGTACAATGTGGATATCTCAGGCGTATAATTTTTCAACAATTCATTGAAAAAACTTTCAGAAGGGTTAAATATATAGTCAGAAGCAATTCCTTTCGAAGAACTTTTAGAAGAACATAAATGGGATATCGTGATCAAAAAGGTGATTCCTCCATGACAAGGCTTTTAGTAATAGTCGAAGAACCTTCTAAATTAACAAAGAAAACGTAAATTATGAGTTACAATTAAAAAAGGTACCGTGATCAAAAAGGTGGTTTCTCTAGGAGAACCTTCCAACTTTAACAAAAGAAACGTAAGTGTACTTCAAAGAAATAGACATTATAAAAGGACAAAAATCACGCACAACTATTTCTAAAGCTACAGGACAAACATACGGTCGAGCTCAGAAAGGTGGTTCCTCCAGGGCAAGGTTAACAGTTGAGAAACCTTCAAACTTTAACAAAGGAAACGTAATATTTTGGACCGTATACCGTTCTATTTTAGATAAAAGGATATAAATGTATAGTCAGAAACAATTACTTTGGAAAAACTTTTAAAAGGATATAAATAGAATACCGAGATTACAAAGGTGGATCCCCCAAGACAAGGTTTATGTTAACAGTCAAGGAACCTTCATACATTAAGGAAGGAAACGCAAAAAGATGGTTCCTCCAATTTAAGTTTAAATTAAATTAACCTTAAATTTCAGAAGAACGGAGTAAATGGATTAGCGAAATTCAAACGGGAAATTTATCTTTGAGAGAATACCTGATGATCCCTTCAGACCGAGAAGATACACACGTATCTTGAAAAATTTTTGAAAAAAAATAATTTTTTTATCTTATTTTCCTGATAAATATTTTGTGACTGATCACATAAACCCCAAAACTCTTAAAAATATATAAACGGGTTTCTAAGAATGTATATTCATTGTAAAAATTATTAAAATGTGTTCGAGTGTGGATCGATATTGGTTGCTGTAATAAAAAGACAGAATTAACTGGTCATACAAAGATTGGTTTATTAAGACTTATTACATAACTATACGCAGCGCTTCATCACGCCATGCACGCGATACTCACTGTTCAACGTACAGCGGTAGAGAGGAAGAGCAGCGCGTCGCTCGCTGCTGCTCGACTTACATCATACTATACTCATGCACATAGTGGGGACAGGAGACATACTTGTGTGCATTCGGACTCTTGCTTGCGCACTCTCAATATTGTTACGCGCCTGCACATAATATATATTTCTTGATAGGTACAATATAAATGTACTATTTCTAACACGCATCCTTCATTGATATTGTACACTTTAACTTTTACATATTTCCTTCTTTCTACATTTTAGTGTAACATATCTTATTTAACATCCATCAATTTTCTGAATTTTTCACACACCTTTACATAACGCTTTTGTAAATATATCCGCAAGGTTTCCATTCGCGTCAATTTTAAGTACTCCAATCTCGTTTTCTTCATGCTTTCATGGACATAATTATAATATATTTCTATATGCTTCGAATTTTTTTGTAAAATTTCCAAAGTTCGTGATATTAATCACTCCAGAATTGTCTTAATAAATATCTATAATTTGCACTGAAAAATCTTTGAGAGAGCGGGTCTACCACTTGAGAAAGTCACTGCCCCAAAGACAGGTAGAGTTGCGCGACGTTATTTTGGGGTAAAATTTCTCCCAAAACGGGCGACTGAGTGTACCGTTGCCAAGGGATACGGCTGGTAAATGGCGAGCGAAACTCTCATAAACCGCGCATAAACATGCGTTAGGGGTAATTATTCTCCCAAAATTGGGCGAGACGTTATGCGAAGCGCGGGTAGAGCTACACTGCCCGTATTGGTACGTTCCTTCTCCCTGATGTTTTTCAGTGTGTCTTAACTTTACATTAAAATTTTCCATTAGCTCCCGTACAAATTTTTCTTCACTAACTGACTCGAATAAAACTACATATTCTGCATAGGTCGAATACAGTTGCAAAGTTGCCTTTGTTACAGTTTTTTCTTGTCGCGATTTCCAATCAATTACGTTTTCAAACACTCTAATAACATATCCAGATGTGAATTTTCTGGCTACAGTATGACCAGTCCAATCTACGTCTACATAACTATCTATAGTTTGTCAATTTTCATTTCTTTTATAATGCAACTTTAAATTTGTTGTTAAGTGCAAGTATTTCAATATTCGAAAAGCATATTTCCAATGTGTCTCATCATAACTATTCTGATATCTACACAAATATTTTACATATATCGTCGGCTGGATGCAAGAATGCCCTATCTCAGCGCTCTATTCAAGAACGCCCTATCTCGGCGCCGGATTCAAGAACGCCCTATCTCGGCGCCCGATTCAAGAATGCTCTATCACGGCGACGGATTCAAGAACGCCCTATCTCCGTGCCAGATTCAAGAACGCCCTCTCTCGGCGCCGGATTCAAGAATGCCCTATCTCGATGCCGCATTCAAGAACGTCCTATCTCAAATGAGATTTTTGTTTCTCAGATTTTGTAGTGGCAGCACTGCGCGATTTTAATATACGGCTTTTATAGGCATCAAATGTATGTCTAAAATTCTGAAAAAAATCAGAATTGCTTCTTTAACGTTGCCTTTGTTTTGTAATAAAAATTTATATCTTTAAATGAATTAGACTCAACATTATAGTTGATCTAATTATTTTTAGAGCTATATCTATAGACATGCATCGCAGGCGGAAATGACTTTTTCGTAAAACTGTCAATAAAAGCAAATAAATGCTAATAACAAATAATAACAGGACGATTTGGGATGCTTATAACAGTTAGTAAGTGTTGTGAATTCTTATAAATATTTATAAGTACTTATTTGCATTTATTTGCTTTTTCTGATGGTTCCATTTGAGAAATGGTTTTAGGACAAAAAAAAGCAAATAACAGTTAATAACTGTTATCCAGTGTTACTTATTGTAAATAATCAATTTTAACTCTTATTTATTGTTGTTAATAGTTACTATTAATTATTTGAATTTATTAATATTCTCTTATAAGTATTATTCTTTAATGTACATAACTGCTAATAATTGTCAGTGACTGTTATTAATTTTAAGTAACAACTTTACGTTAATAGTACTTTTTGGTAGTTAATTATCAATTATTATCATAAAATACAACATCATTTATATTAAATATATAATGAAATTCTGATTTTTTTCAGAATTTAAGACATACATTTGAGGCCTATAAAAGCCGTATATTAAAATCGCGCAGTGCTGCCACTACAAAATCTAAGAAACAAAAATCTCATTTGAGACAGGACGTCCTTGAATCCGGCGCCGAGATAGGGCGTTCTTGAATCCGGCACCGAGATAGGGCGTTCTTGAATCCGGCGCCGAGATAGGGCATTCTTGAATCGGGCGTCGAGATAGGGCGTCCTTGCACCCGGCGCTGAGATAGAGCGTTCTTGAATCGGGCGCTGAGATAGAGCGTTCTTGCATCCAGCCGACGATATAGTAAAGCAGCTATCAAATTCTATATTTAATATCTGACTCGCATATTTCAGCCATTTCAATTTTTAGGTTGGATTCCATAGGGGTACTATATAATTTACTACTCTTCAATTGATATTTATTAGCTAATGACTATATATACTTACTTTGACTTAATTTCATATCACAATTTCGATAATCACACTTGTTGGAGGCTGGATTGGTAAGGACAGAACTATTTGATAAGAGTAACAATAATTAGATTTAATGAGTCACTTAAGTGGGCTAGACACCTTTTTTCTCTGAAATAAGAAGTCACATTTTAATACATAAATGTAAACTAATTATTTCATACTTTTTACATATAAAAGTGGGTATATTTACCTTACCTTAAAACTTTCTCCGATGGGCCTTTTATATGGTCCAGAACCATAGTCATCGATGAAACAAGTTTTTTCACTGACCGTAAGCTTTGAAATTTTCCTGTGGGTGGATTGACTCCAGATTTGAACTAAATTACACCTGAATAGTATAATTCTCATATGAGTGCAGGGATTTAGGATTAAATGTCGGAAAAAATTTTTACATCAGAAAAATTATGAAAAAATATAAAAAATTTAAAAAAATTAAAAAAAACTCTTGAAAAACAGCACAATTTTTTTTTCTCATTAGATCAAAAATCCCTACACTCAACTAAATTACTCCTGAATAGTATAATTCTCATATGAGTGTAGGGATTTAGGATTAAATGTCGGAAAAAATTTTTACATCAGAAAAATTATGAAAAAATATAAAAAATTTAAAAAAATTAAAAAAAAAACTCTTGAAAAACAGCACAATTTGTTTTTCTCATTAGATCAAAAATCCCTACACTCACATGAGAATTATAGTATTCAGGAGTAATTTAGTTCAAATCTGAAGTCAATCCAACCAGAGGAAAATTTCAAAGCTTACGGATAGTGAAAAGCTTGTTTCATCGATGACTATGGTTCTGGACCATATAAAAGGCCCATCGGAGAAAGTTTTAAGGTAAGGTAAATGTACCCACTTTTATATGTAAAAAGTATGAAATAATTAGTTTACATTTATGTATTAAAATGTGACTTCTTATTTCAGAGAAAAAAGGTGTCTAGCCCCCTTAAGAGTACAGAGGCTGCAAAGATTTCTTGACACGAAAGTCGAAGTAGTCGGATATATATTAGATTCACTCTCATCATTCTCAAGATTGATACAATAATTATTTCCCTCGACTATATCTACATGTCTCGGTATTACTATTTTATTATTTATTAATACTCTATATTCTACTTCGCTATATCCTAATAAAGTTCCCATATGTGCCTTTATATCCCATTTAGACAACCTTTTCTGTTCTGGTATTCTAATAAAGACTTTACTGACATATAAGGTTAAGTTTTCGACATTCGGTTTCTTTTTGAAAAATATCTCATACGGTGTTTTTCTCTCAATTGTATTTGCTAACGTTCGGTTTTCTAAATACGCGGCCGCGCAAACTATTTGAGGCCAATAACACTTATGTACTTTTGCCTCATCTAGTAAACAACGCGACATATTATCGTCCTATTAAACCTTTCCGCCGTACCATTTAATCCGTGTACATAAGCCGGACAATTATTCAAAATCATTTCTTTTCCATTAACAAATTTATAAAATCATTATTTATATATTTTTTTCCATTGTCGCATCTTAAGATTTTCATGAAACTTTGCACATGGGTAGAGCATCGAAAAATATTTGACACGTATTTTTTTTTTATTGGCGGAAAAACATATCTAGGGGGTGAAAAACTAATATTTCAAGATGGAATCAGAATTTTTTAATCAAACCAACACCTATCTGTTTCTTATGAAAAGTCGAGTTTTTCGGCACAGTTTTAATGCTGGAGGTTGCATCCCCTATTTTTTATAAGCGTAAATATGATATTTTCCCATGTATTTTTGATATAAAAATGTTTTAATAATCTAAATTTCGTTGAAAATTGCCATGTTATAAAGAAAATTAAAAATTATAGTTGACTTGTTTCGAGGTTTAAAAAAAACACGTGGACGGGGTGAATTACCCCTAATTTAATTAATCACCTTTTTGTTAGTGGCCGCCTCCGATTTTCATGAAACTTTGCAAGTAGTTAGAGTATCGAAAAATATTTGATACGTGTTTCTTTTTATCTGCGGAGAAAGACATCTAGGGGGTGAAAACCGCCCTTAAAGTTCACCCCCAAAAGCCATTTTTTCTAATATCACGAGATGAAGTCGAAATTTTTTAATGAAACCAACGCCTATATGTTTCTTATAAAATCTCGAGTATTTAGGCACAGTTTTAATACTGAGGGGTTGCATCCCTTATTTTTTATAAGGATAAAAGTAATTTTTTCACACATTATTTTGAGCAATGTCTTGATAAACCAAATTTGGTTGGAAATTGATGTGTTGTAAAAAAATTTAAAAATTATAGTAATCCTGTTTCGGAGCTTCAAAAAAGAAAAAAAAAAAAAACATATGTAAGAGGTGAGCTACTCCTAATTTAATTATTTACTTTTCAGTGATTAAGAGAACTTAAACAAAACTTTTTTTTTAATTTTAATTTTGAAGTGTTTATCTTGATTCATATTTTTAACATTAAAAATATTACTTATGTGACTGCAATTTACTATCAACTGATACGAATTTTTCCATCGGTCTTACAGTCTTATAAATTAAATTAAAATAATTAATATTTATGACGGTCAGATTGCCCTTGTTTATAATCACCCCCGCAGAATCTGAAATAAAAACTTAATTAAAACCTGGAAAAGACTTTGCTAGCAAAGGACGATCTAACTGCCCCCACCACCAAATTGCCCAACGTTTCGGGCACGCTCCGGCTCCTCCTCCGGGACTGAAATGAAACCCGCGATACACCTCCTTATATACCCCCTTCTTTTCTTTTACCCGCACCACCATCCACTTTCCCCTCTCCAAATTTCCATTCTCACTTAAATTAATAAAGAATGATATATGTTATCTAATTTACTTGACTCTATCATTAAATTTACATTATTACGATTTCTTAGAATGTGAATACTTTCAAGGCTTTCCCTGTTATATTTATTCTTAATCTCCTGTTCCAAAATATCCACACTCTCAAAATCGAAAGAATGCAAACTATTTAGACAATGTTCTTTCAAACTCGATGTACAACTTGAGCTGCGTAAACTATATTGATGTTCATATATTCTCTTTTTCAAATATCTACCAGTTTGACCAATATAACAACCATTACAATCCCTACAATTAATTTTATAAACTACTCCCGATTTTAAACATTTATCATCCTTGTCTTTATAATTACTAAATAACCTTTCTAAATTATTATCGTTTCTAAAGAAAACTTGAATATTATGTTTATTAAAAACTCTTCTAATCCTTTCCGACAAACCTTAATAATCCTCCTTACATTATATCACTTCTTTTAATCCAACTATATTTAACTGTAGATATTATTTTAATATTTAAAAGATTTTACTTTTGTCAAGAATGTTTTTATTTGTTGGAATATTTCGACCATATAACTAAAAATAAAATAGCAATACCTACTATGCCCTTTTTAAAAGTAAATTATTTCAATACATTCAACTGTTTTCTGTATCCTGGATTCTGATTTTAAAATTATCTTTTAAAGAGTATAATAAAATGTATATAGCAATTTAAACAATTGCACAAAAAGTAACAATATATAATCAGTTTCGTAACTAGCGTGTAACCAATACAAAGAATCACTACGAACTGACGACAGTCGAATAAAAATATCATTTGCTTACAATGATGTTTTTATTCGACTGTCGTCAGTTCGTAGTGATTCTCTGTGTGTGCGTATGTGCGTGCGTGTGTGTGTGTGTGTGTGTGTGTGTGTGTGTCGGTGTGTGTGTGTGTGTGTGTGTGTGTGTGTGTGTGTGTGTGTGTGTGTGTGTGTGTGTGTGTGTGTGTGTGTGTGTGTGTGTGTGTGTGTGTGTGTGTGTGTGTGTGTGTGTGTGTGTGTGTGTGTGTGTGTGTGTGTGTGTGTGTGTGTGTGTGTGTGTGTGTGTGTCATTTTAATCGCCGCACCCGGATTTCTCGGAACCTAAGCCAGATAGAGAAAAATGGTTCAGACAAAACTTATAGGGGACAAAGGGGGCCACATAGTGGCGCTAATGTCTTTGACCTTGAACTTGACCTTTGAGGTTATTTCAAGGTCAAAGTGGTTTTTTCATATGGAAACACCTAGTTTTGACCCCGGATTCGGAAAGAGCGGGAAATTTTACGTTCAAAATTATATTGAGAAATTTTTTCCATGAACCACAGGCTAAGCTGGTTCAAATTGCTCGTAGGCTTAATAGAGGAACCCACACACCCAAAACTTACACATCCTAGTAAACAAAACTCAAACTCGCACATCCTAACCCCATACACTTCATGCCCTCACATGCTGAACTGTTACACCCCGGTACCACAACCATACCCCACACCCCCCAGTCCCACACATCCCTACCCCACACATGCTAATCCCATACACCCCAAACTCACACATCCTGAACCCTGAAAAATTTTTCTCAAGGGCAAAATGATTTTTTAACGGAAACTTTAAGATCGTTGAAGCTTGTGTTATAAATGTATTAACCTTACTTTTTGCACTACACAGAATTGTGAAGATTTGCTTTTATTTTAATTAAAATAAATGAATAAACATACTTATATTATTAAAATTTATACTTTTCTCTGCTTGAATTAATTGATACATTATTTTATATTTCAATTTAATATTATTGAATTTTGAATATTTGTCTAAGGACTTTCAGATAATAAATTATTATTTTTGTGTTATAATTAAACTTAAAACATCCAAATATTTTGATATTTCTTCGACGGAGGACAACTGTAGCTGAGAACATCAAGACAACCATAGATTGAAATTGCACATTTATCACCATTGCGCTTTGGTGATCTAACTATGTCCCCTTCCCCTATCCTATAGAACCTACATTAATAAAACCTTACACAGTTAAGTTGGCAACATAACAACCTGACTTATCAACGACAGTCTCACACAGCTCACCCCTTTATTATAAGCTGATTTTAACCTATGTAAAAGTCCGCAAGCAATATGTAAACATGCACAGCTGTTATTTCATATAAACACTGTGATATCAACATCAGCACCTTTTTTATACAAAGTGTTGTTTTTAATTTTCATTGTTTCCAATGAATTTGGGAGTAACCATTTAGTTTATTATAATACAAAGGTATTTTAAATAAGTTTTTAGAAGTGTTTGAATAATGAGAGTGACAGTGAATTAAAGTTTTAGAAATAGCTTTTAGTACTTGAACTTTTATTGGAAACTTTATACTTCAAATAACAGGGATTGATACTAAAGAAAAAACCGCTGCCAATACATTGGCACTTAGCTTCCTCAAAATAATGTATTTATTCATTTTTTTTTAATTTTTATAACAATAATTAATTGTATCATACCCAATTTTCTTTATGAATATTCGTAATAAATTAATATATATTTTTCGAACATTCATTCTTGTTATTCTTTTTCTCGTGCGACAACCCGATATTTTAATAAATCAATTTTTTCAAAATATTATCACATGTTCAATTAGTTTTATTTTAAACCTCAAATATCTTTTGAATATCAAAAAGTAATCGTACGATCTTGATGAAAGTTCACATACATAATATCTATATCACATACACAATTGTCTAGAAATCTGTAGTTAATTCATAGAACCGTTCTCGAGAAATTACGATTTAAAAAAAAGTTTAAAAAATTTTAACCTCAAATATCTCTGAAATTTATGGACCAATTATTTTGCCCAAAGAACTCGACCAAGAGCTATCCAAAATCTACCTCCACAATGAATTTTAAAGAAATTACGACAATTTTCCCTCCGGAATCGTTGGACATAAGAAGCTCATTTTTTTCATTTTTCATGTTTTACGTTTTTGTTAATAACCAAGGAACCGTGATAGCTATAAACTTTTTTTTTTAGAAAATATAGGTATTTTAATTCTCTTTTAAATGCTACCTATCCCATTCTGATACATACAGCCGTTCTCCAGAAAGTACTAATCGAAAAAGAGGTTACAAAAATTTTAACCTCAAAAATCTCTGAAATTTATGAACCAATCATCTATCCCAAAGAAAGGTGCAGGTAGCAACCACAAATCTACCTCTACAAGGAATTTTGAAGCGATTAACACAATTTTACTCTCGTAAATTGTCGCCACCTAAAACACGTTTTTTTCATTTTTTCATTTTCTTCTCAAAAACTAACCAACAGAATGGATTCAATTTTATACAGATTATAGCTATTCATAATCTCCATTATCATGATTTTTCTCAAAAAAATTGACCATTTAGTTTGGGAGTTATAAGCATTAAAAAAAACACGTTTTTGTTAATAACAAAATAACCGTGATAGCTAGAGAAATTTTTTTTTCTTTTTTAAATATAGGTTTTTTTATGCTCTTTCGAACGCTACCCATCCGATTATAAAATTTAAATCCAATCATTAAAAAAAATCAAAAATAAAGTTTTCGAAAATGAAAAATTTGACATAAAATAAAAACGAATCAGTTAGTCGTACAAAATTATTTTTTTCCCGAATTCCCGAAAATGAAGCAGTATACATACTTACACACACACACACGCACACACACACACAGACACACACATCCATACAGACATTTTCTAAAATCATGTGTCACAAACTTCTAACACATTTATTCATGTTTCTAGAGCAATTTAAAGAAAATTAAAATTTTACTATTACAAAGCTTCCTCTATGAGGAAGCAATTAAGTCTATACTGACTATTACAAAAAACATTTAGTGTATAGATTTAAATCAACTTTTAAAGGAAGCGAAAGATATGCTATTGTGCAGAAAAATGTTATGGAACCTTCGCTTCTGCCAGAAAGCTACCATTATCAGCCATTGCCTGAATCTCACTATGATATAATTGACATTTTATTTTCTGAAGTAAAAACAGTTATACACTGCAATAAATATGTATCAGTCGTATTCTCTTTATTAAGTAATAATATTATATGTGAAAAAGAATAATATGAAGGAGAAGTAAATAAGTTCATGTTATCAGACATTAAAAGAAGATGAATATAGGAGTGTTGCTGATATAAACATTTTTTTCCAGCATTTGGCTATCGCGATACTCGCTTCATAACATGCATGAAGGATTTTAGATTTCTCAACATATCCTTTATTTACCTCAATATATGTATAAGAATCTAATATATGTGATATAGATTACTAAAGACACATGGATTTAAAAGCACCAAAGGATCTACATGTTAAACCACTTAAGGGGACAAGCCATGGTTAGGGGGTCGAAAAATCGATTTTTTTTTATGTACTATTTTGATAGCAAATTTTCCGCTGAATACTATGCTTCCAACCGCATTTCCAAATTCGATTTCGTTTAGAAAATACAGCTAAAACCGTGAAGTCACTTTTTTGCATATTTAGTGATTTTTCTTAAATTATCCATTTTAGATATACTATTGTTAATCTTATATTATTTTATGCTTCACAGCATACAATACTGAATTTAGAACGTAAATGTACATTGACATAGTAGGCAAATTTAACTCGAGGTATAAATCTCGTGTATTTTACTTTTACTCTACTTATACAAAAGTATATACGTACAATATATATAGATGGTTTAAAATCTCATCTGTTTACGTTCTGTCAGCGCCATAGTCGTTGGGATTTAAACTAAAAGTGTTTTGAATATAATTGAATCTGCATTTTTCAATGCAATTTATTCTGTATTGACAAAAAATTTTTTTGTAAATAAAGTGCTGTGTAGAACTCTTTTAACTGAGAGTGTAGAAGACAGCGATTTTAGGTTAACTGCACTGTGCAAAGTGTTGTTAATATTTTTAATTTAGTGAGTTCAATGAGTGACTTTTATTTGTGTTTTTTAATAACTAACATTATAGAGGATTAGATATTAGCCACTATGGATTCTGACAAGAGAAATAGAACATCAGGAGCTCCAGGAAAGAAGAGAAAATTTGGAAGAAAAAAAAAACATAAAGGATTTAACAAAAATTCAGAGAATGTTCAACAAAAAATCACGAACAAAAGGAAAAGAAGTACAACTTCAGGGAAAATAAGATATATCTGTAGAAGCGTCACAAACAAGAAACAGAATAATAGATATAAACATTCTGTTCTTACAGCTGGAGAAATTTCTTGTATGTGCAACATGTAAAGGACAAGTTAAAATTATAGAAGAAGATATTCGAGGACTTGGCTCCAAATTTAACATTATGTGCAAAAATTGTTCAGAGAGAAGAATTATAAGCACGAGCAAGCAAGTTGGAGCTCAAAGCAATGCTTATGAAACCAACAGACGCAGTCTTCTTGCACTAAGAGCAATTGGGCAAGGATATGCTGCATTGCAAACTTTTTACGGAATCACGGATTTGCCACCACCTGTTGCACATAGTTTTTATGACCATCTCAATAAAGATTTAAGCAAAGTGACTCAAGAGGTAGCACAAAATTCTATGCAAGAAGCCGTCAAAAAGGAAACAGCATTAACACCAGCTGAAAATCAAGGCCTAGATGTATCTGGTGATGGGTCATGGAGAAAAAGAGGATTTTCTTCATTGCAAGGAATTTCAAGTTTGCTTGGCTTGCGTTCTCAACAAGTTCTTGACATATTTATCAAGAACAGTTATTGTAAAGCATGTTTAAAGTGGGAAAATAGAAAAGGCACAGAAGAATATGAAGACTGGTTCAGTGATCATCAAGATAAATGTGCAGCAAACCATGAAGGAAGTGCTGGAAAGATGGAAGTCGATGGAGTTGTGGAAATGTTTAGAAGATCTCAAGAAAAGTATAATGTAAAATACCATCATTACATTGGAGATGGAGATTCGAAAGTGTACAGTGCTTTGTGCCAGGCCAAACCGTATGGAGATGAAGTTAAAGTTGAGAAGAAGGAGTGTGTGGGACACGTCCAGAAACGAATGGGAACCAGACTCAGGAATTTAAAGAAAAATTTTGGAAAAAAGTTATTAGACGATGGAAAAACCATTGGAGGCCAAGGACGATTAACAGCAAAAGTAATTGATCAGCTCACCACATATTATGGTAATGCCATCAGAAACAACACGGACTCTGTAGAAAAAATGCTGAATGCTATATGGGCTACGTACTACCACAAGATTTCCACAGACCAGAATCCTCAACATCATTTATGCCCACCAGGACAGAGCAGTTGGTGCAAGTGGCAAAAAGCGAAGGCTAAAAAAAAACTAAAAGATTTTCATCATAAAGGCAATATTCCTGCAGTGATTATGGAGCAGTTGAAACCAATTTACAAAGATCTCTCTGAACAGGAGCTGCTTCACAGATGTTTAGGCGGTTACACCCAAAATAGTAATGAGCGTTTTAATAATTCAGTTTGGAAGATTGTAACCAAGACCTCCTTCAGTGGTGTACATGTGCTCACAGCAGGTGCTTGTATTGCTGTCACTTGCTTCAACGATGGAAGAGTTGGTTTTCTGAATATTATGGAAGCCTTTGATGTGAAACCTGGAGTAGCTGCAATTGAGTGGGCACAGAAAAGCAATGACATCAGATTATTTCATGCTGAGAGGAATGCCGAAGAAAACACTTTAGAAAATAGGAGAAAACGAAGGAGACTGCAACTGAATTTACCTGAAGAGTCATATGGGTTTGAAGTTTGCAACATTGCGATCCAACGAAAATTCGATTTTCGAAAAACCACTTTTTTCCACATGGATGATATAATGTACTACAAATAATGGAAGAATACATCAAAATTGATTAAAATAAATCAATTCCAAACTACCCCCCACCCCTAACACGGAATTCGTAAGATGACCTAAGAGAAAAAAATTCTCTCTTCGCGGCGTTTGGTATTTCCAAACTTTTTATTGCTGGAATTATTTTCTGAGGATACAAAATACCCGAAAAAAAATTAGGAACCAAATCGACTCCCCGGAACACCCCCAAAAAGCTGATTATATAGGGGTAGTAACGGAAAAAAAATTCTCTCTCCGCGGCGTTTGGTATTTCCAAACTTTTTATTGCTGGAATTATTTTCTGAGGATACAAAATCCCCGAAAAAAATTAGGAACCAAATCGACTCCCGGAACACCACCAAAAAGCTGATTATATAGGGGTAGTAACGGAAAAAAAATTCTCCGCGGCGTTTGGTATTTCCAAACTTTTTATTGCTGGAATTATTTTCTGAGGATACAAAATACCCGCAAAAAAATTAGGAACCAAATCGACTCCCCGGAACACCCCCGAAAAGCTGATTATATAGGGGTAGTAACGGAAAAAAATTCTCTCTCCGCGGCGTTTGGTATTTCCAAACTTTTTATTGCTGGAATTATTTTATGAGCACACAAACTACTCGTAAAAAATTACGAACCAAATCGACTCCCCGGAAAACCCCCAAACAGCTGATTATATAATCAGATATATAGGGGTCGAGACGGAAAAAAAATTCTCACTGCACGGTGTCTGGCATTTCCAAACTTTTTAAAGCTGGAATTCCTTTTTGAGCATAAAAACTCCCTGTAAAAAAATTACGAACCAAATCGACTACCCGGAAACCCCCTAAACAGCAGATTATATAATCAGATATATAGGGGTTGTGACCGAAAAAAAATTCTCTCTCAGCGGCGTTTAGCATTTCCAAACTTTTTATTGCTGGAATTATTTTATGAGCACACAAACTACTCGTAAAAAAATTACGAACCAAATCGACTCCCCGGAAAACCCCCAAACAGCTGATTATATAATCAGATATATGGGTCGTGACGCAAAAAAAATTCTCACTGCTCGGTGTCTGGCATTTCCAAACTTTTTAAAGCTGGAATTACTTTTTGAGCATAAAAACTCCCTGTAAAAAAATTACGAACCAAATCGACTCCCCGGAAAACCCCCAAACAGCTGATTATATAATCAGATATATAGGGGTCGTGACGGAAAAAAAATTCTCACTGCTCGGTGTCTGGCATTTCCAAACTCTTTACTGCTGGAATTACTGTTTGAGCATAAGAACTCGCTTTAAAAAAATTACGAACCAAATTGACTCCCCGGAAAACCCCTATGGGTTTTAAGTTTGCAACGTTGCGATCCAACGAAAATTCGATTTTCGAAAAACACCTTTTTTCCACATGAATAGCATAATATACTGCAAATAATGGAAGAATACATGAAAATTGATCAAAATAAATCAATTCCAAACTACCCCCCACCCCTAACACGGAATTCGTAAGACAACCTAAGAGAACGAAAATTCCATTTTTCTAAAATCAAATTTCTCAGGGAGAATGACACCAGATATTGTAAATAACACAAGAATTCATCAAAAATAATTGATATAAACCGATATCAAATTATCCCCACCCCCAAAACCACCCCAAACGGGTGATTATACAGGGTAGATGTAAAAATGCAATAAAAAAAAATTCTCCCTCGGCGGCTTTGAGATTTTCCAAACTTTTTATTGTAGAAATTACTTTCTAGGAACACAAGCTACATGTAAAAAAATTAAGAAGAAAATAAACTCCCCGGAACATTTCCAAACGGGCCCAAAAAGGTGACAAACAGCGTGTTTGTAAGAAAAAAAAATTCTCCCTCAGCGGCTTTGGGCATTTCCAAACTTTTTATCGTGGAAATTACTTTCTAGGAACACAAGCTACATGTAGAAAAATTATGAAGAAAATAAATTCCCCGGAACATTTCCAAACGGGCCCAAAAAGTTGATAATACAGCGTATTTGCAGGAAAAAAAATTCTCACTCGGCGGCTTTGGGCATTTCCAAACTTTTTATCGCGAACATTACTTTCTAGCAGCACAAGTTACATGTAAAAAAATTAAGAAGAAGATAAATTACCCGGAACATTTCCAAACGGGCCCAAAAAGGTGACAAACAGCGTGTTTGTAAGAAAAAAAAATTCTCCCTCAGCGGCTTTGGGCATTTCCAAACTTTTTATCGTGGAAATTACTTTCTAGCAACACAAGCTACATGTAAAAAAATTAAGAAGAAAATAAACTCCACGGAACATTTCCAAACGGGCCCAAAAAGTTGATAATACAGCGTATTTGCAGGAAAAAAAATTCTCACTCGGCGGCTTTGGGCATTTCCAAACTTTTTATCGCGAACATTACTTTCTAGCAGCACAAGTTACATGGAAAAAAATTAAGAAGAAAATAAATTCCCCGGAACATTTCCAAACGGGCCCAAAAAGGTGACAAACAGCGTGTTTGTAAGGAAAAAAAATTCTCCCTCAGCGGCTTTGGGCATTTCCAAACTTTTTATCGTGGAAATTACTTTCTAGCAACACAAGCTACATGTAAAAAAATTAAGAAGAAAATAAACTCCCGGAACATTTCCAAACGGGCCCAAAAAGTTGATAATACAGCGTATTTGCAGGAAAAAAAATTCTCACTCGGCGGCTTTGGGCATTTCCAAACTTTTTATCGCGAACATTACTTTCTAGCAGCACAAGCTACATGTAAAAAAATTAAGAAGAAAATAAACTTCCCGGAACATTTCCAAACGGGCCCAAAGAGGTGACAAACAGCGTGTTTGTAAGAAAAAAAAATTCTCCCTCAGCGGCTTTAGGCATTTCCAAACTTTTTATCGTGGAAATTACTTTCTAGCAACACAAGCTACATGTAAAAAAATTAAGAAGAAAATAAACTCCCCGGAACATTTCCAAACGGGCCCAAAAAGGTGACAAACAGCGTGTTTGCAAGAAAAAAAAATTCTCCCTCAGCGGCGTTGTGCATTTCCAAACTTTTTATCGTGGAAATAACTTTCTAGCAACACAAGCTACATGTAAAATAATTAAGAAGAAAATAAACTCCCCGGAACATTTCCAAACGGGCCCAAAGAGGTGACAAACAGCGTGTTCGTAAGAAAAAAAAGTTCTCCCTCAGCGGCTTTAGGCATTTCCAAACTTTTTATCGTGAAAATTACTTTCTAGCAACACAAGCTACATGTAAAAAAATTAAGAAGAAAATAAACTCCCCGGAACATTTCCAAACGGGCCCAAAAAGTTGATAATACAGCGTATTTGCAGGAAAAAAATTCTCACTCGGCGGCTTTGGGCATTTCCAAACTTTTTATCGCGAACATTACTTTCTAGCAGCACAAGCTACATGTAAAAAAATTAAGAAGAAAATAAACTCCCCGGAACATTTCCAAACGGGCCCAAAGAGGTGACAAACAGCGTGTTTGTAAGAAAAAAAAATTCTCCCTCAGCGGCTTTAGGCATTTCCAAACTTTTTATCGTGGAAATTACTTTCTAGCAACACAAGCTACATGTAAAAAAATTAAGAAGAAAATAAACTCCCCGGAACATTTCCAAACGGGCCCAAAAAGTTGATAATACAGCGTATTTGAGGGAAAAAAATTCTCACTCGGCGGCTTTGGGCATTTCCAAACTTTTTATCGCGAACATTACTTTCTAGCAGCACAAGCTACATGTAAAAAAATTAAGAAGAAAATAAACTCCCCGGAACATTTCCAAACGGGCCCAAAGAGGTGACAAACAGCGTGTTTGTAAGAAAAAAAAATTCTCCCTCAGCGGCTTTAGGCATTTCCAAACTTTTTATCGTGGAAATTACTTTCTAGCAACACAAGCTACATGTAAAAAAATTAAGAAGAAAATAAACTCCCCGGAACATTTCCAAGCGGGCCCAAAAAGGTGACAAACAGCGTGTTTGTAAGAAAAAAAAATATCTCCCTCAGCGGCTTTGGGCATTTCCAAACTTTTTATCGTGGAAATTACTTTCTAGCAACACAAGCTACATGTAAAAAAATTAAGAAGAAAATAAACTCCCCGGAACATTTCCAAACGGGCCCAAAGAGGTGACAAACAGCGTGTTTGTAAGAAAAAAAAATTCTCCCTCAGCGGCTTTAGGCATTTCCAAACTTTTTATCGTGGAAATTACTTTCTAGCAACACAAGCTACATGTAAAAAAATTAAGAAGAAAATAAACTCCCCGGAACATTTCTAAGCGGGCCCAAAAAGGTGACAAACAGCGTGTTAGTAAGAAAAAAAAAATCTCCCTCAGCGGCTTTCGGCATTTCCAAACTTTTTATCGTGGAAATTACTTTCTAGCAACACAAGCTACATGTAAAAAAATTAAGAAGAAAATAAACTCCCCGGAACATTTCCAAAGGGGCCCAAAAAGTTGATAATACAGCGTATTTGCAGGAAAAAAAATTCTCACTCGGCGGCTTTGGGCATTTCCAAACTTTTTATCGCGAACATTACTTTCTAGCAGCACAAGCTACATGTAAAAAAATTAAGAAGAAAATAAACTCCCCGGAACATTTCCAAACGGGCCCAAATGGTGACAAACAGCGTGTTTGTAAGAAAAAAAAATTCTCCCTCAGCGGCTTTGGGCATTTCCAAACTTTTTATCGTGGAAATTACTTTCTAGCAACACAAGCTACATGTAAAAAAATTAAGAAGAAAATAAACTACCCGGAACATTTCCAAACGGGCCCAAAAAGTTGATAATACAGCGTATTTGCAGGAAAAAAAATTCTCACTCGGCGGCTTTGGGCATTTCCAAACTTTTTATCGCGAACATTACTTTCTAGCAGCACAAGTTACATGTAAAAAAATTAAGATGAAAATAAATTCCCCGGAACATTTCCAAACGGGCCCAAAAATGTGACAAACAGCGTGTTTGTAAGAAAAAAACATTCTCCCTCAGCGGCTTTGGGCATTTCCAAACTTTTTATCGTGGAAATTACTTTCTAGCAACACAAGCTACATGTAAAAAAATTAAGAAGAAAATAAACTCCCCGGAACATTTCCAAACGGGCCCAAAAAGTTGATAATACAGCGTATTTGCAGGAAAAAAAATTCTCACTCGGAGGCTTTGGGCATTTCCAAACTTTTTATCGCGAACATTACTTTCTAGCAGCACAAGCTACATGTAAAGAAATTAAGAAGAAAATAAACTCCCCGGAACATTTCCAAACGGGCCCAAACAGGTGACAAACAGCGTGTTTGTAAGAAAAAAAAATTCTCCCTCAGCGGCTTTGGGCATTTCCAAACTTTTTATCGTGGAAATTACTTTCTAGCAACACAAGCTACATGTAAAAAAATTAAGAAGAAAATAAACTCCCCGGAACATTTCCAAACGGGCCCAAAAAGTTGATAATACAGCGTATTTGCAGGAAAAAAATTCTCACTCGGCGGCTTTGGGCATTTCCAAACTTTTTATCGCGAACATTACTTTCTAGCAGCACAAGCTACATGTAAAAAATTAAGAAGAAAATAAACTCCCGGAACATTTCCAAACGGGCCCAAAGAGGTGACAAACAGCGTGTTTGTAAGAAAAAAAAATTCTCCCTCAGCGGCTTTAGGCATTTCCAAACTTTTTATCGTGGAAATTACTTTCTAGCAACACAAGCTACATGTAAAAAAATTAAGAAGAAAATAAACTCCCCGGAACATTTCCAAACGGGCCCAAAAACTTGATAATACAGCGTATTTGCAGGAAAAAAAATTCTCACTCGTCGGCTGTGGGCATTTCCAAACTTTTTATCGCGAACATTACTTTCTAGCAGCACAAGCTACATGTAAAAAAATTAAGAAGAAAATAAACTCCCCGGAACATTTCCAAACGGGCCCAAAGAGGTGACAAACAGCGTGTTTGTAAGAAAAAAAAATTCTCCCTCAGCGGCTTTAGGCATTTCCAAACTTTTTATCGTGGAAATTACTTTCTAGCAACACAAGCTACATGTAAAAAAATTAAGAAGAAAATAAACTCCCCGGAACATTTCCAAGCGGGCCCAAAAATGTGACAAACAGCGTGTTTGTAAGAAAAAAAAAATCTCACTCGGCGGCTTTGGGCATTTCCAAACTTTTTATCGCGAACATTACTTTCTAGCAGCACAAGCTACATGTAAAAAAATTAAGAAGAAAATAAACTCCCCGGAACATTTCCAAACGGGCCCAAAAAGGTGACAAACAGCGTGTTTGTAAGAAAAAAAAATTCTCCCTCAGCGGCTTTGGGCATTTCCAAACTTTTTATCGTGGAAATTACTTTCTAGCAACACAAGCTACATGTAAAAAAATTAAGAAGAAAATAAACTACCCGGAACATTTCCAAACGGGCCCAAAAAGTTGATAATACAGCGTATTTGCAGGAAAAAAATTCTCACTCGGCGGCTTTGGGCATTTCCAAACTTTTTATCGCGAACATTACTTTCTAGCAGCACAAGTTACATGTAAAAAAATTAAGAAGAAAATAAATTCCCCGGAACATTTCCAAACGGGCCCAAAAAGGTGACAAACAGCGTGTTTGTAAGAAAAAAACATTCTCCCTCAGCGGCTCTGGGCATTTCCAAACTTTTTATCGTGGAAATTACTTTCTAGCAACACAAGCTACATGTAAAAAAATTAAGAAGAAAATAAACTCCCCGGAACATTTCCAAACGGGCCCAAAAAGTTGATAATAAAGCGTATTTGCAGGAAAAAAAATTCTCACTCGGCGGCTTTGGGAATTTCCAAACTTTTTATCGCGAACATTACTTTCTAGCAGCACAAGCTACATGTAAAAAAATTAAAAAGAAAATAAACTCCCCGGAACATTTCCAAACGGGCCCAAAAAGGTGACAAACAGCGTGTTTGTAAGAAAAAAAAATTCTCCCTCAGCGGCTTTGGGCATTTCCAAACTTTTTATCGTGGAAATTACTTTCTAGCAACACAAGCTACATGTAAAAAAATTAAGAAGAAAATAAACTACCCGGAACATTTCCAAACGGGCCCAAAAAGTTGATAATACAGCGTATTTGCAGGAAAAAAAATTCTCACTCGGCGGCTTTGGGCATTTCCAAACTTTTTATCGCGAACATTACTTTCTAGCAACACAAGCTACATGTAAAAAAATTAAGAAGAAAATAAACTCCCCGGAACATTTCCAAACGGGCCCAAAAAGGTGACAAACAGCGTGTTTGTAAGAAAAAAAAATTCTCCCTCAGCGGCTTTAGGCATTTCCAAACTTTTTATCGTGGAAATTACTTTCTAGCAACACAAGCTACATGTAAAAAAATTAAGAAGAAAATAAACTCCCCGGAACATTTCCAAGCGGGCCCAAAAATGTGACAAACAGCGTGTTTGTAAGAAAAAAAAATCTCACTCGGCGGCTTTGGGCATTTCCAAACTTTTTATCGCGAACATTACTTTCTAGCAGCACAAGCTACATGTAAAAAAATTAAGAAGAAAATAAACTCCCCGGAACATTTCCAAACGGGCCCAAAAAGGTGACAAACAGCGTGTTTGTAAGAAAAAAAAATTCTCCCTCAGCGGCTTTGGGCATTTCCAAACTTTTTATCGTGGAAATTACTTTCTAGCAACACAAGCTACATGTAAAAAAATTAAGAAGAAAATAAACTACCCGGAACATTTCCAAACGGGCCCAAAAAGTTGATAATACAGCGTATTTGCAGGAAAAAAAATTCTCACTCGGCGGCTTTGGGCATTTCCAAACTTTTTATCGCGAACATTACTTTCTAGTAGCACAAGTTACATGTAAAAAAATTAAGAAGAAAATAAATTCCCCGGAACATTTCCAAACGGGCCCAAAAAGGTGACAAACAGCGTGTTTGTAAGAAAAAAACATTCTCCCTCAGCGGCTCTGGGCATTTCCAAACTTTTTATCGTGGAAATTACTTTCTAGCAACACAAGCTACATGTAAAAAAATTAAGAAGAAAATAAACTCCCCGGAACATTTCCAAACGGGCCCAAAAAGTTGATAATAAAGCGTATTTGCAGGAAAAAAAATTCTCACTCGGCGGCTTTGGGCATTTCCAAACTTTTTATCGCGAACATTACTTTCTAGCAGCACAAGCTACATGTAAAAAAAATAAAAAAAAAATAAAATCCCCCGAACATATCCAAACCGGCCCAAAAAGGTGACAAACAGCGTGTTTGTAAGAAAAAAAAATTCTCCCTCAGCGGCTTTGGGCATTTCCAAACTTTTTATCGTGGAAATTACTTTCTAGCAACACAAGCTACATGTAAAAAAATTAAGAAGAAAATAAACTACCCGGAACATTTCCAAACGGGCCCAAAAAGTTGATAATACAGCGTATTTGCAGGAAAAAAAATTCTCACTCGGCGGCTTTGGGCATTTCCAAACTTTTTATCGCGAACATTACTTTCTAGCAACACAAGCTACATGTAAAAAAATTAAGAAGAAAATAAACTCCCCGGAACATTTCCAAACGGGCCCAAAAAGGTGACAAACAGCGTGTTTGTAAGAAAAAAAAATTCTCCCTCAGCGGCTTTGGGCATTTCCAAACTTTTTATCGTGGAAATTACTTTCTAGCAACACAAGCTACATGTAAAAAAATTAAGAAGAAAATAAACTCCCGGAACATTTCCAAATGGGCCCAAAAAGTTGATAATACAGCGTCTTTGCAGGAAAAAAATTCTCACTCGCCGGCTTTGGGCATTTCCAAACTTTTTATCGCGAACATTACTTTCTAGCAGCACAAGCTACATGTAAAAAAATTAAGAAGAAAATAAACTCCCCGGAACATTTCCAAACGGGCCCAAAAAGGTGACAAACAGCGTGTTTGTAAGAAAAAAAAATTCTCCCTCAGCGGCTTTGGGCATTTCCAAACTTTTTATCGTAGAAATTACTTTCTAGCAACACAAGCTACATGTAAAAAAATTAAGAAGAAAATAAACTACCCGGAACATTTCCAAACGGGCCCAAAAAGTTGATAATACAGCGTATTTGCAGGAAAAAAAATTCTCACTCGGCGGCTTTGGGCATTTCCAAACTTTTTATCGCGAACATTACTTTCTAGCAGCACAAGCTACATGTAAAAAAATTATGAAGAAAATACACTCCCGGAACATTTCCAAACGGGCCCAAAAGGTGACAAACAGCGTGTTTGTAAGAAAAAAATTCTCCCTCAGCGGCTTTGGGCATTTCCAAACTTTTTATCGTGGAAATTACTTTCTAGCAACACAAGCTACATGTAAAAAAATTAAGAAGAAAATAAACTCCCCGGAACATTTCCAAACGGGCCCAAAAAGTTGATAATACAGCGTATTTGCAGGAAAAAAAATTCTCACTCGGCGGCTTTGGGCATTTCCAAACTTTTTATCGCGAACATTACTTTCTAGCAGCACAAGCTACATGTAAAAAAATTAAGAAGAAAATAAACTCCCCGGAACATTTCCAAACGGGCCCAAACAGGTCACAAACAGCGTGTTTGTAAGAAAAAAAATTCTCCCTCAGCGGCTTTGGGCATTTCCAAACTTTTTATCGTGGAAATTACTTTCTAGCAACACAAGCTACATGTAAAAAAATTAAGAAGAAAATAAACTACCCGGAACATTTCCAAACGGGCCCAAAAAGTTGATAATACAGCGTATTTGCTGGAAAAAAAATTCTCACTCGGCGGCTTTGGGCATTTCCAAACTTTTTATCGCGAACATTACTTTCTAGAAGCACAAGTTACATGTAAAAAAATTAAGAAGAAAATAAATTCCCCGGAACATTTCCAAACGGGCCCAAAAATGTGACAAACAGCGTGTTTGTAAGAAAAAAAAATTCTCACTCGGCGGCTTTGGGCATTTCCAAACTTTTTATCGCGAACATTACTTTCCAGCAGCACAAGCTACATGTAAAAAAATTAAGAAGAAAATAAACTCCCCGGAACATTTCCAAACGGGCCCAAAAAGTTGATAATACAGCGTATTTGCTGGAAAAAAAATTCTCACTCGGCGGCGTTTGGCATTTCCAAACTTTTTATTGCTGAAATTATTTTATGAGCACACAAAGTACCTGTAAAAAAATTACGAACCAAATCGACTTTCTGGAAAACCCCCAAACTGCCGATTATATAGGGGTCGTGACAAAAAAAAAATCTGATTCCGCGGCGTCTGGCATTTCCAAACTTTTTAAAGCTGGAATTACTTTTTGAGCATAAAAACTCCCTGTAAAAAAATTATGAACCAAATCGACTCAAAATAAAAAAACGGTCAATAATCAGTCATTTTTTATGTTTTTCATGTCCTCTTTCAATTGATATATTTATTAATATGAACAGGGGCCCACTTACGATCGTTGCACAATTTGTTTAACTTTTTTGTTTGCTAAAAACTTTAATTTGAGCCCTGGTAGGTCGGTGTGCTATGAAAATTTTTTAAGGTGGCTCCAGCGGTCTAGTAGACCTAAAGCTATGAACATTTTTTACAAAAATTCATTTACACATTCGAATCTGAAAACTAATATGACACGAAGCAGAGTTCTGAACATAACGGAAAATATTTTTGTTAAAGAATTTCCAATTTTGCAAAAGTATGTTTTGTGCATTAAAAAAAAAAAATCAATATCAAATACATATCTTTTTTGTTTTTCATTCAATTTTAATTTGCAAGGTCTCATTTTCTTCCTTTTTAAATTTCAGGGGAAGTCGCCGATATCAAAATTGAAAAATTTTCAAAACCTGCAAAGTTATATGCATTTGTTTGTAAAATTCAGTGACAAATCTGCAAACAATACAAACAAGATAGGTTAACGTGCAGGCAAGCGTAGCGCGCTCTGTTTTAGAATCTAGTTCCTATTGTAAAAAGGTGATAGTGATTATTATCGAATTGAAGCTTACAGAGCCAACTTCAGAGCGTTGTCAAAAAATTTCATTTGCGAATTCAGTAGGTAAGATAGGTTCGTGTTCAGGCGCGCGTAGCACGCTCTGCTTTAGAATCTAGTACGGGTAAAAAGTAGGGGTGTACAAGTACTCGGCTTGGCGTGTTTGAACTGTATCGAGCTTTTTCTTCGAACTTGAATCGAGTACATTATACTTCGAACTGCTCGAGTCAGATTGAACTACTCGGACCAACTCGAACTACTCGAATGAAGTCGAGCTACTCGAATTAAGTAGTTCGATCTAGATAGAACCAGCTGGCTCTCTTAGTAACTTATAATATTATATACTTAATTAGCTGAATGTAATTTGTTTTTGGATTTAGCTACTACTTAGCGATAATAATTATAATTATCCTAAGATTACTTATAATTATCTATAATTTTTTATTTATAATTCTTTTATAATTTATTCACTACTATGCACTGGAAGTTGGAAGTGTTCTATAATTTCAAACCACTCGATCAAAGTTCGAACTACTCGAACTATTTCTAACTACTCAATATATCAAGTAAAACATTTGATTCGACTTGAGTTCGTCGAGTTGAGTTTATAGAGCAAATAGTTCGGATCTTCGAGTAGTCGTGCACCCCTAGTAAAAAATTAGTGACATTTGTCAATACGTATTGATTAAATTTTCAGGGAAAGGCTAGCATCCTTATCTATACCTATATCATTTCCAAAGATATTCCCTAAGTATTGGTATTTGTTACTCGTAAAGAAAATTATTTTATAAACGTGAGTGTGCAACGAACCTCCACAAGTTTCCTATTTAAAAAATTACTAATACCAATGTGTACCTAAAGTATAATTTTTTTCTGTCAACTGCTTTATATATGCGATGCAACGATGCAAACTTCAGACCCATTTATATATAAAGACAAGAAAAACACGTTTTACTAATTTGCTTACTGTTTTTATGTGATATAATCAATTTTTCTTCAAGATGAAATAGTTTCTTACAAACAAAAAAGTTTTTTTTATAACGGACTAATAGTATTTAATTTTAATTTTTATAAAAATGCAGCGTCGCGGAGATAATATTTTTGTTAATAGTAGGCACATCGTATCCAATCACATTTACCGAAAATTTGACAAGAGTTGATAGCCTAAAAAAGTTGGTACAGCGTTTTTTTACCATATTCTGGCTGTTTTTTTTATTAACGTTTATAAGTATAAAATTGTCTTGAGTACGCGGAGGAAATATCTAAATTCTGATGCCCCACGAGCGTATCCTTGCATTATAGTGAGTTCTATGTAGTGGAACATGTTACTGGAAGTGGATTATATAAATATTTACTTGACTTATAGTTAGCTAAATATGTGAGAACCATAGATGTATCACAGTACTATAAAAGTTATTTCCTCCTACCTCTCGAAAAAAATTAAAAAATTTTTTTAAAGGCACATCTGCAGGACAAAGTTTTCTTGTTCCTTAAGCCTTTCTGAATGTCAACAAAATTATTTACTTTGAAATCTAAAATTAAGAATAATTTTGTCTTTTTTCTAATCGACGACACCTTATAAATACTGGCATCTACCTATTTGATCTTTGCAAGAATAATTATCTACACTGAAATTATTACTTTAAAAGTTACAGTTTTCTAAGTGATAAACGTTATTACAATTATAACTTCCTATAATAATTTGCTACTAGCGATAATTCAAATAATATCTGAAAATATTAAATATCAATTTTTTTCAATCATCACATCAGCTTAACGTATTTCTTATAATTTTTAAATAAAAAATTAAATGGGATGACTGATGTTCCTTATTCACTTATTTACTTCAATTACAATATGCATTACGTAAAGCTGATATGATGATTAAAAAATATTGATATTTTATATTTTCAGATATTTATTGGATTATCGCCTGCAACAAATTATTATGGGAAGTTATAATTGTAATAACGATTATTCCTTAGAAAACTGTAACTTTTAAAGTAATAATTTCAGTGTAGATAATTATTCTTGCAAGATCAAAAAGGTAGATGCCAGTATTTATAAGTGTCGTCATTTAGAAAAAAGACGAAATTATCTTTAATTTTTAGATTTAAAAGTATATAATTTTTTTCGCATTCAGAAAGGCTTAAAGAACAAGAAAGTTTGTCTAGTAGATGTGCCTTCAAAATTAAATATCTTTTCCAAGTTTCGTCATTTAAAAAAAAAAGTGAAACTTCTTATTAATGCAAAATTGACTTATAAGTTTCGACGAAAAATGATACTATTAAATTGAGCTTGTACATACTTTTCTTAACATTCAGAAAAACTTTGTCCTGTAGATGTGCCTTCAAAGAAATTTTTTTATTTTTATCGAGACATAAGAGGGAAATAACTTTTATAGTACTGTGACATATCTATGGTTCTCAGATATTTAGCTAAGTCAAGCAAATATTTATATAATCCACTTCCAGTAACATGTTCCACTACATAGAACTTACTATTATGCAAGGATAAGCTCATGGGACATCAGAAGAGGCCTAAATTTAGATATTTCCTCCGTACTGAAGACAATTTTATACTTTTAAACGTTGCTAAAAAAAACTGCCAGAATATGGTAAAAAACGCTGTACCAATTTATTTAAGCTATCAACTCTTGTTAAATTTTCGGTAAATTTGATTTTGGATACGATGTGCCTACTATTAACAAAAATATTATCTCCGCGATGCTGCATGTTTATCAAAATTAAAATTAAATACTATTTGTCCGTTATGAAAAAAATTTTTTGTTTTTATAATTTTCTAAAAATACGTTCTAAAGATGGGTCTGAAGTTTGCACCGTTGGAATGCAACGAAATAATTTCTTACAATTAATTTAAGTTATTAAACAATGGAAATTTCATCTAAACCTTTGTTAGAAAGTTATTTTATTTTATAAAACACTAAATCTACACACAAAATTAATATTAATTAGTATAACCATGAAGAAAAATTTTTTTTTTTATTTCGTTGCACTCCAACGTTGCGAACTTCAGACCCATTTCTAAAGAACGTGATATCGATGCGCCCCTCGTCGAAGAAATCATAATTTTTTCGTGGCACACATAAAGAGCGGTAAATAGGTAGGAAATATATGTAGAAAAAAGAAGAAATTTATATTTTTTTATAATTTTTTATATAATTTTTTATAATTTGAGGATATTTCCTCGGGTGGGAAGAAGAAGGTTCTATCTCAACGGAGCGCGTGAAAAGGTCCTATCTCAGTAGAGTCCCACCTTCTTACGCGCTCGTCTAGAATAGGACCTTTTCACGCGATTCGCCGAGATAGAATCTTCTCCCCACCCGATGATCACTTTTGTTTTAAAGATTTTTTTCATAACGAATCCTAGTTCAATGAATTTATTTATTCAATATATCCACGACTGAGCGGAACAAGGTCGTATCTCACCGCGTGGATGAAGAACGTCGTATCTCAGCGCGCGGACGAAGAGCGTCGTATCTCACCGCGCGGACGAAGAACATCGTATCTCACCGCGCGGATGAAAAATATCGTATCTCACCGCGCGGACGATGAACGTCGTATCTCGGCGTTCTTGCGACGTACACGGCTAGTATACGGCGAGATACGATGTTTTTTGTCCGCGCGCCGAGATATTTTATCCGCGCGGAGAGATACGACGTTCTTCGTCCGGGCGGTGAGATACGACGTTCTTCGTCCGCGTGGTGAGATACGATGTTCTTTATCCGCGCGCTGAGATACGACGTTCTTCATCTGCGCAGTGAGATATGACGTTCTTCGTCCGCGCGGTGAGATACAACGTTCTTCGTCCGCGCGCTGAAATACAACCTTGTTCCGCGCAGCCGTCGATATATTCACGCGCCAATAACCATGTAAAAAATTTGTGAATTTGACTTTTGACATAAACCTTTGTATTTTTAATTTGCAATTTAATAATTACGATTTTTCCCCGTAAATGTTTTCAAATATAATTTTATATATACTTTTCAATAATGTATTTATGCAAAATCAAATATGCACATAGAATGCAATTTTATATTAAAATATATTCATTTAAAAAAATTATTTTATGTAATTTATCTATGCTAAAATATGATTTTTCAAATTATTAAAATTTCAACTCCACTAGAGTAATAAATGTGTATAATATAATAACATTTTTTTATATTATAGACTATAATTGAAGGGCCGGATGCAATAAGGGGGTTAGCGCTCGAAAACCTGTAAAAGTATTGTCCAAGTGACTAAAATTTCAATGTAGCCAAATTAATTTTTAAAAAATATCACCTTGTAGGGAATGAAAAGAAGTATTTTTACCTAGAAGGAATTTTTTTATTCGACTTTCTTTTTAATATAAAAATTAAAAACTGAAAATTTTGTTCATCTATTTTTAATAGCTTTCAAAAACATTAATCGTCCAAACTTGGTCAAATATGATCGAAATATTTTAAAATTTGACAGGGACGTGCAGAATACTCCAGCGTTGCCTATGGGATTGATAAAAGGATGTAAATCGATAATTGTTAATAATTATTTAATTGCAAATATATTGCGATCGGTAATTACGTTTTTTTAACTTTAACGGAAAAAAGTATCGAGGGAAGTGGAAGCTAGGAAAAACTTCCAGCGAGACATTTATTCCTTAATAGTCTAATAAGTTTCTGTCAAAGTTTCAAATTGATTTAATAATAAATGACTTAAATAGAGCGTTATTAATAAAGACGCGCACTAGCAACATCGGCGGCGCGGCGCGGCGTGAGCTCAGACTGCGTCGCACACGTTTTCGCAGTGGCGTATCACGTTTATAAAAATTAAAGAATTATTACGTTATTGTGTGTGTGTGTGTGTGTGTATGTGTGTGTGTGTGTGTGTATGTGTGTGTGTGTGTGTATGTGTGTGTGTGTATATCCTTATGATAGTATTAATGAACATATTAAATTTTAAAGTACAAATTTATTTATTAACATACTAACAAAATGTAATTATATGTACAGTGCGTTGACTTATAAACTGTGTTTTTACGTTATATAAAACATAATATCGTTACATAATAATTCGTTAATTTTTATAAACGTGATACATCAGTGCAAAAACATGTAAACACAGGCTTAGCTCACGCCGTGCCGCCGATGTTGCTAGCGCGCGTCTTTATTAATAACGCTCTATTTAAGTCATTTATTATTAAATCAATTTGAAACTTTGACAGAAACTTATTAGACTATTAAGGAACAAATGTCTCGCTGGAAGTTTTTCCTAGCTTCAACTTCCTCGATACTTTTTCCGTTAAAGTTAAGAAAACGTAATTACCGATCGCAATATATTTGCAATTAAATAATTATTAACAATTATCGATTTACATCCTTTTATCAATCCCATAGGCAACGCTGGAGTATTCTGCACGTCCCTGTCAAATTTCAAAATATTTCGATCATACACGGAGAGAAATTTTGTAGTGAAAATTACAAATATTCGAGGCAAAATTACCAGTTTCTATGGTAATGGATGGACAGACTGACAATTTCAAACTTTTTACCAAAGTGCCTTGGTAAAATTTTTTTTTAGTTAATTTAAATTTAAAAAATTAACTTTTTTTATCTATATTAATGGATATATAGTATTTTAATATAGAAATAGAAACAGAAACAAGGATGAAAAAACATTAAACTGAAAAAAAATTTTTACGGAAGCGGGATTCGATCCGACGATCTTTGGGTTGAGAGTCCGACGTTCTACCGACTGCGCTACGGAAGCTGTTACCAACAGTCATTTGAATCGCCGTTATTACTTACTGAAAATATGTGTATTGTTTTCATTTTAACGTCGCGCACGCCTCTAGTATCAATCTTCTGAAACACAATAATGCGCAGTGCGCATGCGCGAATACACAAATACCAGGTTATTTGGCAAAATTTATCAGTTTTCTTAGTAAAAATTCTTAGGTTACCCTGTAAAAATGATTAGATCTCAATTTTTACCAGTGTGTCTGGTAATTTTTATTCCGATAATTTGGTATTTTTTTAAGTGGTTATGGTAGTTTTTCCTGGGAAACTTATAAATTGTATTAGAAACCTGGGAATATCACGGCTTTTGACAGTCTATCCATGCACTACCAAGGCACCTTGGTAATTTTTACTCTAAAATTTCTCTCCGTGTATTTGACCAAGTTTGGACGATTAATGTTTTTGAAAGCTATTAAAAATAGATGAACAAAATTTTCAGTTTTTAATTTTTATATTAAAAAGAAAGTCGAATAAAAAAAATTCCTTCTAGGTAAAAATACTTCTTTTCATTCCCTACAAGGTGATATTTTTTAAAAATTAATTTGGCTACATTGAAATTTTAGTCACTTGGACAATACTTTTACGGGTTTTCGAGCGCTAACCCCTTATTGCATCCGGCCCTTCAATTAATTATATTTCAGAGGAATATGGTGTTCTGATTACATCAAACAACTGCAAACTGTAAAATCGTTTAGGCTCATCATCCTAGCCCGTATGGATTTTGACTTGAGATTGTCGTTTTAGTTTCTTTGCGTCTAAATAAACCAATTAACGGCTTTTTTGCGCATCGCCGAATTGTTTTTTCGTGTTGTAAATCGTACTTTCGGTTATAGAGTTAAGCGATATTCTAATTATTCTCTGAATAAAAATGTTTTTTAAATTTTATCGCACCGTAAGATAATTGGAAATTTTACTCTTACTGTTGAGGTATTTGATTGTTGATTAACATTTAATCAATAATATATTAGGCCTTAGAGAGTAGGAATATGTATTATGAGAGAGTTATATATATAGTTTTCAAAAGCGCTTATAATCGGAACGTATACGAGCTCGCAACAATAACAAAGCCGACGAAAGTCGGAGCGCGGCGAAACATAAACACTCGGCCGGTCGAGCGAGCCGCAAGCTATAGGTATAGTTAGAATCTATAGCGGCCGAGCCCAGCAGCGCGAGAGCCGCGGAGAGAGAGAGATAGCTAGCTGCCACAGAGGCGTAGAGAGCGCAGACAACGGGCAACAGTAGAGCCTGTGCTCGAGGTGCGGCGACGGCGCGGCGCACGCCGGAGAGCCAAGCGCCTACAGTATATATAGTCTAGGAGCTGGGTACCGTCCCGTATGCAATATGTCCCCGGATAAAAACAGTTGTTTCTTATAGATTTTGACCCGTAGAATCCGAATATCGAGGTTAAAATTCGAAAAAGTGGTAGAAATTGTTTAAAATGCAATTGTTTAAACAAATAATAATAAATTTTTTTTTTTTTGCCCCGGAGTATTTTTTTTTCCTAAAACTTTAGCTCATTTTAAAGAACACGTCTATTTGCAAAATCTCTATAAACTCAAAATTTGAAAAGTTATGAATTTTTGAAATTTGATTTTTACGTTTTTTTTGCAACTTTGATTAATAATAACTTTGAAAAAAATGAACTTTTTTAAAATGAAAGTTTCCTCTTATTCTTTGAGATAAAAACCACCATATTCATTTGCATTATTTTAAGTTTTCTGTTATTAACTATTTATTTCGTTATTTAACAAAAGCTAATTTTTCGATATTTCCTAGCGCTATTTCAGTATACAGTTGGAGTAATGCGCGCATTCAGGGATTTTCAAAATCATTATATTTGAAAGTTAAACCAATACTTGACAATTGGTGCGATGGCAAATCAATTTGAATGTTTAATAAATAAACAACTTATTGTTTAAACCAACAAAAAATCAATATTTAATTTAAATATAAATACATGAATAAAAATTCATAACTAAGTAAAATATAATATTATTCAAATTTATTTTTACAAGTTTCATTTTTCTGACAAAAACAGAAGGAACAGCATGGAATTGCTACTCGAACACAACAACATGAGTTTTTGATGCATGCTTTACATTGGCAGTTCGGTACAAAATCATCTATAGGTGGTAATAAAATTAAAACTTTTTGTGGAGGACCAATAATAATATTATATTTTACTTAGTTATTCATTTTTATACATGTATTTATATTTTTTATTTTAAATAAAATATTTGTTTTTAATTTAATTATTAATGTTTTATTAATGTATTAATTATTTCGTAACATTACCTTAATTTTATATTTTTGGGTAAACGAACTGTAATATATTATTATGTATTAAAAAGTCATATGTTCATCATTTTTTTTTTTTTAAACAATAAGTTGTTTATTTAGTAAACATTAAAATTGATTTGCCATCGCACCAATTGTCAAGTATCGGTTTAACTTTCAAATATAATGATTTTGAAAATCCCTGAATGCGCGCTTTACTCCAACTATATACTGAAATAGCCGCTAGGAAATTTTTTGTATTAGATAAAATTAAGCTTGAGAAAAGCACGCAGAAGTTGCAAACAGCAATTGACTGAAGGAGAAGGGAGGCGGGACCTACCGAGTGCGGTTGCAGCGTCGGCGGCATTGTTGTTATGTCAGCGTGCGCGTGGACTGAGTGTCTTTGCCGCTGGCGAGCCGTTTTTCAGTTTCTAGCGATTCTGGCTAGCCCAGGCGCCGCAAAAGTTTTCGCTTCTGTTTCCCTTTCTATACCGGCTGTTGCAATTGAATAAAGTAACCATCGTTTTTTATAGATTTTGATTCGTAAAATCTAAATTTCTAGTTTACAATTTATCAAAATGGCAGGAACCTTGATTTAAATGCATTTGTTTAAACAAAAACGCCATTTAAACAAATAAAAACAATCTTTTGAGATCAGAATAATTTTTTCTTGAAAATTTAGGCAATTTTAAAATTAAAATGTTGCATTCAACATATACGAAAAACCAATATTCAAAGAGTTATAGATTTTTAAAATATTAATCTTCAGTATTTAAGAGATTTTGAATAATAGTCACAAAATTAAACATCAAGTAAAAATTATTACGGTTACTTATCGTTTACCATCTAAAAAGAGATGTGCATGTTTAATATTACTTTGTATCATAAATAATTATTCATATTAATATATGAGTAAATCTCAGGAACTCTTAACTTTTTGGGAATTCCAATGTTTGAGCGCTAAAAAATGAGTTAAAGCTCAAAATGTTTGCCTTTAAAAAAAAAAAGAAACAATTATAAATAAGGGTAAAGAATCTAGCTACGTACACAAAATTAAAAAAAAAGGTCGACATTCAGTCATTTTTTATGTTGTTCATGTCCCTTTCCAATCAATATATTTATTTAATGGGAACAGGAACACACTTACGATCGTTGCACAATTTGTTTAGCTTTCTTTGTTTGCCAAAACCTTTAATTTGAGCCCTGGTAGGTTGATGTGCTGTGAAAATTAGCCCAAATATAAGATTTTTAATTTTCTAAATTTTTTATGAAATTTCAGGGGGAAAAAGTTACTGACATTTGTCAATGCGTATTGATTAAATTTTCAAGGGGAAGCCTTTCGATATCTATATCGTGGGCAAAGATACTCCCTAAATATAGGTATTTGTTACTCGTAAAGAAAATTATTTTATAAACGTAAGTTTGCAGCGAACCTCCACAAGTTTCCTATTTAAAAAATTAGTAATGCCAATGTGTAGCTAAAGCATAATTTGTCTGTCAACTGCTTTAGAGAGAGAAGAAAACCAAGTTTTACTAATGTTTTTAATTGACATAATGAACATTTTTTCTACAAGATGCAATAGTTTCTTACAAACATGTATTATTATTATTTAAATAAAATAATTTTCTATTTAAAGCCAAGTTATACTTTTAAAATAGAAATTATCTTTTCAGTCTAAATCTGTGTCTGATTCAAAAACAATTGTTCTTTCTATGAAGACTCGATTCCTACTCTCAGAAAAGTAATTATATTTCTTCGCCCAGGATATTCCGGCATGTTCTTGTTTGTGCACTAAGGATTGTGCACATATTTATTGTGCGCAGATAGCATTGGTACATATCTAAATATATAGATATATACCAATGCTAAAGTGTGCACAATTAATATGTGCACAATCCTTATGTGCACAAACAAGAACATGCCGATATTCTAGGGGTGGTTCGAGTAGTTCGAAGATTTCTGCCTATTTTTTTTTATAAAACATGAACAAAATTATATAAATGATAGAATTATGTATTAAAATCACCCACGTTTTATAACCACTACATTAATTTAGTAAACTAATAAGGTTTAAAGGCTCCAAAAACATTTATGAACTTCATGCAAACAATGAAGTCTATGCACTCAAAATCGAACTTTTTTTCCGACTTTTTACTCGAAAAAAAACTCGTAAAATACATGAGTCAAAAGTTATTGTTAAAAACTTTAAAATGAAATGAAAAGTGTTATATGAGCTTTATATATGTCCAAACATTGCAATTTCATATGCTTAAGAAATTTTTTTCACCTACATGCTATTTTTTAATGCAAAAAAGAAGAACTAAAAAAATTTCGAACTATTCGGTTACATTCCTATGATATTCCCCTCAATATTCGTAATTAATAGAAGATAATAAAAAAATATTCCTTTGGAGAATATAATGAATTATGAGTATTTATGACGAAATTTATTAACTTTTTAATAAATTTAGTCATAATTTATTAATATTTACATTATATGTATCTTAAGTTTTATTAAAAAACAAATGAATCTTATCGATGACAAAGTAAAGAGATATGTAAGTTATTTACGTATTTGAAATTCCGAACGTTCATAATGAATGAGTCTGAAGTTTGCAATGTTGGAGTGCAACGAAATAAAAAAAAAATAATTCATTTTACTTCAAGTTTATACTAAATTATATTAATTTTGCGTGTAGATTTAGTGTTTTATAGTATAAAATAACAAAGGTTTAGATAAAATTTTCATTGCTTAATAACTTAAACAATTGTAAAAATTATTTCGTTGCATTCCAACGATGCAAACTTCAGACCCATCATAATGAACGAAATATTAATTTATAGTTTCTAATTTTGGTTGGAATTCGTCGAAGTGGTTTTATTGGTGACTGCAAGAATGACAAACGAAGAGATACAGTTATTATCATTTTTTAAATATATTAAGTAGTTAACTTTAGCTAAATCTGAAAATGGCAAAAATCTTTATATATAATCATCTGTTTGGGGGTTTTCCGGGGAGTCGATTTGGTTCGTAATTTTTTTACGAGTAGTTTGTGTGCTCATAAAATAATTTCAGCTATAACAAGTTTGGAAATGACAAGCGCCGCTGAGAGAGAATTTTTTTTCCGTCACGACCCCTATATAATCGACTGTTTGGGGTTTTCCGGGAGTCGATTTGGTTCGTAATTTTTTTATAGGGAGTTCTTATGCCCAAAAAGTAATTCCAGCATTAAAAAGTTTGGAAATGCCAGACACCGAGCAGTGAGAATTTTTTTCCGTCACGACCCCTATATATCTGATTATATAATCAGCTGTTTGGGGGTTTTCCGGGGAGTCGATTTGGTTCGTCATTTTTTTACGAGTAGTTTGTGTGCTCATAAAATAATTTCAGCGATAAAAAGTTTGGAAATGCCAAGCGCCGCTGAGAGAGAATTCTTTTTCCGTCACGACTCCTATATATCAGATTATATAATTGTCTGTTTGGGGGTTTTCCGGGGAGTCGATTTGGTTCGTAATTTTTTTACGAGTAGTTTGTGTGCTCATAAAATAATTCCAGCAATAAAAAGTTTGGAAATGCCAAGCGCCGCTGAGAGAGAATTTTTTTTCAGTCACGACCCCTATATAATAAGCTGTTTGGGGGTTTTCCGGGGAGCCAATTTGGTTCGTAATTTTTTTATAGCGAGTTCTTATGCTCAAACAGTAATTCCAGCATTAAAAAGTTTGGAAATGCCAGACACCGAGCAGTGAGAATTTTTTTTCCGTCACGACCCCTATATATCTGATTATATAATCAGCTGTTTGGGGGTTTTCCGGGGAGTCGATTTGGTTCGTAATTTTTTTACAGGGAGTTTTTATGCTCAAAAAGTAATTCCAGCTTTAAGAAGTTTGGAAATGCCAGACACCGAGCAGTGAGAATTTTTTTTGCGTCACGACCCCTATATATCTGATTATATAATCAGCTGTTTGGGGGTTTTCCGGGTAGTCGATTTGGTTCATAATTTCTTTACGAGTAGTTTGTGTGCTCATAAAATAATTTCAGCGATAAAAAGTTTGGAAATGCCAAACGTCGCTGAGAGAGAATTTTTCTTCGGTCACGTCCCCTATATACCTGAATATATAATCAGCTGTTTGGGGGGTTTCCGGGGAGTCGATTTGGTTCGTAATTTTTTTACGAGTAGTTTGTGTGCTCATAAAATAATTCCAGCGATAAAAAGGTTGGAAATGCCCAAAGCCGCCGAGTGAGAATTTTTTTTCCTGCAAATACGCTGTATTATCAACTTTTTGGGCCCGTTTGGAAATGTTCCGGGGAGTTTATTTTCTTCTTAATTTTTTTACATGTAGCTTGTGTTGCTAGAAAGTAATTTCCACGATAAAAAGTTTGGAAATGCCTAAAGCCACTGAGGGAGAATTTTTTTTTTTCAAACACGCTGTTTGTCACCTCTTTGGGCCCGTTTGGAAATGTTCCGGGGAGTCTATTTTCTTCTTAATTTTTTTACATGTAGCTTGTGCTGCTAGAAAGTAATGTTCGCGATAAAAAGTTTGGAAATGCCCAAAGCCGCCGAGTGAGAATTTTTTTTCCTGCAAATACGCTGTATTATCAACTTTTTGGGCCCGTTTGGAAATGTTCCGGGGAGTTTATTTTCTTCTTAATTTTTGTACATGTAGCTTGTGTTGCTAGAAAGTAATTTCCACGATAAGAAGTTTGGAAATGCCCAAAGCCGCTGAGGGAGAATTTTTTTTTCTTACAAACACGCTGTTTGTCACCTTTTTGGGCCCGTTTGGAAATGTTCCGGGGAGTTTATTTTCTTCTTAATTTTTTTACATGTAGCTTGTGCTGCTAGAAAGTAATTTTCGCGATAAAAAGTTTGGAAATGCCCAAAGCCGCCGAGTGAGAATTTTTTTTCCTGCAAATACGCTGTATTATCAACTTTTTGGGCCCGTTTGGAAATGTTCCGGGGAGTTTATTTTCTTCTTAATTTTTTTACATGTAGCTTGTGTTGCTAGAAAGTAATTTCCACGATAAAAAGTTTGGAAATGCCCAAAGCCGCTGAGGGAGAATTTTTTTTTTCTTACAAACACGCTGTTTGTCACCTTTTTGGGCCCGTTTGGAAATGTTCCGGGGAGTTTATTTTCTTCTTAATTTTTTTACATGTAGCTTGTGCTGCTAGAAAGTAATGTTCGCGATAAAAAGTTTGGAAATGCCCAAAGCCGCCGAGTGAGAATTTTTTTTCCTGCAAATACGCTGTATTATCAACTTTTTGGGCCCGTTTGGAAATGTTCCGGGGAGTTTATTTTCTTCTTAATTTTTTTACATGTAGCTTGTGTTGCTAGAAAGTAATTTCCACGATAAAAAGTTTGGAAATGCCCAAAGCCGCTGAGGGAGAATTTTTTTTCTTACAAACACGCTGTTTGTCACCTTTTTGGGCCCGTTTGGAAATGTTCCGGGGAGTTTATTTTCTTCTTAATTTTTTTACATGTAGCTTGTGCTGCTAGAAAGTAATGTTCGCGATAAAAAGTTTGGAAATGCCCAAAGCCGCCAAGTGAGAATTTTTTTTCCTGAAAATACGCTGTATTATCAACTTTTTGGGCCCGTTTGGAAATGTTCCGGGGAGTTTATTTTCTTTTTAATTTTTTTACATGTAGCTTGTGTTGCTAGAAAGTAATTTCCACGATAAAAAGTTTGGAAATGCCCAAAGCCGCTGAGGGAGAATTTATTTTTCTTACAAACACGCTGTTTGTCACGTTTTTGGGCCCGTTTGGAAATGTTCCGGGGAATTTATTTTCTTCTTAATTTTTTTACATGTAACTTGTGCTGCTAGAAAGTAATGTTCGCGATAAAAAGTTTGGAAATGCCCAAAGCCGCCGAGTGAGAATTTTTTTTCCTGCAAATACGCTGTATTATCAACTTTTTGGGCCCGTTTGGAAATGTTCCGGGGAGTTTATTTTCTTCTTAATTTTTTTACATGTAGCTTGTGTTGCTAGAAAGTAATTTCCATGATAAAAAGTTTGGAAATGCCCAAAGCCGCTGAGGGAGAATTTTTTTTTTCTTACAAACACGCTGTTTGTCACCTTTTTGGGCCCGTTTGGAAATGTTCCGGGGAGTTTATTTTCTTCTTAATTTTTTTACATGTAGCTTGTGCTGCTAGAAAGTAATGTTCGCGATAAAAAGTTTGGAAATGCCCAAAGCCGCCAAGTGAGAATTTTTTTTCCTGAAAATACGCTGTATTATCAACTTTTTGGGCCCGTTTGGAAATGTTCCGGGGAGTTTATTTTCTTTTTAATTTTTTTACATGTAGCTTGTGTTGCTAGAAAGTAATTTCCACGATAAAAAGTTTGGAAATGCCCAAAGCCGCTGAGCGAGAATTTATTTTTCTTACAAACACACTGTTTGTCACCTTTTTGGGCCCGTTTGGAAATGTTCCGGGGAATTTATTTTCTTCTTAATTTTTTTACATGTAACTTGTGCTGCTAGAAAGTAATGTTCGCGATAAAAAGTTTGGAAATGCCCAAAGCCGCCGAGTGAGAATTTTTTTTCCTGCAAATACGCTGTATTATCAACTTTTTGGGCCCGTTTGGAAATGTTCCGGGGAGTTTATTTTCTTCTTAATTTTTTTACATGTAGCTTGTGTTGCTAGAAAGTAATTTCCACGATAAAAAGTTTGGAAATGCCCAAAGCCGCTGAGGGAGAATTTTTTTTTCTTACAAACACGCTGTTTGTCAACTTTTTGGCCCGTTTGGAAATGTTCCGGGAGTTTATTTTCTTCTTAATTTTTTACATGTAGCTTGTGCTGCTAGAAAGTAATGTTCGCGATAAAAAGTTTGGAAATGCCCAAAGCCGCCGAGTGAGAATTTTTTTTCCTGCAAATACGCTGTATTATCAACTTTTTGGGCCCGTTTGGAAATGATCCGGGGAGTTTATTTTCTTCTTAATTTTTTTACATGTAGCTTGTGTTGCTAGAACGTAATTTCCACGGTAACAAGTCTGGAAATGCCCAAAGCCGCTGAGGGAGAATTTTTTATTCTTACAAACACGCTGTTTGTCACCTTTTTGGCCCGTTTGGAAATGTTCCGGGGAGTTTATTTTCTTCTTAATTTTTTTACATGTAGCTTGTGCTGCTAGAAAGTAATGTTCGCTATAAAAAGTTTGGAAATGCCCAAAGCCGCTGAGGGAGAATTTATTTTTCTTACAAACACGCTGTTTGTCACCTTTTTGGGCCCGTTTGGAAATGTTCCGGGGAGTTTATTTTCTTCTTAATTTTTTTACATGTAGCTTGTGCTGCTAGAAAGTAATGTTCGTGATAAAAAGTTTGGAAATGCCCAAAGCCGCCGAGTGAGAATTTTTTTCCTGCAAATACGCTGTATTATCAACTTTTTGGGCCCGTTTGGAAATGTTCCGGGGAGTTTATTTTCTTCTTAATTTTTTTACATGTAGCTTGTGTTGCTAGAAAGTAATTTCCACGATAAAAAGTTTGGAAGTGCCCAAAGCCGCTGAGGGAGAATTTTTTTTCTTACAAACACGCTGTTTGTCACCTTTTTGGGCCCGTTTGGAAATGTTCCGGGAATTTATTTTCTTCTTAATTTTTTACATGTAACTTGTGCTGCTAGAAAGTAATGTTCGCGATAAAAAGTTTGGAAATGCCCAAAGCCGCTGAGGGAGAATTTTTTTTTCTTACAAACACGCTGTTTGTCACCTTTTTGGGCGCGTTTGTAAATGTTCCGGGGAGTTTATTTTCTTCTTAATTTTTCTACATGTAGCTTGTGCTGCTAGAAAGTAATGTTCGCGATAAAAAGTTTGGAAATGCCCAAAGCCGCCGAGTGAGAATTTTTTTTCCTGCAAATACGCTGTATTATCAACTTTTTGGGCCCGTTTGGAAATGTTCCGCGTAATTTATTTTCTTCTTAATTTTTTTACATGTAACTTGTGCTGCTAGAAAGTAATGTTCGCGATAAAAAGTTTGGAAATGCCCAAAGCCGCCGAGTGAGAATTTTTTTTCCTGCAAATACGCTGTATTATCAACTTTTTGGGCCCGTTTGGAAATGTTCCGGGTAGTTTATTTTCTTCTTAATTTTTTTACATGTAGCTTGTGCTGCTAGAAAGTAATGTTCGCGATAAAAAGTTTGGAAATGCCCAAAGCCGCCGAGTGAGAATTTTTTTCCTGCAAATACGCTGTATTATCAACTTTTTGGGCCCGTTTGGAAATGTTCCGGGGAGTTTATTTTCTCCTTAATTTTTTTACATGTAGCTTGTGTTGCTAGAAAGTAATTTCCACGATAAAAAGTTTGGAAATGCCCAAAGCCGCTGAGGGAGAATTTTTTTTTCTTACAAACACGCTGTTTGTTACCTTTTTGGGCCCGTTTGGAAATGTTCCGGGTAATTTATTTTCTTCTTAATTTTTTTACATGTAACTTGTGCTGCTAGAAAGTAATGTTCGCGATAAAAAGTTTGGAAATGCCCAAAGCCGCCGAGTGAGAATTTTTTTTCCTCCAAATACGCTGTATTATCAACTTTTTGAGCCCGTTTGGAAATGTTCCGGGAGTTTATTTTCTTCTTAATTTTTCTACATGTAGCTTGTGTTCCTAGAAAGTAATTTCCACGATAAAAAGTTTGGAAATGCCCAAAGCCGCTGAGGGAGAATTTTTTTCTTACAAACACGCTGTTTGTCACCTTTTTGGGCCCGTTTGGAAATGTTCCGGGGAGTTTATTTTCTTCTTAATTTTTTACATGTAGCTTGTGTTCCTAGAAAGTAATTTCTACAATAAAAAGTTTGGAAAATCTCAAAGCCGCCGAGGGAGAATTTTTTTTTATTGCATTTTTACATCTACCCTGTATAATCACCCGTTTGGGGTGGTTTTGGGGGTGGGGATAATTTGATATCGGTTTATATCAATTATTTTTGATGAATTCTTGTGTTATTTACAATATCTGGTGTCATTCTCCCTGAGAAATTTGATTTTAGAAAAATGGAATTTTCGTTCTCTTAGGTTGTCTTACGAATTCCGTGTTAGGGGGGGGGTAGTTTGGAATTGATTTATTTTGATCAATTTTCATGTATTCTTCCATTATTTGCAGTATATTATGCTATTCATGTGGAAAAAAAGTGTTTTTCGAAAATCGAATTTTCGTTGGATCGCAACGTTGCAAACTTTAAACCCATGGGGGTTTTCCGGGGAGTCAATTTGGTTCGTAATTTTTTTATAGCGAGTTCTTATGTTCAAACAGTAATTCCAGCATTAAAAAGTTTGGAAATGCCAGACACCGAGCAGTGAGAATTTTTTTTCCGTCACGACCCCTATATATCTGATTATATAATCAGCTGTTTGGGGGTTTTCCGGGGAGTCGATTTGGTTCGTAATTTTTTTACAGGGAGTTTTTATGCTCAAAAGTAATTCCAGCTTTAAAAAGTTTGGAAATGCCAGACACCGAGCAGTGAGAATTTTTTTTACGTCACGACCGCTATATATCTGATTATATAATCAGCTGTTTGGGGTTTTCCGGGAGTCGATTTGGTTCGTAATTTTTTTACGAGTAGTTTGTGTGCTCATAAAATAATTCCAGCAATAAAAAGTTTGGAAATGCTAAACGCCGCTGAGAGAGAATTTTTTTTCGGTCACAACCCCTATATATCTGATTATATAATCTGCTCTTTAGGGGGTTTCCGGGTAGTCGATTTGGTTCGTAATTTTTTTACAGGGAGTTTTTATGCTCAAAAAGTAATTCCAGCTTTAAAAAGTTTGGAAATGCCAGACACCGTGCAGTGAGAATTTTTTTTCCGTCTCGACCCCTATATATCTGATTATATAATCAGCTGTTTGGGGGTTTTCCGGGGAGTCGATTTGGTTCGTAATTTTTTTACGAGTTGTTTGTATGCTCATAAAATAATTCCAGCAATAAAAAGTTTGGAAATACCAAACGCCGCGGAGAGAGAATTTTTTTTCCGTTACTACCCCTATATAATCAGCTTTTCGGGGGTGTTCCGGGGAGTCGATTTGGTTCCTAATTTTTTTGCGGGTATTTTGTATCCTCAGAAAATAATTCCAGCAATAAAAAGTTGGGAAATACCAAACGCCGCGGAGAGAGAATTTTTTTTCCGTTACTACCCCTATATAATCAGCTTTTTGGGGGTGTTCCGGGGAGTTGATTTGGTTCCTAATTTTTTTGCGGGTATTTTGTATCCTCGGAAAATAATTCCAGCAATAAAAAGTTTGGAAATACCAAACGCCGCGGAGAGAGAATTTTTTTCCGTTACTACCCCTATATAATCAGCTTTTTGGGGGTGTTCCGGGAGTCGATTTGGTTCCTAATTTTTTTCGGGTATTTTGTATCCTCAGAAAATAATTCCAGCAATAAAAAGTTTGGAAATACCAAACGCCGCGGAGAGAGAATTTTTTTTCCGTTACTACCCCTATATAATCAGCTTTTTGGGGGTGTTCCGGGGAGTCGATTTGGTTCCTAATTTTTTTTCGGGTATTTTGTATCCTCAGAAAATAATTCCAGCAATAAAAAGTTTGGAAATACCAAACGCCGCGAAGAGAGAATTTTTTTCTCTTAGGTCATCTTACGAATTCCGTGTTAGGGGTGGGGGGTAGTTTGGAATTGATTTATTTTAATCAATTTTGATGTATTCTTCCATTATTTGTAGTACATTATATCATCCATGTGGAAAAAAGTGGTTTTTCGAAAATCGAATTTTCGTTGGATCGCAACGTTGCAAACTTCAAACCCATAGAGTCATATGCACCAGGTTCTTACTAGAGTAGGTAAAAAGTTATTTTTATGTGATAATAGCTAATATAATATTTATTAATTTTTTTCTTTTTAAAGGTGTGTTATTGGCTCTCATAAAAGGATTAATTTATTTTGAGGTTATTTTTACTGTCAATAACATTTATGACTAACAATGTTTTCAGCCTAGTACGAAAAAAAAAATAAGTACAACATTTATGTATTAATCTAAAAAATTTAAAAATATTGTTGAATTAATGAAATTCTTTTTTATAGGTTTATTCAACAGTTAAAATGATTTAGACAGGACTACTTTCATCTAATTGGCATCTGTTTCATTTTTCCACTAAAGTATATCATACAGAATGAAAAAAAAATTTTTGGTAAGTAGTTTTGAAACTTATATAAAGTTATAGAAAACCAAAACTTTGAATTGAATTTCTGAATAACTTGTTTTTTGTATTTACAGGGACTTTGCCGCAGGATTTCTTTTAAATAAAGCAAGCTAGAGGTTTGGAAATTTAGGAGTATCTTTAAAATTGTGTTGGTTATAGAAAATGTGAGGTACTTTTTTGAAAAAGGCTTTAGAAAAAAATTATAAAATAAAATTACAAAAAATATTGAAATTTTAATAAAAAAAACATAAAAAAATTAGATTTTTCATTAAAAAACAATTTTAAAAATTAAAAAAAAAAAAGTAGCTCACATTTTCTATAACTGGTATAACTACAAAGGTACTCCTAAGTAACCAGACCCCTGCCTTGCTTTGTTCAAAAAATTTCCTGCGGCAATGACATGCCAGTTTCTAATTCAGAAGGATTTCTTAATCTAATGGACTGCAAGACCAAAATCTTAAACACCTGGATGATGTAGTCTTAAATTATAGGTAATTGTATAACTTAATAATAAAAAAAAGTTTGAACTCTTAAAATTATATATTGGCATTGTTATTAAAGAATTAATACAATAGCTTTTTTTTCAGGTTCAACCATGGCTTGTCCCCTTAACAAACTTGACTGACTGATGTGGATATGACTGTCATGCGTGCTCATAGGTTACAAGTCTGATGGACCGTATACTGAGGTAGCAGAATATTTGTTCTAAATGCAAAATATTTTGAATTAAAAACAATACATCTTTGTATTTCAGGGCAGAGATGGAGTTAAGAAATAAAGAAGAAGAAATAAAGAAGCATTTTAGTAATTTTATCTTTAAAGCTGTTTTCTACCTCATGTAAAATTTGGAGCTCTGTCGTCGACTCCAGATTCAGGAACTGCATATATTTTAATGGGAGAGGTCCTAAAATTTTGATATTTTATATGTCTATTGACTGAAGAATTATATGTATCCAATTTACTTGATTAAATAATTTTTTACGGTCAAAGATTGCTAAAGAATCTGAATTTCACTTAAATTTAAGATTTTTTAGCAATTTTTGACAGTAAAAAATTATTTAATCAAATAAATTAGATACGTACAACTTTTCAGTCAATAGTCATATAAAATACTAAAATTTTAGGAACTTTCCCATTAAAATATATGCAGTTCCTGAATCTGGAGTCAACGGCAGAGCAAACATTTTGAAATGGCCATATACTTGGTTAAAATCGATAAAAAATTTTTTTTTGGTTCTCATTTTATCACAAATTGAATATATTTTTAGGATATTACTTCTAAATATTTCTAATTATGAAAATTTATTTTTTTCAGGTCATTTTATGAAGAAAATTTTAAAGGTATCTGACCCCCTTAAGCCGCGTAAGATTTACACTATCAAACGGCTAAAGAACAAGAAGCGGATATTCTGCTCATCTCCGAACAATGCAGAAACCCGAACAACAGTAGCTGGCACTCGGACAACAGGGGCGATCCGGCAATCAACGTATTGCCTGAGGCTAACACACAGGTAAATTCCGTAGAGTGAGGAAATGGGTACATACGATGCGCACTGGATGGCACTGCAGCGTGTAGCTGCTACTACTCGCAGAACGCATCGCTTGAAACGTTTCAGGCAGACTTGGACGACTTGGCGGGGAGCGTAAGACAATGGCCCGGATCCATCATTGTAGCAGGAGATTTCAACGCCAACTCTACGTCATTGAGTGGAAGCCCGGAAGTCAGAAGAGGGCAGCGTTTAGGCGACATGACGGTCTCAACCAACTTGATAGTGATCAATCAGCCGGGGATGGCAACATTCGAAAGAATGTTGCCGTCATCGGTACTAGATCTGACATTCTTTCGATCAACGCTAAAGAAACACCTAAGTGAGTGGACAATATTGGAAAGAGTCACTGACTGACCATCGATACGTCTGCTTCGAGTTAAAGAGAAGAAAACGTGATGTCCCGCGTGACAAACCCAGAGGATGGGCTTTCAAGAAATTTAATCGGAACGCCTTTGCAGAATGCATCTCGAGAACACCAGGACTGGACAAGACCGAGATGGACGATCTGACGTGACATTACAGAATTGATGCATCCATACCTCGGAGAGGACGGCACAAGTATTAAAGACCTGCTTTCTGGTGGAACATAGAAATCTCAGCACTGAGGAACTGCTATACAAAACGACGGAGAAAAGCTCAACGAGCGCGGAAAAAAAACGCGCCGAGCAACGAGAAGAGGAAGAGGAAGAGGATAGGTAGAAGGACGCCAAAGAGTCGTTCCGAAACGCCATGTAGCTAAGTAAGAGGCAATGCTGGAAATCTCTGTGCGCCGATGTCGATCGAGACCCATGGGACATGGGTATAACGCCCTATCGCGTAGTGATACGGAAGCTCCAGACGAGTCAATCGGGTGCACCAACATGTACCGACTGTACTCAAGATTGTAGAAGTGCTCTTCCCAAAAGGAGCGCTGAGAGAGAGCTACCCGCGCGATGTGGCACTAAAGGTATTTCTGTTGCAGATAAATGATCTAAAACTGGCAGCAAAGAGGCTGGACTCCGGAAAGACCCCGGGACCCGACGGGATTCCCAACGAAGTTCTGAGACCGACTATTGGGGAAAAGCCTCAACTCATCCTGGACCTATACAACACGTGTCTGGAAAGAGGTTATTTCCCGAAACAATGAAAACGCCAAACACTGGTCCTCATACTGAAGGGCAAAAACAAGGATCCCAAGGCACCATCCTTTTAGAGGCCGTTATGCATGCTCAACTCTACAGGGAAGTTATATGAGAGAATGATTCTCAACCGCGTACAGAGTAAACTGGACGACCCGGAGAACGAAGCGCTATCGAAGATGCAATACGGATTCCGTGCAGGACGGAGCACTTTGCTTGCGGTGCAGGAAGTGCAGAAAAATGATAGACAAGGCATTCTCCATGAAATCCAAGCCGGGGGACTTCTGTGCCGTGGTAGCACTCGATGAGAAAAACGCCTTTAATACGGCCAATTGGGAACATATATATCAAGCCCTTAATAGGAGACTACCTGAATATCTAATGAGGGTCGCTAGCTGCTACCTAGAGGCTAGGACGCTGATGGTGGAAACGGACGGCGGTACCTCAGAAGCCGAGATTACGGCAGGAGTCACTCAAGGATCGGAAGCTGGCCCTACGATACGGAACATACATACGACGGGTTGCTGCGGCACAAACTACCTAAAGACGTAGTTCTAGTAGGATACGCGAATGACATGGTCATGGTGGCAGCAGCTGCAACTATAGAAGAACTAGAGTGGAAATGCAACGAGACTCTAGAAATAGTCAGCCGGTGGAAGAAAGCACACGGCTTCAAAATAGTTCAGGAAAAGAGCGAGTCTGTTCTCGTCACAAAGAGAAGAAAATTCGAGTATCCCAAACTCGAACTAGATGGCCACATGATACACTCGCAGGATAACATCCAGTACCTTAGCTTATGGATAGATGGACACTGGAACTTTAAAGACCACATCAGGCGAACATCGACCAAAGCAGGGAAAGTAGGCACAACGCTACAACAGCTGATGCCCAATATGGGAGGTCCTAAAAAGGGTAGCCGAGCACTTCTGACAACTGTGGTGCACTGGGTGCTACTCTACGGCTCGCCTTAGTGAGGTGTCCATACGCACAACAGCGCAGTCATGAAGAATATAGCTCCGGTACAGCGACGAATAGCACTTCGAGTTATTAGCAGATATCGTACCATATCAGTGGGTGCAATCTTGCTCTTCGCAGGAATAGCCACGATATGGATACTCGTTAAGGAAAGAGCCAACGTGTGAGAGTGGCAGCAGCGAGAGGACAGCCACCCTACTGGATATCAAAAGAGAAGCCCACGCAGCCTTACTGCGAGAGTGGCAAGATGAATGGAGCGCATACCCTAAAGGCAGGTGGACACACACGCTTATTAGAGACGTTAAAGAGTTGACGAACCGAGAACACGGAAGAATCGATTACTGGTTCACGTAGGCACTCACTTGGCATGGGTGCTTCGGCGCCTACTTGTTCAAGTATAAAAGGCGAAGCGATCCAAGCTACCAGGACTTTAGCACCGAATGGGACGACGCGGAACACGCATTCTTCCACTGCAGAGTCTACATGAGGCAACAGTAATTGGCGCACCCTTAGAACCAGAGACACTGCTCGAAGTCATGCTGCACGGATCGGAATCTTGGGACAAGATTGCATGCTACTTCAGGCATGTAATCACAAAGAACAGAGAATAAGAAGAGGAGTCACAGCGAATGACGAATCACGGACCCTCCAACTAGAGGGAAGGAAAGGTCGATGCGCGAAAAGATGTGTGTCCGAGTGTGTGTGTGTGGGGTGTGGGTGTGTGTATATGGGTGTGTGGGTGTGTGAGTGGGTGGGTGTGCGTGTATGTGTGTGAATGTGCGCGTGCAGAAAAAGATGCAGGCGCGCCGCAAGGCGGACATTGAAATGCGGATAAACTGTTGAATATCTAATCCCTTGGCCACAAGGCTAAGAGGACGAGGGAGTAGGGATAACGACAGCAACGGCGATGGGTTTAGCGGATCAGAATGCGCTCCACTGAAGGAATGCTCACGCGGTGTCGGTGGGATTCAGGTGTCGTAGGGCCACAGGCTGGGGAGTTTGCTCCCCCATACCCAGTCAAAAATACACACACAGACACAGACACACACACACACACACACACACATGCACACACACATACACACAGACACTTACCTACACACACGGATTTCTCACTTACCCATACACACGGATTTCTCACTTACCCACAAACACGGATTTCTCACATACCCCGCACACGGATTTCTCACACACCCGACACACGGATTTCTCACACACCCGCGCTAATCATGTTTCCAAAGCGATTTAACGAAACCCAAACTTTCATGTTATAATGCTTCCTCCAGGAGGAAGCAATAAAGGAAAAAAGTTTAAATTTCATATATTTTATGAATTTATTGCTAAATTAAAGTATTATTATGCAGAATCCATACTGTATTTCAAGTTAGGTCTAATAAGTTTATTTTTCACTTTTAAAAAGTCATAATTACTAAGGCTATTTTATAAGGAAATAACCTTATGAAATAACTCGTTAAATCAACAGATGGTTTTCCAAAATGCATGAACAGTACTATAAAAGTTTTTAAATAAAAAAAAATTATGCCTTCTTAATGTGAAGTAATACTTCAACGTTACTAAAAAAACGCTGCCAATTGATTGGCAAGTTGCTTCCTCAAACTAAAATTATTTCAATTGATTATTTTCATACACAATTGAAAATAAAAACCGTTTTTAACACAGATTTTGTATTGAAAACGGATCTTACTACATAAATTTTGTATAATTAGTATTCATATGTGAAAAATACACAAAATTTTTATTAAAATCGATAATTTACACAAATTGTGTGTAAAAATTCTGCAATAGAAGTACACATAAATAAAACTTAAGGGGGTCAGACACCTTTAGAATTTTCATCATAAAATGACCTGAAAAAAATTAATTTTCATAATTAGAAATATTTAGAAGTAATATTCTAAAAATATATTCAATTTCTGATAAAATGAGACACAAAAAAAATTTTTGATCGATTTTAACCAAATATATGGCCATTTCAAAATTTTTGCTCTGCCGTCGACTCCAGATTCAGGAACTGCATATATTTTAATGGGAGGGGTACTAAAATTTTGGTATTTTATATGACTATTGACTGAAGAGTTGTACGTATCCAATTTATTTGATTAAATAATCTTTTACGGTAAAAAATTGCTAAAAAATCTTAAATTTAAGTGAAATTCAGACTTTTTAGCAATCTTTGACCGTAAAAAATTATTTAATCAAATAAACTGGATACATACAACTCTTCAGTCAATAGACATATACAATACCAAAATTTTAGGACCACTCGTGTTTGGGAAATATCAATGTTTGAATTTCCCGCGGTTGCGCGACTGAGGATAACTCAGCAGGCGGCCGCGCGACGGCAGCACTCATCAGCTGCTCTCTGCGGAACAGCTGAATCGCTACACTGATTAGCCGAGTATGGAAAAAATCATGCTCTCTCACGTTTACACTCACTCCTCGGGAACAACGAGACGAGGAAGAAGACGGAAGTGCTCACTCATTCTGTCGGTAGTAAAAATCTGGATGGCGTCCTCGCCACGAGGCCGCATGGCCGACTCTCACGGCACTCTCACTCTACTCGAAATCCACTCATGTAACGGTCGGCCACGTGGAGATTCAGTGTGAACGTTCGGCAAGTCTCTAGTCGGATCAACTCAAGTGTGGTCTCTCTCACTCTCTCAACATGGACTTCTGCACGGTAACATCTCATACGGCGTCGTCTAGAACGGCAGGTTTTCACGCAGCAGTGTCTCTCACACGGAAACTTCTCACACGGCGGTGATACCAAAGCGGCATCTTCTCACCGGCGCTCGATGCTTCGAGCGCACCACGAGGCAATATCTTACACGGCATATTCATAGTGCAGTGCGTCTCACAAGGCAGCTTCTCACGCGGCTCCTCCTCACATGGCATATACTCACTCGGTAACTTTGCACGGATTCTCGCTCACACCTGCACTTTCACCAATGCAGCCCCGGCAGTAAACTCATGATCACCGTGATCAATAATATCAACGGGATTTGGGCATCGATTTCATCAAGGATCATAAAGCATGTCCTAATTATAATTTATGGAATTCTCAAACAACTCCCATTAAAATATATGCAATTCCTGAAACTGGAGTCGACGGCAGAGCTCAAAATTTTACATTATGTAGAAAACAGTTTTAAAGATAAAATTACTAAAATACTTCTTTATTTCTTCTTCTTTATTTCTTAACTCCATCTCTGCCCTGAAATACAAAAAAGTATTGTTTTTAGTTCAAAATATTTTACATTTGGAACAAATATTCTGGTACCTCAGTATAAGATCTATCAGACTTGTAAGCTATGAGCACGCCTAACAGTCATATCCACATCAGTCAGTCAAGTTTGTTAAGTGGTTTAACATGTAGATCCTTTGGTGCTTTTAAATCCATATCTCTTTAATAACCTATATCACATTATTAGATTCTTATACATATACTGAGGTAAATAAAGAATATGTTGAGAAATCCAAAATCCTTCATGCATGTTATGAAGCCAGTATCGCCACAGCCAAATGCTTGAAAACAATGTTTATATCAGCAACACTCCTATATTGATCTTCTTTTAATGTCTGATAAGGTGAACTTCTTTACTTGTCCTTCATATTATTCTTTTTCACATATAATATTATTACTTAATAAAGAGAATACGACTGATACATATTTATTGCAGTGCATAACTGTTTTTACTTCAGAAAATAAAATGTCAATTATATCATAGTCAGATTCAGGCAATGGCTGATAATGGTGGCTTTCTGGCAGAAGCAAAGGTTCCATAACATTTTTCTGCACAATAGCATATCTTTCGCTTCCTTTAAAAGTTGATTTAAATCTGTACATGAAATGTTTTTTGTAATAGTCTATATAGACTTAATTTTTCTTTAGTATCAATCCCTGTTATTGTAAGTATAAAGTTTCCAATAAAAGTTCAAGTACTAAAAGCTATTTCTAAAACTTTAATTCAACTGTCACACGTATTATTCGAACACTTTTAAAAACTGATTTAAAATACCTTTACGTATTATAATACACTAAATATTTACTCCCAAATCAGTTGGAAACAATGAAAACTAAGAACAACACTTTGTATAGAAAAGGTGCTGATGCTGATATCACAGTGTTTATATGAAATGACAGCTGTGCATGTTTACATTGCTTGCGTACTTTTACATAGGTTAAAATCAGCTCTCTTACAGTAAAGGAGTGAGCTGTGAGCCTATGAGAGGCTGTCGTTGATAAGTCAGGTTGTTACGGTGCCAACTTAACTGCTATATAAGTTATAAATTCAAATTTTTAAATTCATAATTATATTATTTATTTTTTATCTTTATATTAATGTTTAAAATATTATTTTTGAATCATTTAAAGTATATATAGATATGTAGAGTGAGAATTTTAAATATATTAAGAAGAGTGAAATGAAAAAAAAATTAGTAGAAATAATATATGATTATATAAATATTTATACAAAGGGAAAAATGTAATTTGAACAAAAACCAAATGAAAAGCTTTATCAGCGTTTTGTGTATATTCTTAAAACAAGAATAAATAATACTCTAAAACTAATTGGACCATATTTTACAAGTGTTTTTTTAGTAAAATATGTAATAAAAAAAATTGATTTTTCGTCATTTTAAAAGTGTCCGACCCCCTTAAAGCTAATCCATCACTGTAACAATCATACAAATGTAATATCTAAGTTATACTTCTAAACAAAAGTCAATGAATCGTTTTGAAATTTAACAGAGAGGTAGTTATTTTATATTTAAGAATCGATTTCTTTGCCCAAAAATCTGACTCTTGCAATCAAAGATATTTTATATTTTTATGAAATTTTTACGAAATTCATATTTTGAAGTCCCGCAGCACCGTGTACTAGGGCAACACTAAACAATGAAAAATGGCCGACCAGTACAGTTCATGTGTTTGACGGCTGTCGTAATAGTCGACTTTTGGTGTGTGTGTGTGTGTGAGTAAAGTGCTGAAGTGAGTGCCCGTGTGTGACAGGTGCATAAAAAATAGAAGAAAAAGAAGAAGAAACAGAAAAAGACAGAAAGTTAGAGAAAAAGAAGGAAAGAATAAGCCGATGGCAGTGAGTGTTAAGCCATAGATTATATAGTAAGATTGGATACTCGCGGGAGAGAAAGTGAACCACAGAGTATATAGAATGAGTGGACACTCGCAAGTGTGTAGAAGCAGAGCACTGAACATAGAGGATTGGAACAACTCTAAACAAACAGAAAACGACCCAATACAGAAAGACATGACAGAATCGTTTTGCACACCAAAATATAAGACACCAGAGGAACTAGCAGAGTGGAAGGCAAAGAAAGATAGAAGGCTAAGAACAAACAGCCTACCGGGGATCATAGATCTAGAAGAGGGAGAGGAGACAGAGAAAAAGGAAGAATATAAGACAAAGAGGAAGCTTTTGTCACCAGCCCCAGAGGAGAGACAATTAAAAAGAATAGTGCAGAAAAAGGATACAAGGCACGAAGGCATCAGAAGCTCAAAGACCCTAAGGTCACCAGAAGAACGGAACAAGATGCCAGTAACGGAGAACAAGACGGACGAGAAGGAAGAAGGAACAGAAGAAGTGGGCATAAAGAGAAAGGAGTGGAAGGAACTGATTAGTCTAGTACAGAAAGTCGCGAAGGAAATAGACAATATTAAATTGACCAACGAAAGCACACAAAACGAACAAATACTAATAAGGAAGGAACAGCCGAAAACAAGGAAAGCTTAGAAAGGAGAACGGAAATACTGGAAAAAGAGATAAAAGACAAAAGGGGAGGTGTAGAGAAAGACATAAAGGACATAATAGAGAAAAACATGGAAAAAAGACTAAGTAAAGAAAACGTGTGCAGACAAGGAAGAGAATGGAAAAAAGAACTAGAAGATTGAAGGAAAATACAGGAAGAAAAACGGGAAAAAGATGAAAGGTTTAGGAAGAGAAACAATGTCATAATTTCACATATGAGTGAGTGGCTGGGAGGCAAGATAGGAGAGCCAATTAACCTAAGAAGAATATGGAAGGTACCCGGAAACAGAGGGAAAGTAGGAGTGGAGTGTAAGGACACAGAGCAGAAGGACAAGATAATGAAGATGAAAAAACAGTTGAAAGGAACATATATCTACATAGATCACGACAGAACCTGGAAAGAGAGAGATAATGAAAAAAGGGTCAGAGCGTGGGCTAAAACACAAGCAAAAGAAGAATCAGTAGTATCGGTATTCGGGACAAGACTGAGAATAGATGACGAAGAATGGAGACTAGACGGGAAAAGCGATAAAATGAAACCTTTTTTAAAGAAAGGGAAAGAAATAGAAAGAAATGCAGAATCAGAAATGGAAATAAGACAAAATGATAATATGGAACATAGCAGGCGCGAAGAAAAAGACAGAAGAAATATGGAATTATATAAGAAGCTTTGACATAATAGGGCTAACATAAACATGGTTAGAAGAGAAAGAAGAGAGTTGAATACTCGAAAAGCTCAAAGGCTTTGTAACCGCGAACATACTATCAGTGAGACAGAGGAGAGTAGAGCAAAATGAGGGATGATAATAGCTGTAAGAGAAGGAATAGAAGTTTTAGAGGAAGAAGTAAAAATGGAGATGGAGGAAAAGAACGAACTAACAGCAATAAGAATAAGAATAGAGAGAAAAGAGATAATATTCATACTTACATACATGAGAGAAAATAGAACGAACAACTGGGAAGAAATAGAGAAAATCGTAGAATGGAATATAGAAGGAATACTACTCCTAGGAGGCGACTTCAACGCCAGAACAGCAGAAGAAGGAGGAAGAAGATATAGGTAGGAAGAGCAAGGACAAGATGATAAACAAAGAAGGGGAAGACCTAATCAAGAAGATTAGAAACATAGGGATACACATTGTAAACGGGGACACGGAAATGGACAAAGAGGGAGAATGGACATATATAGGCGCAGGAGGGAAGTCAACGATAAACTACCTGATAACAAATGTGGAAGGAAGCGAAATATTAGAAGACATGAGTATAGGTAATAACGAGGACTCAGCTCATCAACCGAAAGAGGCAGTATTGAAACTGAAAACGGAGAAGAGAGAAAAGGACAACGGAACAAGAACAGACTGGTCAGCGAAAAGAATAAGGCAGTATATAAGAAACCTAGCAGAGAAAGAAAAAGCATAGTAGCAACAAATTACAGAACAGACAATAAAGCAAAATTGGAGAAATGGTGGGACAGAACATGCCACGTGAGGAAAATAGAACTGAAAAGAGTTCTAAGAGACTGCCAAACGGGAGTGAGAAGTACCCCGAAATACATAGAAAAGAAAAAAGAATACAGAGAGTGGATAAAGAAAATGAAAAGAGAGTGGAGCGAGAAGATGATAGAAGAGATAGAAAGAGACAGAAGCGCGAGAAGCTTCTGGAAAATAATAAACGGAGAGAAAGAAAGAAGCCAACAAGTAAGTGACAAAATAAAGAAAGAAGAATGGATGACATTCCTGAAAGAGCAGCTAAAAGGCACGGAAATACAGGAAGGAGAGATAGAAAACATGGAAAGAATGCAAGAGAGGTTGACGTGGGAAGAAGATGAGATAGGTGAGGAGGAGGTCCGAAGTGCAATGGATAAACTAAAGAGGAAGAAAGCAGCCGGAAAAGATGGAATACAAAATGAAGCATGGATATTTGGAGAAGAAAAAATTGTGCAAGTACTAAACGAATACTAAACGAAATATGGAAGAAAGGTGGGATACCAGAGGAGTGGAAAGTAGGAACCGTAAATCCCATCTTTAAAAAAGGAAAGAGGGATGAGGTAAAGAACTACAGAGGACTGACGCTGATGGATACAGGGTAAAAAATCTACGCAGAGATACTGAGGAAAAGATTAGAGAACTATCTGGAAGAAGGAAACAAGTTAGGAGACCTGCAGTTTGATTTCAGGAAAGGAAGAGGCACTATAGACGCAGCGTTTGTGCTAAAAAGTGCAGTAGAATCGGAATTGAAGAAAGAAGGAGGAAAGGCCTGGGCATGCTTGGCGGACCTCAAAGGAGCCTTTGGCAACATAAAAAGAGAGTCGATATGGAAAGAAATGGAGAAGATGGGAGTGTAACGTACCGAAGTAATGACAGCTCTCAGATTTGAGTCTTTACCTTGATAATTGAGTTTATTCGTATGAAGCAAGATGTCGTTACTTGGTAGTTGATGATAATTTCTAAAAGTTCGTATACTGGACTCGAGCGATTTATCGGTTTCGGGATTTTCTTCCGATCTCGGAGTAAGATACCGGCGCGCAGTGTGCCGGAGTCCGTGCCGTTGATACAAATAGAAGGTAGGTAGGTGGTGCAGGTAAGTAGGTAGCGCTGAATGGCTGCTACCGTGCTGCATTGGAAATCAGGTATATAGGATAGGATTGCCGGGTAAATAGTCGGCGCTGAGGGCCTTCTATCGTGCCATGGAAGGTTGGTAAGATAGAGATCCATGGTGTGCTATGGTTAGGTGTATGATTGATTTGATCACTTATCTATAAATATAATATTAAATGAGTTTATTTTGAAGGTAAATAGAGACAGATTACAAGAGTATATTTAGAATATTTTAACGAGCGCAAGGGGTCGCCAGCATCACTCACCTAAGCGCAATGCTTTTGGGAGAGTGTATAAGGCAGTAGCTCGGACACAAGTGCGTGCTGATTCCTAGAATCGTGACCCATTAAATACTAATCGGCTGTCTACTCTTCTCTCTCACGCATGACAACAAAGGTGCTTACATTGTGACGTCAGAGGCGCCGCTTGAGAGAGAGAGAGTGTCGCTAATTTTCGCCGAGCGCGCGCAATCACCTGTTCGCGATCGGTGAACCGGGCCTTTGTTGATGTTTTGCTTATGGACGTGTGCGTGTGTATTGTACAGCCGGTTGTGTACGTCACAGGAGTAAACACGAAATTGAGAAACAGGATTAAAGAAATATACGAAGAAACGAAGTGTGAGGTAGTGGTGAAGGGGAAAAAGCTAGGAATGTTTAAAACGGAAGAAGGGGTGAGACAGTGATGCCCGCTTATCCCGACACTTTTCAACGTGAGCATGGCGGGATTGGAGGAAGAATTGAGCAAAGTGCAGGAAGGAAGAATAGTGATAGGAAAAAAGAAGATATACTCAATAGGATACGCGGATGATGTTATCCTACTGGCAAATAATGAAGTAGGTATGAAGGAGATGATAAAAAGGTTCGAAAAATTTATAGAAAGAAGAGGAATTGAGTTGAACACGAAAAAGACAAAAATTATAAAGTTCAGAAGAACCGGAAGAAGGGGAGTCAACCCGGTGTTCAAATGGAAGGAAGAGAAAATAGAAATAGTGAAGGAAGAAACATACCTGGGATACAAGATACAGAGTAACAACGGAGACACGAAACATATAGAGTTCATAGCAAGAGTTCATAGCAAGTTCGAGCATAGGAGAAAGGAAATTCAAAGACTGGGAAAGAGGGATGAAGCTATTTGACGCATTAGTATGCAGCGTTATAACTTACGGAGCAGAAATAGGTGGCTACAAGGAATGGAAGGAGATAGAGAAAATTCAGAATAAGTACATAAAGTGGACCCTAAAACTGGACAGAACAACTTCCATTCATATAAAACACGAAGAACGAACAGATGGAAAATAGCAATAAGACCGGAGAAAGAGCGATGATGTATGAGCAGAAAGTAGCGCAAAGCGAAGGGAATACAATAATAAAAGAATGTATGAGAGTAATAACAAACAGCAACGCTTAGTTGGAAATGGGAGAGAGAAGAAGGAATTCTACGAAGACAAAGGGTGGTGGGCGAGCGAAGTGAGTAAAAGGATCGCAGAAGGAGAAACAGTATGGCCAGAGATGATGGAGAGAGGAATGGACGAAGAAAAGCAGAGGAGAGCGGCAAAAATAAGAGAGTCAAGGTTTGCAAAAGAGATAAGTAATATCATTTTCCAGCAGGAGACACCAAGCTACCTTAAGAACACGGAAACGAAAAAGAAGAAAGAGTTGGAGGTACAGGCAAGATTTAGACTAGGGAGCGAGAATAGGAGCACGAGATACTCGAGCAGAGAGGAGGAGAAGAGGTGCAGAATATGTAAAAATAGCGAAGAGACACTTACACATATATTCGAAGAGTATGAGGCCACAAGAGTGCAAGGAAAGAGATGGGAAGAGATTGTCAACGGTGAATGAAAGAACCTGTCAAAACTGATGGAAACGCGATGGAAAAGAAGGAGAGCAGAACAAGACTGGTAAAGAGAACAGAATCAAAGACCGGAAATGTAGAAGAACCCTATGGAGCAGCAGATAATTGGACAGCGGTAGCTGTGAGGGAGCCCTAAGCACACAGGCTGATAATGGAGGGAAACGCAACCAGAAGACACACTAGATAAAAGCAGGGAAAGCGCGAGTAGTAAAAAGGTTAAGAGGCCGAAGTAAGCCTGGAGGCAGAAATGGAAATAATGATGAAGAGAATAACAGACCTGGAGATGAGAGTTCAAGAAGACATAGAGAGGAAGTTACGTTGGGAAGTAAAGAACATGCAGAGCAAGAGGACAGATACGAAAAAGAGATAAAGAAGCTGAAGGAAAGGTTAGAAAAAGTGGAAAGGATGTTGGAGATAAAACAGAAAAAATACCTCAGAGTAGAAGATGTAGATAAAGAGTACACGCTAATAATAAAAAGAGGATGGAAGTGGAATGGTGAGAAAGTGAGAGATTGGATGGAGAGTCACATTGGGAAGGAGGATTGGGAGACAAGATCCATGTAGAATGGAGTAAGCATGATGTGGCTCATATTTAAAGACAAATATGCGAAGAGCTACCTTTGGAGGAAAGCGGAGAGAGCAGCGAAGGAAGGAGTTTTCACCTTGGACGAGGTACTCACAGCAGCGCAGAGAAAGGAGATGTGGGAGAAAACAGGAAAAGAGAGAAAGACACAAATAACAGAAACAGACAAAGAAAGAGAGAAAGAGAAAGAAAACAGTACAAGAACCAAAAGATGAGAAGTAGAAGAGGAAAAAGAGGCAGTAGAAGAGAGAAAGCAGCTATGCAAAAGTAGAAAAACACAGGTACAAACACCACACACATATTTACACACATTAATATTCAAAAAAATAATTTAGTTTAACGTGTTATATTTTTAAAGTTTATATTTTATACTTTTATATTTTATACTACTAATTTAAACAATTTTATTTATTTACACAAGAACACAAACAGCTACACAGACGCAAACAGAGAATTGAGACAGAGTCGGATTAGAATTAAGAACAAATTGTAAAAAATGTACAAATATAGCTAAAGCTAATAAAGCCAGTTATTATTATTATAGATATGTAGAGTGAGAATTTTAAATATATTAAGAACAGTGAAATGAAAAAAAAATTAGTAGAAATAATATATGATTATATAAACATGTATACAAGGGGAAAAATGTAATTTGAACAAAAAACAAATGAAACGCTTTATCAGTGTTTCTTAAAACAAAAATAGATAATGCTTTAAAACTAATTGGGACATATTCTACAAGTGTTTTTTTAGTAAAATATGAAATAAAAAAAAATTGATTTTTCGTCATTTTAAAGGTGTCCGACCCCCTTAACACAAATATTTTTGTTAAATTTACACTAATTCTGTGTTAAAACTATACAAATTCTGTGTTAAACCTACACAAATTTGTGTTAAAACTTAAACAGAATTTGTGTAATTTAAACTCAAACTACACAAAACACAAATTTGAATACATTACACTAACCATATGTGTTTTCAATAATAACAAATATTTGACAATGCGTTAAGTATTATACAATAATATAATATAAGGGTAACTTCATGTCAACTGTTCAGCTCAAAATTTTTAAATTGTTCAAAATTTTTTTACTCATTCCAAATAAGCCCCAAAACACAAATATAAAGTTTTAGAGCTAAATAGGCAATCGTTCGGAAGTTACAATTAATTGGAAATTCGAAAATTTTGAATTTTCAAAGTTACAATATATTCGAAATTCGAAAATTTTGAATTTTTTCATAAATCTTCAATTTTTATGATTTTTTAACCGAAAAACTTGAAACTTTTTATATAGCAGAATTGTTGTATATAGAATTGCTCACAATTTTTGCAGATCGATGCCAATTATTTTGCTAATTTATAGTTGACAGAACACCATTCAAAATATGCTTAAGGCGAATGCGACTGTATCAATATACCTCACCAAAGGCTAAAAAGATTTGTAAAAAATGTTACCCTTAAAATGCGACCTTGATGAAGATAGAAATAGATCACAAAAAAGCTATGTGCAATTAGAGCTGTAAAAACAGTGAAAATAGTGCTTTTTCACTGTTTTGAAAGTTTTGATTGCCTATATAGTGAGATTTTAAACCTAGTTGAATATTAAACCTATTTATTACTTTTGTAGAGTAAAACTATTTTTAGAAGTTATTATTATACTGTAAATAATGATGTTATTATACTGTTATTATTCTTTGTAGTTGTTATTATACTGTAAATAATGTTGAATGAATGACGATGGGCATACAAGTAGCATGAGCAAAAGTATTTGACAAGCGTAATAGTTTTTAACATCGAATATGATATATGTCACAACTTCATTTCAATGCAATACTTTCTGGGATGGAATTCTATTGCATAGGAGATATTTTCTAAAAAAATAACCTTCTCTTATGAATCACTATCTTATCATTATGATGAATTACAGTCAGCATTTATTAACTCCAATAGTACCACTAGGAAAAAAAGTATACAGATTCCAAAAAGAAACTTGACAATTAGTATTAAAAACAGTTATATAAAAGCAATAATGCAATTCAATGATCTACCAAATGAAGTAAAAACAATTAGAAACAAACACAGCAAAAAACCGAAAATAAAGCAATGGGTAAAAAGAAACACTTCGATCAACAATTCTTAAGAAGAAAACTACTTACAATACGTAGAAAGAGATTATTATGACCACTATAGCAAATAAAATAGATTGTCAACAAGGAAAAAGGCTGTATTACGAAATATTCGGACAAGGACAAACTTCAGCTTTGGCATCAACGGCAGCTAAGACGAGTGAACGAAAACAGCACATAAGAAAAGTGACTATCAAGTATGCAAATCCGCCATTGGAACTCCATGGGGAAACAGCAACACCTGATAAAATATCACTAGACATTCGCACCTACATATGTGCAAATGGTATGTGCAACGTACAACATAATCGTTCACATCGCCGTATATCAAACTATAACTTTAACAAAATGAAAAAAGTAACTAATGAAGTAGACGACACCATTATCAAAAGAGCAAATAATATAATCAGTACATGGCTTCTCAAATCTGCAACTAAGGAAAATAAAATGGAATCAGTCGACGTAACGGACACCCTCGATACCTCAAATAACTCTGTGAAAAAGGAACATAAAAGTAATTTTACTGACCTGAAATGCGATCTATGTGATTATCCCAAACCCTCTGAAGCAAAGCATATACACTTCATAAAAGGAATTACGACCACAGAAGAAAATAGGAAACACAACAGACCCAATTATCTACCCATTGAGACGGTTTTCTCTAAGATCGACAAAATGGCAGAAGAAAATAGTGAGTTAGCAAAATTAAAGAGAGTGGGGAATGCACCTGGGAAATCTATACTACAAACGAACAGCTACCGCATATCCTACGGTGATTTAAACTACCTAGGATCTAACAAGGCTATTTTTTACTTTGACAGAGGGATAAGAAACAAACAAATATTCACCAATTCCATGTACCTTCTTGAAAGACAACCTAAATTTAAGGACCATGTAGTTATTGACGATATAGTATTTACATCAGTCTATAAATGCGATTGGGCCAATCAATACAAGGAGATGTTTCCTCACTACAGAGTGGACTAAACTGTCCAGCCAGACTGAACAATATCGAGAAAATACATAATTATTCATATATAATGAGAGAAAATTTATTATATACAAATTGTTAAATAATGAATATTAATTATCAAATATTGTTAAATTTTTATACCACTACCAAAAAGAAGGATTGTGCTTAGCTAAGAATTTATAAGAATACTTAAGCAGTAGCAATTCTTATAGCTTCTATAAGATTGTTATACATTAAATTAATTCTAGTCTTAAGTTAGTATTAAGTAGACCGGACCAGCGAACAGGAAAATATTTTCCTCTGCTGGGTTACTATTGTAATGTAAACTATGTATAATGGTTATGAAATTTGTAATTTATTGTACTTTACTCTGGTTAAATAAATAAATAAATAAAAAGCCGCACTGTAGTCTATAACATTTTGTGAAATGACACTAGCTGTAAGGCCGAATCCATCTCAAATCGAACAGCCAGAGTATGCCTAACACACCGATCATTTTGGAATCAAGGTATTGCTGTTCTTTTCGAAAAATGATTCGACACGTATTTTTTCATTTTTCGGTTGCACTAAAATGACATCCGGTTGGCAATGTCAAATTTTTTTTACAAAATCCTAACTTGCAAATTTAATTTTTCAAGGTCATTTTCAAACAGCTGCCAATTTACGAGTTGTTTTAAGTTTTGGAGTAAACTATACGCGATCTTACTCAGATTAGCGCCTTCTTTCAAGCCCTGCACGACATTTGCATAAAAATAAAAAATGCATAAGTTATGCAGTTTTTACTAAAAAATGCACTTTTTGGGAATATGCATTTTTTTTCAAAAACCCCATGTTTTTTTTTTATGAAAATTTATATGAAGATAGGGGTTGTTAATACCTACCAAATCGTGTGTGTCGGATATTGTAGTATTGCCTATAGGATGAGAAAAAAAATAAAATACAATACAATAAAATTTTATTAATTTATTATAAACGGATATTTGTATATATGTAAAGTAATACACACACACACACACACACACACACACACACACACACACACACCCACACACACACACACACACACACACACACACACACACACACACACACACACACACACACACACACACACACACACACACACACACACACACACACACACACACACACACACACACACACACACACACACTCACGCACACACACACACACTCACGCACGCACGTAGGCAGTATACAGTATAGGCGATATACACAATCATATTTGCGTGCTTGCATGAGCTTATTATGTACTTATAGATCTGTACGCTAGATGGCGAACGTTGAGCTTAACACTTGCCAATAACTGTATGATTATAGCTATATATAACTGTAGTATTTTTTAATACAATACACAGTTTTTTGAAATTTATTACATATCTCTATTATATTAAAACAACCGCTATATTTGAGTATTTTTTAAAAGATAGAATTAAATGTCCCAATTTCTTTGGCAGACATAAAAAAGTCTACTATTTATCGAATAAAACACGATTCAAGCATTTAGATGACCTTGTTCATCCACTGAAATGTCGCTATCCTAATTTACTTTTGACACCGTCTACAAGTATATGTAACGATTGCTATAAGTTTGCTTTAAAATTGGTGGATGGCACTGACGATAAATTTGCTGATATCATAGTCGATGTAGCAACTGAGAATAAAGTTGATATAGATGAAGATATTTTACCAAGTACTCCAGAACGCATCGAAGAATTTAATAATGAAATGAATACATAATTTCTAGGCTATGTGTCACCACTTAAAAGAAAAAACCTTATACGTGAAAAATCTACTGAAAATTGCGTAAACCAAAAGGAAACAAAACTAATTTCAACATTTTCTAATACCCTCGATGTTAAGTTAAAGGCACTCTATGACGTTTCTGTTAAATCAAATAAATCAACCATAGCCATATGTTATTGTACGGATTGGGTACAAAATATTGGATTAGCCCTACAAAAATGTTCTACGATATCAGAAAAAATAAAAATTCTGACTTTGCTACATTTATCCTTTACAAAACATGAAATTTTATATGTACACAATGTAATGATCAACAAAACAATGTATATGATCAACAAATCGAGAAATCTTGTTAAAGAAAAAGGAATTTATTCAGAACCAGGTGCATATTCAGGTCACCGATTGATGAAAACATGGAAAAAATTGTTATGGAATATTATATAAATGTTGATTTTAATTATTCAAGACAAAGTTCTAATAAATGTGACGTTGTTACAATTAAAGTTAACAATGAAAAAGAGAAAAAAGTTAAGCGTTTTCTTATTCGAAGTTTAAAAGAGGCGTATAAAGAAGTTAAAAATGATAATCCAGAATTGAAAATTGGAAAATCGAAATTTTATAGTTTGCGACTAAAATATGTCTTACTTAGCCCCATCAAAGAAGTATGTCTCTGTATCTATTGCGCACATTATGATTTATTTCTTACGAGCTTAATTAATTTTAGAGGGAGTAACGTCACAGAGTTGTATGAAAGTAGGTCACAAATAATAAATACAACAATGTGTTCTGAGCCATCTGATTTATGTTATTTACAAGAATGTAAAATATGTCCAGGAATTAAGGGAATTACATTTCATGTTTTAAAACTGCAAGATGTAGAAGGCACAGAAGAAATTACATATGCTTTGTGGGATAATGGGAACTTGATTAAAAAAACACTATCAATTTCTGCTTTTAAAGATGAACTTTCGATTTGAACCATGAAGGTTAGTACTCACATGTATGTAAAAAATATACAACGCAAAGCCATAAAAGCAGAAAGAGAAAGTGCTAAAAAAGACTCACATCATTTAGTTCTTCAAATAGACTTCACTGAAAACTGGGCTGTGATTCATAATAAAGCTGTTCAAGGAAATCATTGAGTTAATGATCAAATTTCTATTTTCACAGCAGTGTCTTATCAAGGGGATTCGACACAAAGTTTCGCAGTCATAAGTGATGACCGAAAACATGATTCAGTGTATGGTTTGCTAGCAATAAATTATAACTTACTTAAAAGAAAATTGTTGTGACTCAATAAACAAAATTACCATTGTATTAGACGGCGCCGCTAGCCACTTTAAAAATCGCTTCCAATTATATGAATTAAAAAGAGCACCATATAATATAAAATGGTTGTTCTCTGCTACTGGGCACGGCAAAAAAGCTGTAGATGGTGTGTGTGGACTTACAAAGCATTATGCTACTTCACATAATCTTCGAGAGTACCACGAAAAATCTATTCAAAATGCTAATGATTTCGTAGAGCACGTTCAAAAATATACTGATGCAATTAAACTAATACACTTACAAGATGTTGAAATAGAACAATGCAGAAAAGCAAAAAATATTGATTGGCTTACAACTCCAAAGTATCCTGGAATTTAGAAAACTCATTTATGGGTTAAAGAAACATGTAATAATAAAACACATTGTTGTACAGCAAAAACTACCGATCACTTACTACCTATGAGGCGTTTCACATCAACTGTCCCAGCGCGGCACGCGAGCGCCAAATCGTGCTATATCCAGCTCATGTTTACGATACTAAAATGTACTTGAAAAATTTTTATTATAAGCATTTCCAACGTATTTTTTCCTCAGCTTTCCAATGGTGTAGGCAGTTTTCCCGAAATTTTCTATTTTCATCTTCAAAAAGTACAAAACGTCTTATGTCTCGAAAACGATATTTTTAATATTTTTTTTGACCCTCTAGATCGAAAGCTGAGCATTTTTTACGTAGAATAAGATATTTTCCAGAGTGCCCGAGATGTTTTCTGCGCGGTATAGAACGTGAAAGAGTAGATGCACCGTCTTTCCTGCGCGCGGTACTACGTGGTTCAGCGCGTGGACTGCGCCCGCCTCGTTGCCTATATAAAAACCTTTTATAATCTTTAATTCTTTACCTGTTCTTCTGGATTCTTAATAATGCATGGAGTAATATTTAATTATTTAAAAAAAAAATAAAATTTCAAAATTAACAGCAATATACTAACTATTGTACTAACGTTTTTTTTTCAGTGTAGATAATATTTTTTTGTTTGTTTTTACATTTTATATCTCGAAAAGTACATTTTTAATATTTTTTAACCCTTTAGATCGAAAGCTGCGTATTTTTTACGTAGGAAATGATATTTTCCAAAAAGTGTCCAAGATGTTTTCTGGTAGAAATAGATACCACAGCCGTTTATGAATATCAAAAATTGTAATATCTTACCTTAAAACTAATTTTCCAGTCAATGAAAGTTTATTATTTGACTGATGGAGCAGGTCAGCATTTTAAGAATAAATCCAATTTTCAAAATCTTCTTTTTCACGAGAAAGATTTTGGAGTTACTGCTGAGTAGCATTTTTATGCCACAGCACATGGCAAAGGTGCGTGCGGTGGTACAGGTGCGAACCTAAAAAGAGGTGCAAAACAAGCTAGTCTACAAGTTTCTTCTAGTAATCATATTTTAACGCTACAAGAGCTGTACAACTTTACTGCAAACAAACCAAAGTTTTTTATAGCAGTAAAGAATCGTACGAAGAAACGGTTTTGAAACTAAAACCAAGACTGGACAAGGCTAAATCTATATCAGGCACGTTACAATACCATGATATTATTCCAATAGATGAAGGTACAGTGAAGCTCAAAAAAACCTCTCTGAGTTCAGAGTATAAAATCTTCCCTGCGAAAAAAACTGCGATAACAAAAAAAAAAGTATTATCTACACTGAAAAAAAAGTTAGTACAAGAGTTACTATATTGCTGTTAATTTTGAAATTTTATTTTTTTATAAAATAATTAATAAAATATTACTCCATGCATTATTAAGAACTCAGAAGAACAGGTAAAGAATTAAAGATTATAAAAGGTTATTATTATATAGGCAACGAGGCGAGTGCAGTCTGCGCGCTGTACCACGTAGTACCGCGCGCAGGAAAGGCGGTGCGTTTACACTTTCGCGTTCTATTTCTCACAGAAAACATCTCGGGCACTCTTTGGAAGATATCCTTTCCTACGTAAAAAATATTCAGCTTTTTAAAGCTGAGGAAAAAATACGTTGGAAATGCTTATAATAAAATTTTTTCGAGTACATTTTAGTATCGTAAACATGAGCTAGATATAGCACGATTTGGCGCTCGCGGGCCGCGCTGGGACAGTTGACGTGAAACGCCTCATATGTATATTACTTAGATATGTACAAACATTCGTTTAAGGGAGTTCTATCGATAATAGAATTGACGTACAGATTTCGCCAATTTTTTTTTGTAATGAAAGCCATAACCCTTAAAAGACTCCATTCGAAATTTGGGAAGCCTACATGGGTTCTATGGCAAGATATTAATTTTTCAATTTCGCGTAAAAAAGTCTTATGGGAAACTGTGGTTTGATCCTCTTTAATAACACTATACACAGGCATTGACGATCAGATTATGTTGAAACTTTTTTTGGTTATAAATAAATTAATAACAAATCAAAATCTCTATTGACAAATACTAATCATGGGCTCTAAAAGCTAAATTATATTTGTATTAATGAAAATTCAGCAACTTTTAGCGATAGTCGGCCATGAGTCAGAGGAGCTGGCAACGCCGCACACGCGGTTACTTCTCACGTCAGAGCGGGCTTTTCAAACATCTGTAGCTTTCACGTGCGCTACCTATGCGAAAATCAACATCATTTTTATAGTTCAGAAAAAAATATTAAACAATAAATCATACGATATGGTAAAACAGGATAAAATAACAAATAAAACAATAGTTTTTAATTTTCCTATTAATTTATTAAATAATTTCATATATTATTCTTGATACTTTCGATACAAACAAACAAAATTGAACTTATGATACTGATAATATTGATTATTATCTTCGATCACGTTTTATTTAAACTATGTATTTAAATCTCTTAATACCTATGATAATACTAATTATCTATTAATATCATTGAACACTTGTTAAACTCTTCTAAACTAATAATAAGCAATAAAATTAAATAATTTATGTTTCATTTGGCATACTTTCTAAAAAATCACAGATCTTTTTAATCACTTTCTGATTTTTACTTACAATGAACGACCTCTTGCTTAAAAGACTTTTAAGTCCGTCTAATTTACTTTCTTTGTATGCACATAAAATCATTTCATACGTAATATTAGCCATAACAATTTTTTTTCTTATAGCATATGATGTACATGCATTTAATTTATTTAAGTTTTTTAAAGCATTTGGTAATATATCAATTAGTATTTCTGCATTTACTGCTTCTTGCCAAGTTAATTTGGATTCTAATATTTTTTCATTTGGTATTTGTAATTTAAATAATACATCTTCTAAAAGTTCAACATCGCAAACTGCATTATGTGCTCCATCAGTGTTAATAACAAATTTTTTTGCAAGGTTTTTTAATTTATTATTTCCTTTTCCTTTGGCACCAGTTTGTTTTGCAATTATAGGTAACGTATCGCTGAACGTATCCTTCTACTACAGACTTATAGTGTTCTGTCATATATACCAGCTTTACAGACCTCATTAATCGGGGGTAGTAAAATTTACAGTTATGTGCTGTTAGTACACATTTTCCCTGTAATGAACATAGAAATTGATAAAATGCGTGCAAAGCATCTGTCAAAGACACTGTAATTACATTTTTACCATGATATTTTAAATTGTTATTTACATAAGTTAAGCCATTTACAATATTGGCTTGATCATCAATTTTTTGTGTTGGTTGTATGTAAACCGAAAATTCAAATTTTTGATATTTTGCACCTATTTGTAAAATATCGGCCATTTTACGGAAACTCCCCGTTTCTAAATCAAAATATACGACTTTGTGTGGAATATTTTCATCAATATTTACTATTGCAATAGGTTCATCTAAAGTTGTAAGGAGACCTATATTTGACTCGTACGTTGTACCTTCTGCTAATTCTTTTTGGTTCCGAAGTTCAGACTTACGTTTTTTCAAAAATAATCGTCGATTTTTGAATGATTTACTTAACGACTTTGAATATCGCTTTTTACATTTTTTTCTGCCTTTTCAGTATATTTTTTAGTATTTTTACCTGGAGATAATTGCAACTTTCTTGCTAAATCGACAATGTACTCTTCTCCATTATTTTTTTTATTTATTGCACATGCAATACGTATATCTCCAGCTGAAGACATACCATACATACGTGTCTTAGGTGCCTTACTCACTATCATTGCATTTAGGCTTTCATTTACATTACCGGACACACCTGCAGCATACCGATCTGTCTTACTTGCTAATGTGTCAAATAAACTAGTCAAAGCACCAAATAAATTTTCATTTTTGAATCCATCGCCAATGTTAGCATGTTTATATCCATTAGGATTATTTTTATAACTGCACCAATTTCCACATTCATTATGGTCATTAAAACAATGTTTTGATATATTTCTAATTGACGTAGCAATTGCCTCACTGTCTCCTTGATTCTGTCATACACAGTAATTAAAACACTTTTGCAAATATTTTATTGCCGTACCTGTCAATTCCTTATAATTTTTCTTAATTTTATACAGTTCATTAACTACGCCTTTACTTGTATGATATTTGTCCGCTTGTTTAACCACCTCAAAATCACTCGCATTTCGTATAGCACAAATCGAACTACTATCGTTATCTGCAATAATAATTCCTACTTGGATATTATGATTAGTTAAAATATTATTATTGTTAGTTAGCATAACAGCTGCTTCTGGCTCCATCGCCTTAGCACTTCCAACAAAATTTAATCTACAGTCATGATTTGTAATTGGATTTCCGCGATCACACATTTTACATTTCCTATTCAACGTTACATAGGATATTACTTTTTTCGAAAAAAAGCCAATTAGTGCTGCAGTACCACTCAAGCTGTCATAAGATCTTTCTGTACCTCTGATTATCCAACCCATATCGAAAGAAGCTGCTATACGTATAGTGCTATTGAGGTTGGATCCGTTAGGAAATATGAAATTTTTTTTCAAATGAAGAGGCCTAGAAGAATTAAAAATTATACATGTAAAACTTGAAACATATTTTTTATTTAGTATAAATCATCAGATTACAAATATAAAGTAAGGCGAGGTTAATTTTACTCATATTAGAGTTCATAATTACAACACAATTACTTATAAAAATGGTACATAATTTTATAAATGTTCAATTTTTATTCATGTACTTAATATTAATTAACATATAATCTAAAAACTAATATACTATTTAGCATATAAGAATTACAAAAGAAGGCTTGATGAAGCATACAGAATACCATTACGTAAACATATATACCACCTTATTATAACTTTCACTTTAAAAAATCTATAAGAATGAAATCAAAACTGATTGTAAGTAAAAGATTAATAAGTTTTATATAAACATGAACATATTACAATTTATGGCAACTTAACATTTACAGTTTAATATAAAAATCGGAACTTTTAGCATGATTGGTTGTACATATATTAAAATAATAAAAATTATGAGTAAATTAAAAAGTTACAAATAACATAAAATATCAGAATATATCAGATCAGAATGTTTTTACAATGATTATTCATTGTAAATATAAATATATTGCAGTAAAAATGATTTATTAAAAAAAAATTTTAAAATTAAAATATACAATGTACAAATCTTCTATATATCTTTTATTTTATGTTTTGTTGCAGTGTTTATGTTATAAGTTATATACGTAACACCTACAATAACTGTTCTACTTGATCAGCATTTTCAATAGTTAGTTGTCTCTCCATGATAGCTGCATTCTGACAACAGCTCCTAGCCATTTCTTCCACAGCACTTCCAACTTCTTTCTGATGAATTTTGAAATTATTCCAATGGAATTCAGGAATATTCAGCGCAGACAGCAGCTTATTTAAATGCGTGTTATCCATACCTCCATTCAACGTACCTGCAAAGATGATTATTATAAATAGATATTTCTATAAAATTCTTTTACAACAATAATATACTCACCCACGACAGCTTTTGTATTAGAATCGTAATGCTTATTTTGCTTTGATACTGGATGCTTTTTGTCTGTGCATACCTTCGATATTACACTGCAGTTTTGGCATTTGATGAATAATTCTGAGGCCAGTCCATGGTGTTTCTCCTCGACAATATTTGTTAGCGACAAGCAATCATTACATTTTGTGCAAAATAGTTGCTCTCCAAGGGTTTTCAAATGTATGTAAAAGGCGAACTCGACAAAACCTATTTTTTGAAGCAAAGCCTATAAAGTATTTTTAATCTATTATCTTTAAGAAAAGATCTTGCTTTTGATGGTTGAAGATGACATAAAAAAGCTATGGACTTTTTAAATAGTGATAAAAGTCAAAAAACGCATTTTTTTGGTAATTTTCTGGCATATCTTATATGATTATAGTCATATTATGGCCGAATCCATCTCAAAATCGAACAGTCAGTGTATGCCTACCACACCGATCATTCTGTAATCAATGTATTGCTGTTCTTCTCGAAAAATTTTTCGACACGTATTTTTTCATTTTTGGTTGCACTAAAATGGCATCCGGTTGGCAATATCAAAAATTTTGTTATAAAATCCTAACTTTCAAATTTTATTTTTCAAGGTTATTTTCAAACAGCTGCCAATTTACGAGTTTTTTAAGTTTTTGAGTAAACTATACGCGATCTTACTCAAATTAGTGCCTTCCTTCATTTCCTGCATGACATTTGCATGAAAATAAAAAAATGCACAAGTTATGCAGTTTTTACTAAAAAAATGCACTTTTTGGAAAAATGCATTTTTTTCAAAAACCCCATTTTTTTTATGAAAATTTAGATGAAGATAGGGGGTTTTAATACCTATCAAATCGAGTGTGTCGGGTATTGTAGTTTTGCCCATAGAATGAGAAAAAAAATAAAATAAAATGCAATAATATTTTCATTTATTACGATGATAGTCAATAATAATCAATTTAAGGGAGTTCTCTTACTACTGCTCTAATCAAAACAAAGTTTTCGTAAGTTCATACTTGAGTCCTGTGGTGGCGTACGTCAGTCCGGCAATGCTGTCGTATAGGAGAATATATATATATATATATATATATATATATATATATATATATATATATATATATATATATATATATATATATATATATATATATATATATATATATATATATATATATATATATATATATATATATATATATATATATATATATATATATATATATATATATATATATATATATATATATATATATATATATATATATATATATATATATATATATATATACACATATATACACACACACACCAGCGGCTATGAAGCAAATCACAACAACGGGCAAATTATGTTTGGAAGCGAAGATGGAAAATGAAAATAAAAATAAAAAAAAGGTACTATTGGAAAGGAAAACTTGTGACGGAAAGAGTGTATAAAAACTATGTTCGACGAAGCAGGAAAAACCATAAGAGCTGTGTACGGTACAAAAAGTAGCCTTCATAACCTCAAACACGACCAAAATACGGAATTTGTTGAAATTGAACGCCACCACAGGACTCAAGTATGAACTTACGAAAACTTTGTTTTGATTAGAGCAGTAGTAAGAGAACTCCCTTAAATTGATTATTATTGACTATCATCGTAATAAATGAAAATATTATTGCATTTTATTTTATTTTTTTTCTCATTCTATGGGCAAAACTACAATACCCGACACACTCGATTTGATAGGTATTAAAACCCCCTATCTTCATCTAAATTTTCATAAAAAAAATGGGGTTTTTGAAAAAAATGCATTTTTCCAAAAAGTGCATTTTTTTAGTAAAAACTGCATAACTTGTGCATTTTTTTATCTTCATGCAAATGTCATGCAGGAAATGAAGGAAGGCACTAATTTGAGTAAGATCGCGTATAGTTTACTCAAAAACTTAAAAAAACTCGTAAATTGGCAGCTGTTTGAAAATAACCTTGAAAAATAAAATTTGAAAGTTAGGATTTTATAACAAAATTTTTTATATTGCCAACCGGATGCCATTTTAGTGCAACCAAAAATGAAAAAATACGTGTCGAAAAATTTTTCGAGAAGAACAGCAATACATTGATTACAAAATGATCGGTGTGGTAGGCATACACTGACTGTTCTATTTTGAGATGGATTCGGCCATAATATGACTATAATCATATAAGATATGCCAGAAAATTACCAAAAAAATGTGTTTTTTGACTTTTATCACTATTTAAAAAGTCCATAGCTTTTTTATGTCACCTTCAACCATCAAAAGCAAGATCTTTTCTTAAAGATAATAGATTCAAAATACTTTATAGGCTTTGCTACAAAAAATAGGTTTTGTCGAGTTCGCCTTTTACATAAAGTGAAGAATTGCTATTCAACTATCAAAGACAAAAATTTGTTTGATCAATTTCTAAAAATTATATGTAATTCTACACACATATACAAACTTGTTCTAATGTAATGTGATATACAAAAAGTTTCAAGTTTATTCAATTAAAAAATCATGAAAATTTAAGATTTATGAAAAAAATCAAAATTTTCAAATTTTCAATTTATTGTAACTTTAGAACAATTACATATTTTGATCTAAAACTCTATATTTGTGTTTTGGGGCTAATTTCGAACGAGTAAAAAAATTTTGAACAACTTTAACATTTTTACCTTCAACAGTTGACATGAAGTTACCCATATATGAGACGTTTCACGTCAACTGCCCCAGTGCGGCGCGCGAGCGCCAAATCGTGCTATATCCAGCTCGTGATTACGATACTAAAACGTAATTAAAAAATTTTTATGATAAGTATTTCCGACGTATTTTTCCTCAGCTTTCCAATTGTGTAGGCAGTTTTCCCGAAATTTTCCATTTTCACCTTCAAAAAGTACAAAACGTCTTATATCTCAAAAAGTATATTTTTAATATTTTGTTTGACGCTCTGAATCGAAAGCTGAGAATTTTTTACGTAGGAATGGATATTTTCCGAAGAGTGCCCGAGATGTTTTCTGCGAGAAATAAAATGCGAAATAGTAGACGCAGCGATTTTTCTGCTTGCGGTACTACGTGGTACAGCGCGCGGACTGCGCCCGCCTCGTTACCTATATAAAAACATTTTATAATTTTTAATTCTTTACCTGTTCTTCTGGATTCTTAATGATGCATGAAGTAATATTTTATTAATTATTCTATAAAAAAATAAAATTTCAAAATGAACAGCAATATAGTAACTCTTGAACTAACTTTTTTTTTCAGTGTAGATAAAAGTTCTTTTTGTTTTCGCAGTTTTTTACGGGAATATTTTATATCAGAATTCAGAGAGGTTTTTTGAGCTTCAATGTACTGTCATCTATTGAACTAATAGCATTGTATTGTAACGTGCCTGGTATAGATTTAGCCTTGTTCAGTCTTGGTTTTAGTTTCAAAACCGTTTCTTCATACGATTCTTTACTGCTACAAAAAATTTTGGTTTCTTTGCAGTAGTCTTTAGCCTAGTTGTACAGCTATTCTGGCGTTGAAATATGATTACTAGAAGGAACTTATAGACTCGCTCGTTTTGCACCTCTTTTTAGGTTCACGCCCATGCCATCGCATGCACCTTTGCTATGTGCTGTGGCATGAAAATGCCATTCAACGTAACTCCAAAATCTTTCTCGTGAAAAAGAAGATTTTGAAAATTGGATTTATTCTTAAAATGCCGACCTGCTCCATCAGTCAAATAATAAACTTTCTTCACTGCAAAATTAGTTTTATGGTAAGATATTGCAATTTTTTGGTAATCGTGAACGGCTATGGTATCATATTTAAATTGTCGGAAATCACAGCAATGCTTACATGTTTGAGTTCATCATTTTGTTTATAGTACATTACAACTGTAAAAACTGTTGCCTGGTTGTTATTCCAGTGGAAGGACTGTGCAGAATTTTGTATAATAAAAGCACAATTTTCTGCAAAATCGCAACACACGAGAAATTCTACTTCTTGAAGATTGCTTTTTACGTTATTTATAAAAAGTGATTGTTTCTTAGCGAAAAAATCGTGAGATTTAATTTTATTAATTTTTCCCCCAGTATGTCCATACATTCGTGCACATTTACAGTTTTGGAAGCTATTGTATACCGATCTGTTTGAAACGATGATTGATACTCGATTTAAAAAATATCATTTTCATCAAAACATTCAAGAAAATGTTTTCGTAATATAGATATATTGGGGCAATCCAAACAGTCAGCCAAATAGCATCTATCGTGTACGTCATTACACACAATTGCTTGGATGCAATCGTGGTAGTTTTTAAAAGTCAATTGAGTGTCTTTAGTTAAATTTTCTATGTCCATAGTACTTAGCATGAGCTTCACATTTTCGTGATGCACACACACGTATACATTATTTGTACCGCTGCTCCCAGCTAAAACACAATGTGGTGGTCTCAATTCTGTAGATTTAGTAAAACCAATATTAACGTATTCATTTTCTTTTTATATCAATTATACAGCTCATTTAAATTACCAAGCAGTAATCTTTTTTGAACATGTTCTCTTTCGCCATTGATCTGTTTAATTGATACATAGTCTTTTAAACCTCACATGATTCGGCTTATATCATATCTCATATGAGAAAAAATACGTCGGAAATGGTTATCATAAAATTTTTTTAAGTAAGTTTTAATATCGTAAACAAGAGCTGGATATTGCACGATTTCGCGCTCTAGAACTAGTCAAAGAGAGTAACCGAGGCTAGGACGCCGCCAAGAGAGTGCTAGCTAAAGAGAGAGACCGAGGCTACGACCAACGCTGCACGAGAGGAAGTCTCGACGATCATCAACCCAGCCACCACATCGACCTGCCAAGACGACTGACAACCAAGTTCACCGAGCCACCAAGTCCTTTCCTGCTACAAAGAAACTACCGCGTTGCGCAATTGATTTAGGAGCATCTCTCTCTCTCTCGCGATAACAGTTTAACCACAATAAACACTAAGTAATAAATTCTACACATTGTTACGTGTGCATAGTATGCACAACGTGATGAGGCGGATCGGGTTGCATATAGCAGCAACATGAGGACGACTCGAAGAAAGACGTGCACCGGCATCGGTAGCTCAGTGGTCAGAGCACTCGTCGCGAAAACGAAAGGTCCGGGGTTCGATTCCCCACAGAGTCACGCCATGCCGTTTTTTTATCGAGTCCTCCTCCATTTATTTATTGTATACGATTATTAAATCATAACTAATAATATCGGATACTTCATTGTGCACCTTTCTGGGCTTACCACCCGGACTGGCCACGAGAAATAGAACCCTCTCACACGTAACATTTTCTCGTGCCAGATGTGGGGTTCTCGCGTGAAGTATTTTATATTATATATTTTGTATAATCGCGAGAGATGCGCCACGTGGAAGCGCATTCGTCAGACAGGAAGGACGAAACGAAGAATGAGCGCTAAGTGGATGATCATTGTCATCGGCATCTGCTGGTAAGTAAAAATTGAATTATCGCATTAATTGTCCTTCGTGGGGAAACAAACGCGTGGCACAAATTTCCATACAATTAAAATTAATTTCGAATCAAATTATAAACATAAATCGGGAATTAAAAAAAAAAAAAAAAAATATTTAGAAAGTGTCGGCTGCGATTAATTCAACTAAAACGGTTGTTCTATTTTCCACACCACCTTTTCCTATCCTGGCGTACGCTTAGTAGCGACGCTTCCTTAGACAAGCTTAGAAGCGGTCACTCTACTCCATCCCTGGCGTAAGCTTCATAGCGACGTCTCCCGAGGTATGCTTAGTAGCGACCACTCTTTCCTTCGAGAATAGATAATCGTACACGTGACACCAGAGTTCTCGCATAAACTACGGCAGTAAAAATATCCGACGGGAAATAAAGAAAATGAGACGAAAATAGACGGCTTTCCATAAATTACTAGCGAAAAAATTGCGCTAGAGACACGATTAAATGCCATAACCAATCAATTTAATAGATGTGGGATCTTAGTCAACCAGCAAAAGAAAACGGCCATCGAAGACTCCGATAATCGATCTCGAGAATCGGGAACCGCGATTACTGTTAGCCAAAAGCCAAGGCATATTATGATAAAAATAATGTGTAATAAAATTAATAGAATTGAAAATAAAGTTCACATAAAGGAGAGACAGAAGAAAACATATTTACGAAAACGTCCGACCAACATGAGAGATGCGAATTACTTGGCAATTAAGGAACTACAAAATTCTAAATTACTTTTATTCAAATGATACAAGACAAAAGATAAAAAAAAACATAAAAGTAAAATTACAAAAAAAAAATTATTATAATTTCTCGCGGATGTTCAATTTGAATTTTTCTAAAAATAGAGCCAATTGTTGCCTCTCCGGGAGTTTCACAGGTATAATAGAGTCCTTCATTTAATAATGAAATGCAATCGATTTATTACGATTTAATGAATTTAATCTGCGAATGGTAAATTACTCCAAGAAATTCCAGAAACATGAGTTTGCAACGCACAGCTGTGCGATATTCGCTGAGCGATGCACTAGATTCTATTTCATCAATCGACGGAAATCTGTACGTGACAGCACTTTTCTGTAGAATTGTACGAAAGATACTTGAAGCATTTCCGTCAGTCGAAAGGCATATTTTATTGACCTTAGCATCAACACTTTCCGAGAGTGTAGTATAGAGATTTAGCCCACAAGGCCTAGAACAATACAACTTTGATGTCGAATGGTTACTACGAGACCTTAGACGGTACTTTGGTTACCCTGAAAGGTTAGAACAAATATTACTTGAACTTAGCTTTGTAAGACAGAAGCCAACCGAAAGTGTTATCACTACGGACAGCGAATAAAAGCCTTCCTATATCGACACTTACATTCATATCAAAACGACTACAGTTCTTATTATGAAGATAGTTACAAAGGTTATGTAGCGATTAGTAGAGGAACAGTTTTGCATCATTTTTTATACAGAACCAATTAATGAAGCTATAACTATTGAGTATACGACACAAGAATGTCGCGTTCTAACGCAAGCTTGCGCCAAAGATCAGACGAATAATCTGAGAGAAATTATATATAAAAACATCGCTTTAAAAAGCCCTACGTCCAATGTGACGGTTATTCAAGATGCAGCAGTTACGATAGCTTCAGCAAACGTTTGTAATTATAGTCGATTAAATAATTATATGGAAGCACAATATCAAAAGAGGAATTTGGATGAAAAGTTATGTAAGTATTGCAAAATTCGCGGTCATACTCACACAGAATGTAAAAAACTTACGTTAGATCTACAACGTGAAAAAATATATTTAGAAAAATGTGACTCGTCAGCGAAAAATACATCGTTTTCTAGTATACCGTCGGTACAGTCGCTAGAACCAATTGCATACGCAGCACCGCCATCTAATTCCAGTACATCAGAGGATACGTGTAAAATGCAACCACACCGCTCGGTTGAAATGGCCCAAACTATTTACGATTTCAAAAGGATGTTGGATTATTACCAATATCAATTTTATTACAAAAGAATTATTAATGACGTTACAGTAAATCACGAAAATGATCAATTATCTACGAAAGTAGTTAAGAGTACAGATAGATCTGCCCGAGCAGAATACGAACTTCAAACAGTCATTACGGAAAGCCCTCCATTACAGGGAGACAAAGCCCACTTTAACATGGAAACTACCAAAAATTTAAAAACAAAACATAGTTATATCAATGAAAATACTATGGCTGATGCTAAACATTTAGTAACAATAATAAATAGTGTTACTGAAGACGAATCTTCTGATAAGAGAGCAAGGTCGGATCCCTTCTAATGAATAAACATTTAGTTACACACACACACACACACACACACACACACACGCACACACACACACACCCACACCCACACCCACACATTGAGTTGATAAAAGATACTGTTAATTTCGTTTCAAGACCACCATTGAGCCAGGAAACGATAGTTAATAATTCCGTAGTTAAACATGAAGAGAGCTTTGCTATATTACATGTGATAAGCCGGTGGTTATGGACCCACCCATCGTTATATTTGAACCTTGGATAATTACGCTTAAAATGGGCGACGTTTTTGATGCACAAGGAAATAGTTGCTATGACAACAGTAAATTAAAGTGTGCCAATACAGTATCATCTTTTTCAAAGAAGGAAAAGAATGAAACTTTGAAAGAATTGAAATTATGGGATCCCAGCACACAAGAAGACTTGAATATAGAAAAGAGCGAACACATACACGAATCAATAAAAAACCATCAAGCCGTTATGCAATTATATACGATATACGCTATTAAAAGAGACTATAAAAAATTAAGAGATCGAAGGGCAGATCAATTAACGTCAAATTCAAAAGTTCAAAACGTGAAGTTAATGCTAAACGAATACAAATTAAAACTTACTTACGATTATCGTCTAAATATTCCCATTTTTCAAGATAAAGAAAGGGCATATCTATTAAAAAAGTCTCGATATGACAAAAAAGATTGTAAATATATGCATATGGTTAAATTTAAAAAAAAATCAAACGGCTATCTAATGTTCTTAATAAATTGAAAGTGAGTTTAAGAAATTTTTGCGGCCCCTCTGTCGCCGCACGGGTACAGGTTAATTTTTTTTTCTCTCAGGGCCCCTCAGACGCCATGCCAAATAACATTGAAGTTTTTCTGCTAGACTATTATGAGTACACCGTTTAGTATACCCAAGTTCCTTTAATATATATAGATACGGGAATGAATTAAGTAGAATATGTTAACCCAAAGTCAAGATAAATATAAAAATAAATAAAAATTACTATTATGAATCAGAAATTGTCGAATCAAACGTTGCTGTTCTTAATAATTCAACGCAAAAATATAATTTTCATATTCATGAATTTACAAAAAAGAGCGTAGGAAAAAATATTTTTATTACTTAATGATGAATAGCAATTTAAAAAAAAAGACGAATAAATTACTGATCATCATAACTTATGATGTTTGTAAAGTAAAGCTTATTGTGCCGGGACAGTTATGTCGAAGCACGGTTTACAGGATCAATGATTCTGACCATCGGTCCCAGTGCGCGCAATTTCTCTGATCTTTCAAAGGTCAGCTCTGACGGACGGATTATTATAATCCAGTATTAGAGTACAGCTAACTATTGCGAATGTTTGGACGTGGAGGAAACAAAATGTTCACGGAGTGGAGCTGCGGCGTCGGCCCGGTGAAAGGAAATCTAGTTGTGATTCCTGAGTTGTTGTTGGAAAGGTCCGGCCAGTCTAACACCGAATTTACTTTATTCGAGTGGAAAAGCATGGTTGCAAAAAAAAAAACGTATAATCTCGATCCTAATTATGGAGAAAGACCTGGACTATACAACATGCACTAGTGTAAATCGACATAGCAATTATTGGAGTGTGGCGCTTACGCGCATGCTCCATCCACGAAGCACAATTCACAATACAAGATACACTCAGCGACTTATTTTACATGTCCTAAGAATATTTTTGACAAACCTTACTTAGCAATAGTCTGTTAAAAGAAAAAAAAACAAATTGAATTAAATTATTTGGAAAATGCAATTCCCATTGAGGAGATATAGTCCTAGTTAAGAAGTTATTGTTTATTAAAAATAACTGCAAGTTATAAAAAAATGAGAAATAAGTTACTGAACATAAATACCAATTAATGGAATAATGTTCGGAAATTATAATTTTGCGATTTTAATTTTTATACGCATCGCGTATTAATTATTTATAACATTGTCAAATCATATATTAACGAAATAAAATAAATAAAAGAAAAAGTAAATAAATACTTAAATAAAAATAAAGGAAATTCAATTAAGAACATTAAAAAAAAAAAATGCTAGACCTATAAGATTATTTAAATAAATAATATTAATTAATAATACGAAACACAGGATATAATACAACTATTGGGAATTATCATTGAAAAATCGAAATACTTAGATAATAACTATAAGGTATAGTAAACCATATATTACTTAAAAGAAATAGTACCAGGGAATAGAACAATATTAATTAATCTTCCATTTTTTAAAAATAATATAACCAATAAAGTGTAAAAAATAAAACAAAGTAATGTCATAAGCCATCAGCGTGGATCAGGGAGCTTGCACACACACGCGCGCACAGTGCTCACGCCGATTTTGCCGTGCTCTAGCATTGGCACGGACGCATACATGTATGCAGCGCTCATACCGATTTTGCCGATCGGAGTACACCCACACATAAGCACACCGTGCTCAAGCATTGAAGTATATGCTACTAGGCACACCGGGTATGAGAAAGGTCGATTGAACCTTGATAAGGAATTTCTTATAGAAAGGGATAATTTTAGCCCTTACCAAGAAAATTGGAACATCCTAAGTACAGCTAGCCACACAAAGCGACCTAAACGGTATGTAAAGGGACAATTTCAGCCCTTATAGAAAAAAGTTAGAATTACGTGCCAGGGAACGCCCTAAGCACAACTAGAGGTACGAAACGACCTAAAGGGTATGTAAAGGGACAATTTCAGATGGAATGATTATTCTAACCATTATAAAAACAATATAATTAATGCCAACCTTATAATCCTTAACCCTTAGAGAGCCGGGATTTCAAAAATATTAAAAGTTCATAATTTGTACTGAAAAGTGATCTGAGGTCCCCAAGTTAGAACCAAACCAAGGTCCGATGTTGGCGAGTCAGACCATGACGCCTCAAGGCGTCATCCCGGCCCTCTAAGGGTTAAACACTTTACTATTTTAACATGTCTCTAGACAATCTCGATTATTGACGCGATAATTAGGAAACTATGGCCAAAAGGCCTGCTACTAATTATAAAGAGAATTTTTTTTGCAAAAGAAAAACCAACTTCAAGCAGAGCATCCGAGGCGTCGTACCACTACGGCCTAGCAGAAGGGCGCATTTTCAACTTACCGCGGCTAGATACACTAGCCGTCAAAGACTGCCCGCGCTCCCTGCGGAAACAACGAGGATTCGACAGCACGCAGTCCATTGCATAGACAACGCCGTATCAACCAGCATTGCCAGAGCGTCATAAGCTCAATAAAATGAAGAAATGTGAATTATAATTTATACATTTTGTAATAAGAAGAGATAGATAGAGAGAGAGAGAGAGAGAGAGAGAGAGAGAGAGAGAGAGAGAGAGAGAGAGAGAGGGAGGGAGGGAGGGAGGGAGGGATAGAGAGAGAGAGAGAGAGAGAGAGAGAGAGAGAGAGAGAGAGAGAGAGAGAGAGAGAGAGAGAGAGAGAGAGAGAGAGAGAGAGAGAGAGAGAGAGAGAGAGAGAGAGAGAGAGAGAGAGAGAGAGAGAGAGAGAGAGAGAGAGAGAGAGAGAGAGAGAGAGAGAGAGAGAGAGAGAGAGAGAGAGAGAGAGAGAGAGAGCTAATAGGTAGAAATGTAAAATGAGGCACACCCACACAAACATGTCACAACACGTCACAAACTATTGTAACAAAAACATTTATACACTAGTCAGAAAGAAAATTTTTTTAAATACGCTCCCAACCGCTCTAGGTCAACCTCAGCAAAAATACCAACTTAGCATCGGAACACCAACTTAGCACACCGTCAACCTAGCATAATACACGAAGAGTAACGGAATTTTTTTTTGCCAAATTTTTTGAGGTGTACTTTTGCATCATCCAGGGGGATGATATCACGGCCCTCAGACGTGTTACGGGTGGTAGCTTCGCGTACATAGTTGAAGCACAAGAACAAAGCGGCGATAGCCGCGTGTTTGGGAATTCAGCAATTTGAATTCCCGCGGTTACACTCAGCTCGGCTCGACTCACGGCACAGCCACGGCGCGGCAGCACCTCGCGGCGTCTCGGCGGAACAGCTGAGACGCTATACTGATTCGAGCAGTATAGTCGCGAGATTGCTATCTTTCTCACACTCTCATATGCAAATATGAGAGATATTAATTTGATTAGGGTGTAGTGAGACAAATTCAAGGAAGAAGACGGAAATGGATCAAGGACTCGCTCTCTCTAAACCCAGCCTTGACACGAGAAACATTTCTCCGCTGTGCACCTGCTATCGTTCATCGGAAAACTCTCAACGCAAATTCACTGGATCACTCACTTGGGACTCTCATCGCTTCTACAGTCTCGCTCAACCATCACACATCAAAAGGCATCTCCGATTAATATAATCGCTGCTCCTGCCAGCTAACATCTCTCACTCCACACGAGGTCAGGTAGCGACCACTTGTTGGCCATTTTGAACGCCATTACGTCGTTGACAAAACTCAAAGCAACAAATCAATAACATTTGTTTGCTGGTTATACTAGTTCATCGTGCTGAGCCGAGAAAGAAGAACTTCATTGGACAGACTCACTCACAAGGATCGGACACACTCATCTCATTGAAATCATCGTAGAAAACTCAACAGGTTAGTGATCCCTCATATGGGATTCATACTATAATACAGTAATTGCTTTACTGAATTGCACTCACTAAGTGGACATGATTTAGCATTCATGTCAAAGTGTAATGAAACCAGTGAACAAAACTCAACAAACAGTGCTACGATAAACTCGCCCTTTTATTCCTGAATAATCTCAACCAACTAGTTCGTCGCTTAGACTTCATTTAAGAAAATATAGTGAATTTAGAAATCGTTTATAGTTCAATTACCTTTATTCAATATTGTACTCTATTCTAGTCATCAAAATAATTTATTTTTATATTCTTGTTATGCCCACTGTAATTTAATGTAATTATTAAGGCCAAATATGACTGTGAAAAATATAACATGAAGTTTATATATAAATTGTGTTCGACTGAACTTATTTCATCACCCACAGCATGTTACTCATTTAAACTTATGGAATTCTCAAACATTTTGGTCCTTCGAGCCGGATATACATGCTGTGGTGTGAATCGAGCCAGTGAATAAATTCTCATTTGTGAAAAACTCAACAGGACTTGACAATGCCAACCACCAAGGATGAAGTCAAGGACTTGGAGAAGCATAATGATTCTTCCGCCTCTGACAAAGAGGATGACGTCCAGAAGGAGAAGGAGGATTCTGCGACTCCAAGCACCTCAGCTGAAATGAAGGGGGCAGCTAAGCGGACTGGCAGCCGCAATGTGCGTGGACTCACTGTGGTTGACACCCATGTCAGGACTCGTTCAAAGTCTCCAGGGTCAATTCCGGCTTCTTTTCTCTGCAAGGTGAACTCTCAGTACCTGCGGCTTCATTCATTGGAACGGATTATTGCGTACATCGGGATTAGGAAGGAAACTGCCACTCTTCCAGTGATACTGGCTTGGAAGCAGGATGCTGAGGAGCTATACTCCTTATATAAAAAGGATCATGCTGTCATCGAAGCAAGTTGTCCAGCAGCCTTCGCAGACAACGACTACTTCAAGTCAGCATTTCACAAGACAATCCATGAATCATACCATACTATTGTGTTCGAGGTTAGCAGTTTAGAGGCAAACTGGAAGTCCAAGCATCATATCACTCAGCCAATCATCGGAGAAACTCAACATACTCATTTAAGCAAGCTGCCAGAAATGAAGCTGCCCACATTCAATGGAACATACACGGAATGGCCTTCTTACAAGGAAATGTTCTCGGGTTTAATTCTTAATCGGCCTGGATTCAAGAATTATGAGAAGCTACACTACCTGCGCAGTTCTCTCAGCGGAACACCACTCACACTAATACAAGGATTTTCACTCAGTGATGAGTCACTAACACCCGCATGGACTACACTAGTAACGAGGTTTGAAAATAAACGGGTATTATTAAATGATCAGCTTGATCATTTATCTGAATTGACTGCTGTTCCCTCCAAAAACCCGGCCACACTCAACACATTGATCTCGGAGATATCAAAAATTAGAAAATCACTCCACGTGTTGGTACCGCAAGAGCAGCTAGGAGATTGTATATTAGCTCATCGCCTGTCAAAGCTAATTGACAGGTCAACTCGAGAAGCATGGGAGACTTCTCGCGTTTCCAACACTGAGCTGCCAACGTTTGAGGAATTTGAGTCCTTCCTGATCACGCGGGTGCGTGCTTTGGAAATAGCAGCTGGTTCACCAACATCCACTCAGAAGCCTACTATCACTCAAACCTCAAAACCATCAAGGAGTCTTCACGTCACCAGTCCAACTCACCCACGGCAAGACTCACATAAGGTGACATACTCAACGAGGATTTCACAACATCCATGCACGTATTGTGGTAACTCGCATTTTATTGTGGCTTGTCCAAAGTTCAAACTGCTGAATGAACAACAGCGGAGAAAATTTGTAATGGAATGGCCGCTGTGCTACAACTGTCTCGGCCTTCACTCAGCGAAGAATTGCAAGTCACAATACAAGTGCAGGAATTGTAACGGAAATCACCACACCATGATTCATATGCCACGAGATCTAAATGGCAAAAATCAAACCATCTCTTCAAGCGGTTCAACTCAAGTTTAGGACAACGGTGCAATCATCTTACATCAAGGTCAAACTCAACATGATTACACAACTCCTCAACTCACTTTACTTGCAATTGCATTGGCATGGTACGACTCACCGGTGACATCTCATAAATTAAGAATACTCATTGAATCAGGCTCGGAACTCTCATTCATCTCCAAGGATTCTGTGGATTTACTCAACATTAAGCGGCAACACTCAACTATACCAATCCTTGGAGTTGGCGGCACGCACTCAACTCAAACTCTTGGAAAGGCTCAACTCACCTTATGCACCATCTACAAAAATCTCACGTTTCAGATCACAGCTCATATTATACGCCAAGTCTCAACACTATTACCATCAGAAGAATGTGAGCAACGTCAGTGGCAACATACAGAGAAACTCAACTTGGCTGATCCGACATTCTGGAAACCTCAACCAGTAGATGTACTTATCGGAGCGGACTATTACGGCCAAATCATCAAACCGAACCTAAGAAAGAGGAGTGCGATTGAACCTGTCGCACAATTGTCAATTTTCGGCTGGCTGCTAATAGGTCCATCAAACTCAGCTGTGCAATCCAAGGTAGTCCATCATACAACGGCCTCACTCAACACTGAAGATTTGCAGGAACTACTCACACGCTTTTGGGTTCAAGAAGAACCACCGTCAGCATCTGCAGTCAAACTCAACAAGGAAGAAGCATTGTGTGAACAACACTTTGTTGAAACACACACGAGAGATACTCATGGACGTTACCAAGTCAGATTACCTCTCACAAACTCTGCAGACGTACTTGGAAACTCATTTGGAAAAGCTCAAGCGTGCCTCAGGAGAATACTTACAAAATGCAATCAAGAAAGCATCTACAAGGAAAGGTACTATGCTTTCATGGATGAATACTGAAAATTGGGCCACATGGTGCGGATCCCTCAACAGGAAATCTCCGCCAAACCATCTTCCTATCTTCCTCACCATGGAGTATTACGAGAAGATAGTTTAACGACAAAACTCAGAGCAGTATTCAACAGTTCAGCACTCACAACAAATGGAAACTCACTCAACGACATCATGCATACTGGACCTAATCTCTCACCCAACATTGTGGATGTTCTCATCTGGATTCGAACTCACCCATTTGTCTTCTCAACTGACATTACAAAAATGTATCGTCAGATCAACGTTCACTCTCAAGATTGGAATCTGCAACGCATTTTATGGGTAGATGAAACGGGTCAACTCACTCACTTCCATTTGACTAGTCACCTACGGAACACGAGCAGCTCCTTACTTAGCAATTCGGACACTTCTTCAGCTGGTAACGGATAAAGGAGCCAATTATCCACTTGCCATTGATTCACTCCTCTTTGGAAGGTATGTGGATGACATCTTCGGTGGAGCTACATCAAAGGAGTCTCATTGAAAAGGCCAAGCAGTTAACCGCATTATGCAAGGCGGGCGGCTTTCCATTAGCAAAATGGAACTCAAACTCGTCTGGCTTCCTCAAGGAATTTTTCAACGAGCCACCAGCTAAAGAAGCTGTGCCTCTAGATGATTGCGCTACCAACATACTCGGGATGAAATGGCTCCCACACTCGGACAAACTCACCTTCAGAACAACTCTACCATCTGACCAGGAGATGATAACAAAACGGATTATACTCTCTGAAGTATCCCAACTCTACGATCCCATAGGAATAATTTCACCGGTCATAATCACATCGAAAATCCTCCTACAAGAACTGTGGCTTTACAAACTTTCTTGGGACGACTCACTGCCAGACTCAACTGTGAAGAAATGGCTGCACATCCGGGAAGATCTCAACAATCTGGAAACTATCACCATACTAAGGTGGTTAGGAATTCAGGAGGACTCAGTTGTGGAACTTCATGGCTTCTCGGATGCTTCACAACAGGCGATGGCTGCAGTTCTATACATTAAATCCACAACACTTACATCTCGCTCAACTTCATCATTTCTCATCTCCAAAACAAAGGTAGCACCACTGAAACGACTGTCAATCCCACGATTGGAATTGGGAGCGGTAGTACTACTCACGAATCTGGCAAAACATGTTTTGGACAATTCACGATTGCCAATCTCACACATACATTTATGGACAGACTCTAAGGTAGCACTCACATGGATACGCTCACACCCCTTAAAATGGAAGGACTTCGTTGGAAATAGAGTTGCCTTAATACAAGAACTCATTCCAACAGCACAATGGTGACATGTGCCTGGAGCAGACAATACAGCGGATTGTGCCTCGCGCGGATTACTCACTTCGCAACTCAGAGAGCATCACTTATGGTGGCATGGACCAAGTTGGCTCTGCCAGGAGGAGTCAGCTTGGCCTTCTCAAGCAACCTCTATCCAAGAAACCAACCTTCCAGAAATGCGGGCTAAAGTCACACTCACCGCAGCCAAGTCAAACTCAAGCAAATTGTGGGACATCATTGATCATTACTCATAACTCACTCAACCCATAAGAATAACTGGATGGGTAATGATCGCCTGTGATCGATTCAAGGCTAAAGAAAAAACTCACCATGAATCAAAACTCACAACTGATTTACTCATCAAGGCAAAACTCTTTTGGGTCAAGAACATTCAGCAGGTTCATTTCCACTCAGAACTTATTATGCTGAAAAATTCTCAAGTCTCAAGAAATCATGTCCTCAACCGATTGACTGCCTACATAGACTCAACAGGAATTGTTCGAATAGGAGGGCGGCTTCAAAAAACTCAACTCGATCATCACTCAAAACACCCAGCAATTATACCACGGAGCAGTCAACTCACCTCACTGATCATTCGGAACGCTCATCTCTCAACTCAGCACGGTGGTGCTCAACTCACCCTGGCACACACCCGGCAGGAATTTTGGATAATTGGAGGCAGAGCATCGGTCAAGTCACATATTTTAAAGTGTGTGACTTGTGCAAGGTATCGGGCTCAACGGGCTCAGCAACTCATGGGGCAATTACCCATGGCCAGGGTCACCCCATCACCACCTTTCACTCACACTGGGATCGACTACGCCGGGCCAATCACCATTAACTCATGGAAAGGTCATGGATCCAAAACATACAAATGCTGGATTTGTATCTTTGTGTGCTTCTTAACGTCAGCTGTTCATCTAGAACTGGTCAGTGACTACTCAACGGACGGATTCTTAGCGGCATATAGACGGTTCACCTCAAGGAGAGGGATACCCTCCAAACTATACTCGGACTGCGGAACAAACTTCATCGGAGCAGCAAATGAACTGAAGATCCTATTCTCACAAAACCAACATGAAAACTCAATCGTGTACAACTCACTAGCCAACGAGGGAACCCAATGGATATTCAACCCACCTGCTGCACCTCACATGGGAGGCAAGTGGGAAGCAGTCGTGAAATCAGTTAAATTTCACCTGCGACGGACCATTGGGGACACTCTACTCACCTTTGAAGCTTCAGCTACCTTGCTCACTCAAATAGAAGCATTACTCAACTCAAGGCCGCTAGAACCACTCAGTGAAGACCCAGAAGATGTCAATGCACTCACACCCGGACATTTTCTCATCGGCAAGGCATTGAACTCAGTGCCTGAACCAAGCTTATTAAATCTCAACGAATCAAGGCTTTCCAAGTGACAACTCATTCAACGGATCACTCAGCAATTTTGGAAGCATTGGTCAACTCAATACCTTGAACGGCTTCAATCTATTTCTAAATGGCATCATCCCTCTCATAAGATAAAAGTGGGTTCCATGGTTCTACTCACGGATGAACACTCACCACCAAGCAAATGGCCACTAGCAAGAGTCACTCAACTTCACCCTGGAACTGACAATCTCATCAGAGTTGTAACAATCAAGACGGCCACCACTCAACTCACACGCCCAATTGCAAAACTCGCCATCTTGCCAGTGCCAACCGGAAATTAAATCAACCTGGCGGTTGATGGCGGGCGGAATGTTTGGGAATTCAGCAATTTGAATTCCCGCGGTTACACTCAGCTCGGCTCGACTCACGGCACAGCCACGGCGCGGCAGCACCTCGCGGCGTCTCGGCGGAACAGCTGAGACGCTATACTGATTCGAGCAGTATAGTCGCGAGATTGCTATCTTTCTCACACTCTCATATGCAAATATGAGAGATATTAATTTGATTAGGGTGTAGTGAGACAAATTCAAGGAAGAAGACGGAAGTGGATCAAGGACTCGCTCTCTCTAAATCCAGCCTTGCCACGAGAAACATTTCTCCGCTGTGCACCTGCTATCGTTCATCGGAAAACTCTCAACGCAAATTCACTGGATCACTCACTTGGGACTCTCATCGCTTCTACATTCTCGCTCAACCATCACACATCAAAAGGCATCTCCGATTAATATAATCGCTGCTCCTGCCAGCTAACATCTCTCACTCCACACGAGGTCAGGTAGCGACCACTTGTTGGCCATTTTGAACGCCATTACGTCGTTGGCAAAACTCAAAGCAACAAATCAATAACATTTGTTTGCTGGTTATACTAGTTCATCGTGCTGAGCCGAGAAAGAAGAACTTCATTGGACAGACTCACTCACAAGGATCGGACACACTCATCTCATTGAAATCATCGTAGAAAACTCAACAGGTTAGTGATCCCTCATATGGGATTCATACTATAATACAGTAATTGCTTTACTGAATTGCACTCACTAAGTGGACATGATTTAGCCTTCATGTCAAAGTGTAATGAAACCAGTGAACAAAACTCAACAAACAGTGCTACGATAAACTCACCTTTTTATTACTGAATAATCTCAACCAACCAGTTCGTCGCTTAGACTTCATTTAAGAAAATATAGTGAATTTAGAAATCATTTATAGTTCAATTACCTTTATTCAATATTGTACTCTACTCTAGTCATCAAAATAATTTATTTTTATATTCTTGTTATACCCACTGTAATTTAATGTAATTATTAAGGCCAAATATGACTGTGAAAAATATAACATGAAGTTTATATATAAATTGTGTTCGACTCAACTTATTTCATCACCCACAGCATGTTACTCATTTAAACTTATGGAATTCTCAAACACCGCGACTCAGCAATATAGACGAGGCGTGAAATAGTCACGGCGACTCGCCCGAACATGAAAACGCTGACATAGAGACTCGGTCTCTAAGCCGGAGTTCGGAGACTCATTGGCAATAGCCCCACTTATAGGTAATTGAGAAAAGAGGGGGCTACACCAATTCTGACTATAAAAGCGGTAGGACGAGCTAAAGAGAGAGACCGAGACTAGGACGCCGCCGAGAGAGAACTAGCCAAAGAGAGAGACCGAGGCTAGGACGCCGCCGAGAGAGGGCTAGCTAAAGAGAGAGACCGAGGCTACGACCAACGCTGCACGAGAGGAAGTCATGACGATCATCAACCCAGCCACCACGTCGACCTGCCGAGACAACTGACAACCAAGATCACCGAGCCACCAAGTCCTTTCCTGCTACAAAAAAACTACCGCGTCGCGCAATTGATTTAGGAGCGTCTTTCTCTTGCGATAACAGTTTAACCACAATAAACACTAAGTATAATATAATATATATAATATCGCATACTTCATTGTGCACCTTTCTGGGCTTACCACCCGGACTGGCCACGAGAAATAGAACCCTCTCACACGTAACAATATCTTACAGCCATCATTACATAATATAATGAAATTTTCTTGAAAGGTATTTAAATTACTTATATTTTCTTTTTTTTTAATATTTAAATTATCTTTACTCTGTCATTTGTTATTAAGGAAAATGTTTTTATATTTCATAAATTAATTTCACAAAAAAATTTTTTATTTATCAACTTGAAATTTTAACCACTTATTACACTCATTGAAGTCTATATTTCATTAAAATTTCAAGAGATTATCTTCATTTGTTTTTTAGAAAATATTATTTTAGAAAAAATTTGCGTTTTCCTTGTCGCACGATAACAAGAGTAAAAATTATACAATCGTCCTGAAATTTGGCACGGATGTAGCTTTCATATATCTTCAGATCGAGTTCGTTGCCCAAAAAAATCGGTCTACTACGAAAAAAGATATTTGAGGTTAAAAATTTTTTTTACAAATTTTCAAATTGCATTTTCTCAGAGAATACTTGACCTCAATTTTGAACTTTCTATAATATTACGCATCTTAAAAGGACAAGAGAAATCTAAAAATGCTCTAGTATGGGTGGTCCTCCGATCTCCCATACATACTTGGCGGGTGCGACGGTTTGCAGTTTACCAGTGGGCTACTTAAATATAGAATACTAAATTTTTGCATAAATTCATTAACAATATTTATACCTATAAGTCCACTATAAATAATTACATTGGCTCTAAGTTTTCACTGATGCCGTTAAGTACAACATATCCGTATATGTGTAGAATCATGATTTATATTTCATTACCAAACATATTTTTCGTTCTGTCCGTCCTTTTTAAACGAGAATAAGATAAAAAATTCATATAAATTTATAGCCTGCTCAAAAGTCCTTTACATTTTACTAACCGTTTTATAAGCAACATATTTTATATCCTTTTCCCCCGTGTAAATATTATATAAGATCTCATATGAGAATTTCAGACAGCGCATATCTCGTATGAGATATTATATGTGATGTCATATGCAATTTTATATATTATGGGATCTTATATGAGATCGCATATGATATTTTCACGCCGGTGCGTACTTTCTATTTAAAAGCAGAGTGATAGATTCATAAATCAGTAGTTAATATGTAGAAACAACGCATTTATACATTTTATCTGATCTTTAAACATATGAATATTTATATGAAAATTACCATACCTCACACCTTGAACTGCAAACCGTCGGGCCCGCCAAGTATGTATGGGAGATCGGACGATCTTTGCTAGAGCAGCTCTAGGCTTCTCTTGTCATTCCCAGAAACGTAATACTATAGAAAGTTCAAAATTGAGGGGGAATAGTGAAAAATAGTGATGTGTTGGTAAATATGTAATTTTTTTTTATATAGGCTTTCACTTTTCGTAAATACCTGAAAAATTCTTATGAATTTTAGAAATAAAAAGAAGGCATTATAGTTATATAATTAAAATAATTTTAGCCCACACGGGCGTAGAGTATGTAGGTACTATAAATTTTTATAGGAGTGTGTGAGCTATTGGGCCTTTTGGGCGTTATGTAGTACTTTATGCCCGGTGGCTGAATAATTTTAAAGTTACAACGTGGGCCTAAAATGTAATTTTACACGCGAGGTACGAAAAGTTCTTATGGCCGGTACTTGACTACAATTAATTGGTTTCAGTACTTTCTTGTGTCTAATTTTTATAGAAGAAGAATGAAGAAATATGAATACATTTCTGAGAACATAGTCATACAGTTTTTCGGAGAATGGTTTGCGTTACTTGACTATCGATAATTGATTTCACAACTTTCGTTTGTTTGAGTTGAAGTGAACAATTCGAATGTACTTACATATAATTTGTTGAGCATACATTGACTCAAAGAAGTAAAAGACTTTTTTACTAGTATTTATTTGACTTCTTTTAAAAGATCATAAATATTATTTTATAGATTATACAGAAAAAACTTCTATACTTGCCTTATTTTATACTTTCGTAGAAAGTTTTATTAACAATATTATTATCTGTACAGTCATGAAAAAAATTATTACCATTTGTAGAGGATGCTTATTGAATAGATGAGATTAGAATAAATAAAAGGACTATAGACAAATTGTGTTGTTAGAATATATTTAAAAAATTAGCTTTTTAAAGAACGTGTTGATTGTTTTGAAAAAATATTTAAGCTCTCATTAAAGTTTTTGGTACAGAGTTTGACGGAGATTGAGAGAGAGGGAGAGAGAGAGAGGGGGAAGAAAGAGAGGGTTAGAAAATATTTTGAAAAATAGTTTTTAAAAGTGTTTATTATAATTGTTTAAAAAAATATTAAAGCTTTCAGTGAAGTTCTTTGTAGAGAGTTGGTCAGTTGTTGAGAGCAAGATGGTTTGGATAAAATCATTAAACTTTTATTCGTATTTCAACAGAGAATTTAAAGTTGTTAAAAAAGATAACAATATTTTTTCTTTGTAGCTATCGCAAGGAATAAAAGAAAAAAGTACAAGTTCTCAGAATTACAATTCAAATCTCTGTATCATCTGATTCTCTTGCTTTTATAAAACTCGAAGCTCAAAGTTGGTTGAGAAGTTGAGTTCTCATGTAACTGCAATTTCCATAGCAGCAGGCAGTACAAAGTTTTTTACTCTTTCGCATCTATTTCTCTGAAATCACCTAATTCTCTAGCCTTTACAAAATGCGAAGCTCAAAGTTTGCCAAGTTAACTACCCTTACGTAACAGCACCTGATACCAAGTTTTTTCACAAAACACTCTTATGCATGCATTTGCTCTTGTTTTTTTGACAAATTATTATTACATTATTAAATTTGTGCTAAAATTTACATCTAGCATTCTATTGCACATGCTAAAGGTGGAATTCGTTTCATTATTTTGGTATCCACATATTTCTTTTTTATAATATTTTTTTTTTCATCATACACATAATTTTGTAAAATTAAAATCACAACCAGTTGATTAATTAAACATTATTATTATCTGAATCTTTTATAGAAAAATATGTACTAAAAACTTCTCTGAGACATTTTGACATTTCCTACCGTGAGAAAATCATAAAATAGATTAACTGAGCACTTTCATTCCTTGAAATTTTCGCAATAACACACCATTTTTGCTCTTTTCAGTACTTCCATGTTCATTAGACATAATCTTTTCATTGGCACTTGAATAAATATGTACAACAGCACAGCACTGATATCGACAAGGTTTTTTAAAGGTGACAGATTCTTTTTAATCCAAGGCTCAGACCAATATTTCAAATAGGCATCATAAATTATATTGTATATTCATATCCTCAGGTGTCACTGAGTAATATTTTCTTCTATGCCAAAGCTTATTATGAATTGTATGAACCTCATAACACGTAATTATTTATTAATACACACTTGTTCTATTCTCAACACTTTTGAAACTGATTTTTAATAGAAGTTTTTAAATTTGATTATAAACACTTCATGTAACACGTCATACCAGTACTATATTTTATTTATTATTACACAAACCACTGAAAATTATATTGTATATTTATAATATAACCTCGCGTGTCACTCAGCAATATTTTCTTCTATGCAAAAGCTTATTATCAAGTTTATGAACCTCATAACATGTAATTATTTATTAATACACACTTGAGCTATTTTCAAAACATTTGAAACTGATTTTTAATAGAAGTTTTAAAATTTGATTATAAATACTTCATGTAACACATCATACCAGTACTATATTTTATTTATTATTAGACAAAACACTGAAAATTATATTGTATATTTATAATCTCACGTGTCACTCAGCAATATTTTCTTCTATGCAAAAGCTTATTATGAAGTTTATGAACCTCATAACATAATTATTTATTAATACACACTTGTTCTATTCTCAAAACATTTCAAACTGATTTTAAGTAGAAGGTTTAAAAATTGATATAACACTTCATGCAAGACATTTTACCAGTATTTTATATTTTTTATATTACCCAAAACACTGATTTATCAGTTCTTGAAATTATTATCTGAATCTTGTCTAGAAAAATATTTAAGAACTTCTCTGAAACATTTTGATGTCTCCTACCATGAGAAAATCATAAATTAGATTAACTGAGAACTTTCATTCCTTGAAATTTTCACAATAACACATGATTTTCGCTTTTTTCAATTTATATAATCGTTTAGTTGGTGCGTGAGTAAATATGTACAACAGCATAGCACTGATATCGACTAAGTTTCTTGAAAATGACAAACGCTTTTTAAACTAAGGCTCAGACCAATATTTCAAATAAGTATCATAAATTATATAGTATAGTAACATACTCTTCTATTCAAAAGCTTATTATGAAATTTATGAACCTCATAAGACGTAATTATTTATTGAGCTATCCTCAAAACATTTCAAACTAATTTTAAGTAGAAGTTGTATGATTATAAACACTTCATGCAACAGATCATACCCGTATTTTATTTTATTTATTACACAAAACACTGGTTAGATGTCATTTTTTAAATAGATGATCTATTAAAATCACAATTTTCTTTTCTTATTTTGAAGAACTTACTTCAATACATAATACTTTTTTCGTCCTTTGAGTGCAATACTGTCTAAATAAACATCTTAGTTGTTGCTTCCTAACAGCTTTCGTTACATTTTGAGAATCATTTCGATCTTGCATACACATTGAAGAATCAAATCAGGATATATTTCTACGTTATTTTCTTGTAGATCACGCTTGCAGATTTCGATTTCTTCAGGCAGATGTTTATAATACTCTATGAAGACTGATGGAATTCGTCAAGTAGTAGTGTATATTCCAAAATTACGTCTAACATCCAGAAGCATGCTATACCACCAATAATAAAATTTATACAAATTTAGATGGTGATCAAAAATTGTTTCTAAATTTGAAAATATTTCATTCTGTCATATTACACTCACGTTTCTGGGAATGACTATAATCAATACAGTTTGAGTCTCCATATATAGCAATTCTCCCTGCTAAATTCAATTTTGACTCAGTTTTTTTTTATTTCATTATTATCAATATCATATGTATATTCCCCAAAGACTGAGAATTGTATAATCTGAAAATGAAAAAGATTACACAAAGTATCGATTTTTTATAGTATTATATTTTTGCTCCCTCAAAGAGGAAGCTTTTTAACGGTGAAAAAAATTTTTGAAACAAAAAATGTTCAAAAATATGATTTAAGACTTTTGGCGCTAAAATCCGTTGTTTTTGATAAAAAAATGTTCGTGTCTGTGTGTGTGTATGTGTGCGTGCGTGCGTGCGTGCGTGCGTGCGTGCGTGCGTGCGTGCGTGCGTGCGTGCGTGCGTGCGTGCGTGCGTGTATGCAGGCGATAACTTTTGAACCGATCGACCGATTTACATCGAAAAAGGCTTATTCTTTTCGTTACGAAGAGATAACTTTTGAATGGATCGACCGATTTACATCGAAAAAGGCTTATTCTCTTCTTTACAAAGGAGAATATAGAGATCATAACGTACTTTTTGATTATACCGTTTTTTTTTTATAACCAAAAAACGATTTTGAATTTTTCGTTTCTTTGATTTTTTAATTTGTTTCAGCCAGTACTACTTGATAAACAAAATTTTTATTAAAAGGTCTTTAAATTTCCTACAATTTCTTTTTTTAAAATTTAAATTATCTCTAACCTGTCATTTTTTATTAATGAGAATATAGTTTATATTTCATTAATTCATATCTCAAAAACTTTTTCATTTTTCCACTCAAAATTTTTACCACTTATTACACTTATCGAGAACAACATTGTGTTAAAATTTGAAAAGGTTATGTTGATTTGTTTCCGAGAAAAAAATTATTTCTGTAAAAATGTGCGTTTTCTTTCCTTTACGATAACAGAAGTAAAAGTCGATGAATCAATTTGAAATTTGGCAGAGAATTAGCTTTTTTATATCTAAGGAGTCAGTTCTTTGCCCAAAAAAATCTGACCGTTGTGACCAAAGATATGTGAGGTTAAAATTTTTTTATAAATTTCTTATATTTGCATTTTTAAGAAGAATATTCGATTGATTGATTCAAAATTTTTACCACTTATTACACTTATCGAGTACAAAATTTTAAAATTTCAAGAGGTTATGTTGGTCAAATTTTTTTACTCATTCCAAATTAGCCCCGAAACACAAATATAAAGTTTTAGAGCAAAATATGCAATAGTTCTATTTAATTTGTATATCATATATAAAGAAAATAATTATTGTGTACTAGGGCATATGCCCGAGAAAGTAATTTCAGATTGAGTCCCGCGGCAACGTGTACTAGCGCAATGATAATAATTGACTTTCAAAATATGAATTTCGTAAAAATTTCATAAAAATATTTCATAAAAATATCGATTCTTAAATATGATAAAAACTATCTCTCTGTTAAATTTCAAAACGATTCATTGTCTTTTGTTAAGAAGTATAGCTTAGTTATTATAATTGTATGATTGTTACAATGATGGATTAACTTTAAACCACTAAGTCGAGCAGGATATTAGTTAAATACGTGTTTCAAAACAAATATTTATTAGATTATTGCCAATACATACTTTTCGTTCTCAAACTAATGTATTTCTTTAAAATTTTTTATAACAATAATTAATTGTTTGTATAGGATACATAAATGAAAAAACAAAAAAGATATTTTTTATATTCAGTCAAATTGTTTAACAAACAACAAAGAACCACAAAGAAAACAGTTTTATTTATTAACAAAGTTTTGTTATGAAAAATTTACTTTTGTTTTTCAACTTTAAAAAATGGAATCGATAAATTAGTTTAAGGAAGCATCTTGCCAATGAATTGGCAGCGGTTTTTTTTTACATGATACATCTTCTAGTATAATAATAATACTAATCTATATATAAAATGATGCCATGCCATCAGTTGATTTGAATTATAAAAATAATATATAGCCATACCATATTTCGAGGTTATTTTTTAGAATTACAATTGTTGTTGTTCGTTTTTTTTATATATTCTATTCTGTCTCTATCTCTTTCTCCTTTTCAAATACCACTTCTGTTATTTTTTTTTGTTATTTTTTTGTTATATTCTTCTCTCTCTCTCTCTCTCTCTCTCTCTCTCTCTCTCTCTCTCTCTTTCTCTCTCCCTCTCTCTCTCTTCGAGTCATGTATATATAAGAAGATAATAAAAATACCATTCGACGATATTTTGAGTTTATTGTAAAGTCACAGTTCTGTTGTTGTTATATACAACTCTCTTTTCGAGTCGAGTGAGTTTATTTACTACGATATATATATATATATATATATAAACATACATCAAATGCAGCTTTTGAGGATCTATGTCAGCACGGATTCGATACTTTGAGGATTTTTCGGACTTTTGAGGACATCCTCAAAATTCCTTCGGTATGAAACGGTACTTTTGAGGATTTATATTAATACCTTCAACGCAGAGAGGGAGTTATTTCTTTAGTCAAGCATATACGAACTCTGGAGAAAAAAACTATAGATCCTCAAAAGTACCGGTTTCTGCAATGTACACGCACGCATGCACGCACGCACGCACGCACACCCACACACACACACACACACACACACACAGACATATATATATACATAAGTTCACAAACCCAGACTTACGTTGAAGAATTCTAGCACGGAAAGAGACTTATGCAGACTTTATGGTACTTATGCAGACGTCTGCATAAGTAGGCAGATTATTTCTTTAGTCAAGCGTGACTTATGCAGACAAATTCTTACACGGAACCGGACTTATGCAGACACTCTCTATAACTGGAACCCGACTTATGCAGACAAGTTTGCATAAGTCCTATATCACAAACATATATACATATATATATATATATATATATATATATATATATATATATGGGAGCGTCCAGCAGAACCGGGCCACCGAGCGCGCGCGGTGCCTTTTTTCGCGTAAAAGGCGCTCTGTTTAACTCGCTCATAATCGTATGCTGCGTCTTTGAAAAAGAAACCAAGGACCTATATCGATAGATTTTTTTCTGCTCTTCCCAATTGCGCGATTGTTTTTATTGCGAAACGCGTTCTTCCGGGCGAAAACTCGAGTTGAATATTGAAAGCCATTTTTCTCAAAGTATATCATGTTTTTTTTCAAAATAAACTACACCATTGGAAAGTACAACTCTTAAGCTTCAAAACCCTATCTTAGAGAAGTTGGAGAAATAAAGAGTTTAAAAGTAACAACATGAAAAACACAGCGCCGAGGGTCCGCGCGAGCCCCTCGCGCCCGTGCGTACGGCACGTTTGCACGCTCTATTCAAATCGCTAATAATCGTGTAGCAAGTCTCTGAGAAAAGAACTAAGGACATATATCGATAGATTTTTTCCTGCTCTTTCCAATGGTGCTATTATTTTTATTCCGAAATGCTTCCTTCTAGTTGAAAATTCCATTTGAATGTTTAAACTCTATTTTTTCAATAAAATATCAGTCTTTTCTTCAAAATGAATTATATTCTTCAAAAGTACAAGTCTTAAACTATAAAATATTATATTCGGAATATATATATATATATATATATATATATATATATATATATATATATATAAGTGTAAGGTAGATGACAACCGGAAATGTCGTAAGAGCTGTAAACCGGACGCCGGAATAAGGAGAAGAAAAGTTCGGAAAAGAAACAGCACATAAAAAAATTCAGCTCTCTATATCTTTTGAATAACATAATTTTTTTAAATAAAATCTTTTGAGTAGAGCAATGAAATGGCTTTCGATTGTGAGTAATATGCTATATAGTTTAAAGTAATGCAGACGTGTATAGGTGCATTGAATTTCTCGCACACCTATTTCAATGTATATGTAGCACGGGTCGCTCCTTCAGTCTTCTTCTATACTTGCCTTCGGAGCGCTCCCACGCTCCTTGATTTATTGACTTAAAATTTTAACCACTAATTAAACTGATTGAAGACTATATTTAGTTAAAATTTTAAGAGATTATCTTCACTTGTTTTTAGAAAAAAAAATGTTTTATAAAAAAGTAGAGTTTCCGTTGTCTTACGATAAGATAGTTGGCTTTTCTTCGAATCGCGAGACCATATGTGCATGTCTACACGTACTATCATACGTATGCATAAAAGAGTGCGAAAATATAAATGAGATTAAAATGTTAATCAATGAGATTTACTTGCATAAACTTAGCAGTTTTTTCAACAGCCGTCGAAGAAGTCAGTTCTACTGTTGTACGTAAGTGCGTGCAAGCATACGATATGTCATGTGTGTATATAAACAAAAGATATCCATTGTAACAATAATAACATATATATATTATAATAGAATCATGACATTATTTTTTCTGTCCTCCGGCCGGAAAGCGCCAACTTTACGGCCGCTGCGCGAAACGAAGTTGCTGATTTCCGGCGTCGTCGGGCAGAAAAATAGTATACACACCTTGGCCGGTAAAACAGAAAGCCTCAGATCACATGTTTGTCAACCTCGGCTTCGCCTCGGCCGACAATTACATGTGATCTGAGACGTTTCTTATTTTACCGATCTAGGTATGTAATATACTATTAATTAACTATATAAATATCTATTAAAGAAACGATTAAAATGAATTTTTGCTTTAAAATATAATAAATTCAATATCTGAAAAATTTATATTTCTTAATAACGTAAAATGGAATCTTTACTCAGAGTGACTTCAACAGTGTGACGAACAGAAGATCTTTTATTGGTTATTAGATTGTTTCCCTTTCCAAATTTATTATCTATTTTATTCTATTTTATTGAAGTAAATATAGATGTTTATATATATGGAAAGTGTTGTCAGGATGACACCACCTTTACATAGTAAAGGAAATATAGAGGGAGAAACTAATGGAAAACTGCATTAAGCGGTTCTTGTTTCTTTTTCTATATTTTTTTCGAGTTGCGGATATTTAGATTAGCGTGAGATGACTTTTCCCCTCCCCAAGGAAAGTAGAAATAAAGAGATTGAAGTTCTTATTCGTATAGTCTAGATGTTTTATTATTTTATTTAATATTACCTCTCCTTTAACAGCAGTATTCCTTTTATTAACAGAGGCCGTTGGTATTTATTAACTTAATCGGAGATATAACAATTACTGATTAATGATATTTAATTACACAATATTTCTTAACTTGTTGTATTCCCTTTTTTTTTATAATTCTTTTATTTCGGTACTTGTAGTATTTCGTTCCTTGAATGAATTCTTTGTATCTATTATATGTAATATTTTCTCTATCGCGGAGTATCGCGGTCTGAGTTCGTTTGAGCGTCGGCACCTGGCACGGACGAACAGCAGTCTCCACAAGAGACGGCAGAACTGAGCCGTGACCGTAGCGCACACTAACTATTTAAAGGAAAAAAAATGTAGGCTGTTTAATTATTATTCTATGCGAGATGACGCAGGTGTAAATATGTTCTCTTAACGAGGTTACAAATCTGTACATCAGTTTTCGGGGGCTCCAGAACGCTTGACAATCAATGTGTGTATGTAGGCTAGAGACCGCCGCTTATCTCGAGCCGCCGCTTATTTCGAGCCGCCGCGATTTACTCCGTTTATTTGGGATTAGCTCCCGCGCGTGGTCTGTATTTATTTTACATTTTTGAATTCTGGGAGGAATATTCTATTTTCATTAGAGTTTTATTTTTGTAGAATTTTTAAATAATAATTAAAAAATATTGGACGTCACAACAGTAAATGAACGAATCAGGAAAACTCAATTTTTGTTATTAAGTTAAGAGAATTAAAAATGGATTAAAAGCAAAAATCTTTTTTCGTTTATATTTGAAAATGGTTTAACTTTACGTCAGTGTAAAAAGTATAAAAAAAAAGAATAGAACTATAAGCAATTTTTTTAAAAAGTATGTAAATATATAATAAAAATGAGGAAAATGAACACGCGATCTCAATATTTATAAATACGTTTCGCCAGTGAATGAATAGTTCACCAGTGAATAAACACTCAATAACGACGATTTTATGATTTTATTCTTAAAAAGAAAATGTCTTTTATGCAGAATCTTTATATAAAATGAAATAATAGTTTTAAAGGATTAGAAAATTATCGTTATGTTAGGTAAATAATAAAAAGAAAAATTGATATTTTCATATATTTAAAGAAAATGTTCGTTAAGTTTGTAAAAATTTACAAACTTAACTTTAGAATAAATTATCTTTTTAAGACATTGCGATCAGTGGAATGTCTGTGATCTCCAGAAAATATCAGTCTCAAATTAAATTGATCATTTCTAGATCAATAAATATTTTATTAATTTTAAAGTCTGAGCTCTACTTTCATAGCTTACCTGTTTTTTGTAAGCTATTTCAATATCAACAACGTATTCCAATAGACAAATATCACAATTCATGAATAAAAATGTATCCATCGCTGCTAGCGTTGTGGTGGTTTCCGTTATCGATGCCAAACATTTTTTAATAAAAACGCAATTTTTTTTTTTGAATAACGTTTTTATCAAAAGAAATAAAGATAATCTCTTGAAAATTTAACTAAATATTGTAATAGTTAATTGTAATAATTGGTTAAAATTTCAAATTGATCAAATATTCTGTGAGATATTAAAGAACATTAAAAAAACATTTTTAATCTCGAATATCTGGTCGTGATGATCATTTCTTTGTGTTTTTTGTGGGCAATGAATTTTTTTTTTTCTGTAAAATATAAAATTGTATAATAATAATTGCTTTTTAATGATAAAAAATAGAAAGAATAAAAATAAAAAGTCACAAACCATTTAACATAGTCTCACCGTACAAAATAACGTATTAAATTTTAAATATTGGGACGAAAATTAATTAAAGGAATCAGTAAATTGTTTGAGGAAGCTGCGTGCCAATAAATTGGCAGCGATTTTTTTTATTGTACTATTTGTATTTAAATTATAAGAAAGTAATTTTCCTTTACGATTATTTTTATTGTTATTGCTTTTAGTAATTTCTAATTTAATATTATTATTGTCATAATCTATAATATCGTAATGACCTGAATCATAATTGCTAGTAAATAATAAAGTTAATTTAAACTCACTTGAATTGTGACCAAATGAATGCATATTATTTGAATTATTAAAATGTATTTTGATATTACAACTATATATTGTAATACACAATTCCTCTACTCCTCATTACATTCTGATTGTTCATTTCGGAATTCAAAATGGCTGATCCAATATGGCGGTTAAAAGTTCTAAAAAAGCTAAGATTTTGCTCAAATCCACTTTGTTTTAGAGTTGTAAAGTTCCTCCACTATTAAAAAAAGCCTTTCCCTAGAGGAATCACCTTTTTGATCACGGTATCCTATTTATATTCTTCTAAAAGTTTTTCCAAAGTTTTTAGAAAGTGGTTGCAGTGCTACTGCAGAAAGATACTGTTGGAGTTGGTGGATAGGTGTAGTAAAAATACTCTGGGTTATACTTAAAGAAATGACTAGTTTATTAGGTAGTGTGAATATAAAGAGGCGCTTGCCTACGCCATGCGCGAGATGCTACATGCTGGGCGTCCGAGACTAGAGAGAGAATAGCGAGAGCGGAGCGTCGCTGGCTGCCGCTCGGCATAGCTTCATAGTCTCGGACACACTAGGGAGGGGGAACTTACGTGTGTCGCGCTGTTTGTGTCTCATGAGTATGTTTATATATAGAAGGCGAAATATTCACAATATCCAACACGCCTCCTTGAATTTTCGACTTTTGTTTACATTATTTATATTAATTTTAGCGCGTTTCTATTTTTAATAAATTTGTCCTTAGATAGACTCTTAGTGAATATGTCCGCTATATTTTTTCCACTTTCTATCTTTACAATATCGATAACACCTTTTTCGTAATTCTCATTTACATAATGACATTGTACTTCAATGTGCTTAGAATTTTTTGTTAAGTTACCGAATTTACCTATTGCTACTGCGCCTGAGTTATCCTCGTATATTTTGACAGGACTTGTAAATGTCGTATTGAAGGCGTCTTTCAAGAGATTAATTATAAATAATATTTCTGTTGTCGCTTCAGACAATGCAATGTATTCAGCAAATGTTGAATTTTTAGTCACAGTTTTTTGTTTCTGTGCTTTCCAATATATTATATTTCCATAAATTCTTATAACAAATCCGGTGGTTGATTTTCTATCAATGTTATTACCTGCAAAGTCTGAATCGACCATACAATCGAGTTTATCCTTATTTAAGTTACAACCATAAGTTAATTTTAAATTTTTTGTTTTGTATAGATATTTTAATATTCGCATCGCGTATTTAAAATGTGTTGAATCGTAGCAACTCTGAAATCTACTTAAGTAGTTCACGCTGTAAGTTATGTCAGGTCTTGTACCTGTGCTGATATATAATAATTCACCTATTAAATTTCGATATTTTATTGTTTCATCTGCTTTATTAGCCTGTTCGAGTTTTAAATTTGTCTCCATCGGAGTATCATAAAGTTTCGCATTTTCTAAGTTGTACTTTACAGCCAATGATTCTATATATCTTTGTTGACTTAAGGTCATTATACCTTTCTCGTTATTATAATCAATGTCGATTCCTATATATGATTTAATTTTTCCTAGATCTTTCATTACAAATCTTTTCATTAAAGCAGATTTAACTTCATTGATTCTATCTTTATTTTTACAGCATATTAAGAGATCGTCTACGAATACTAACATGTATATAGTATCGTCGTCTGTGTTGTTTACATATAAACAGTAATCGTAATTGCTTCTTATGAACCCAAGTTCACTCACGCATTTATCAAATGTCTCATACCAAGCCTTTGGGCTTTCTCTCAATCCGTATAGTGCTTTTAATAATTTGCAAACTTTATTTTTGCCGGTTTCATAACCTTGTGGTTCATGAATATAAACTTCTGATTTTACTTTTCCATTAAGAAATGCTGTTTCTACATCCATTTGTTCTATGAACAGTTTATTTACGCAACAATAACTTAACAAAATTTTTAACGTTTCCATTTTCCCTACTGGCGAATAAATATTTTCCTGACATTCTCTTTGTTGGAAACCTCTAACAACTAACCTAGCCTTCAGAGAGTCATCGCTTTTTCTTTTATAGACCCACTTTACATCAATAATCTTTTTATTTTGAGGTTTATCAACTACAACCCATGTATTATTTTTCTTTAGACATTCAATTTCTGAATTCATAGCTTTTTGCCATTCTTTGAATTCACTGGAGTTTAACGCCTCCTCAAATGTATTCGGTACATTTGCGTTTACATAATGTATATAAATATAATGTGTTACAGGGTTTCCGTATCTTTGTACCGGACGTTTCTTTCTGTTTGATGTTCTTTTAACATTTAAATTTTCATTTGAACGATTGAAAGCATTATCGATGTTCTCATTCTCATTTTCAATATTTTCAATTTCATCGTTATTATTAATTAAATTTTCATTGTCATAATTATTTTCAATAATACTGCTTGTATCACTACTTGAATCGTTTGATTCGTCTATATTGAATTCAATAATATTTTCATCGTTAACCTTTTCCAAACAGATTATTTCGGTGCCGTCTTCGACAATGTGTACATGTCTGGCATTTATTACTTTGTTATTCAACAAGACTCTATAACCATTGTGCGTATATCCTACTAATATACCTAATTCAGCTTTATCATCCCATTTTCCTTTTCTCAAAACTTCTGGTTTTCTAACGAAGACTTTACTTCCGTAAATTTTTAAGTTTTGTACATTAGGTTTATTTCCAAAAAGTATTTCAAAAGGGTTTTATTTTCGTTTGAGTTAGCTATTGTACGGTTTTTCAAATAAGAGACTGTTTTAACAATTTCTGGCCAATATTTTAATGGTATTTTGGCCTCTCTTAACAGACATCTTCCTATATCCATAGCTGATCTGTTGAATCTTTCCGCTACTCCATTTAATTGATGGACGTAGGGTGGGCAAGGTAATAATTCTATTCCTTTCTCATTTATAAATTGATAAATTTCCTTATTCAAGTACTCTTTGCCATTATCACAATTTAATTTTTTAACTCTTTTATTAAATTTGTTTTCAACTAAATTTACATATTCTTTAAAACAAATTGCAGTCTCTGATTTGATTTTAATACAATAAACTTTACTACATTTACTGTAATCATCAATGAAACTTAAAAAAACTTTTCTTCACCAGAACCTATTGTTCTGTGTGGACCATTTAGATCAGTGTGAATTAACTCTAAAATTTCTGAAGTTTTACTTCTCTCATTTTTAAACGGTACATTAGCCATTTTACTTTGAATACAATTTGCGCATTTCATTTCATTATTTTCTAATTTATCTGGTAAACCATCTACCAATTTATCTTTTACTAATTTGTTTAAATATTGAAAGTTGACATGGCCTAATGCTCTATGCCACTTTTCTTTTTCAGTTAATTTGACAGAGTTTACGTATAAATCATTTTCAGAATCCTTATATATGTTACTTTTCATGACATACAAATCATTTATTTTGTTTGCTACCACAACTAATTCTCTGTTATTGTTATATATCTTTGCATTTTCATTTTTATAAACAATAGTACTGTTTCTTGTAATTTTTGAAACGCTTAATAGATTTTTATTAATTCCTTTTACAAAATAAACATTTTTTAAGTCTATTAATTTTTCATTATAATAATTTTTGAAATATGTTTTTATATTGCCTACTTTTGTGGCCTTTAAATTTTTACCATCTGGTAACTTTACTTCAATTGGATTTTTTAATACAATAAATTTTTCATACATTCTCTCATCATTCACAACATGATCAGTGCATCCGCTATCTAATAACCAACTGATTTCTTTGAATTTACCATTCTTTTCGCAACTATAATTATAAACATTCGTTATTCTATTTTTATTACCACAATCTTCGCCGAAGCTTGGATTGTGATAATGATAATGCTTAGATTCTACTTCACTATAGAACACATCACTCACAATTTCTCTTTTCACTTCGTCGTGTTTGATCTCGATCATCCAGGTCTCAGCTGCTGGGTCTTCGCTGGGTTGACTGGAGTCTTCTTGCCTCTGCTGGGCTGCTCCTCTGCCACGACCACGTCTTCTGGAACTGCCTCGTTGATATCCTCGCTGGGATCCTCGTTGACCTCGACCTCTGCTCTGGGATGCTCCTCTGTTTTGGAATGCTCCTCTATTCTGGCTGGTCTGTAGTGGTCTCCAACAGTCCTTCTTGAAATGACCTTCCCGGCCACAGTTATAACACTTTCCCTTTGTCTTGACGTTGAATGTACTTACATTTTTCCTTTTTTCGTTGTCAGGCACTGTCATTATTTTTTCTTGAATTTTGGACTTAACATAGTCTACTGTTTGTTGAGCTTCTGGGACGAGATCAATGAAACTCCCAATAAAGCTGTAGCTTACTGGTAGTGCTCTAGTTAAATACCTCATTTTTTCCTTTTCTGGTAATGTGCCTCCAGCTGCTTTAAATTTGTTGCAGGCTTGTTCGAAATCTACAAAAAATTCTTCAACTTTCTCATAATTTTTGAGTTTAATGTCTTCTAGTTGACCTCTGCATACTATTTGCAGCGCTGTAGATTTAGTAGAGTACATGCTCTTGAATTTTTCCATCATTTTGTAAGCTGCATCGCATTGACAAACATATTCTAATTGCTTGTCTGAAATAGTGCTTATTAATATATTTCTTGCTTTTAAATCCTTTTTCTTCCATTCATCTGGTTTATCTGTCTCAGCCCGTTCTCTTTCAGTTTGCTCTTTGCACTCTTTATACTCTAATAGAGTCATTAAGCGAAATTTCCAACTTGTATAGTTTGCACCATCAAAAATGGGAATTACTATATCTTCGAATTTTGCTTGCTTAGCCATCTCGACTTCTTTTAATTTAATATCTTCATTCACTTTTATTTCTTCTTCTTTGGTTTTCACTTGTCCTTTAGTGTCCATTTCTCACGTGTATAACCTCAAATTCTGCCACGTGCTCTATTCTTGCACCGTGCAGCGTGCTTCACACAAGAAATTTAATCTGCTCGCATCGGCTTGAATTTTCGTAATTTTCCAAAAATTCTTTCTTTTATCACTTGAAGATATGTTTTATTCTTTATTCACACTTGTATTTTTCTTACTTTTGCACTTTTCCTTCAATATTTTTCACTGTCAATTTTCCGCGAGCCATGTGCTTGATTCTGCCACAATACTTGCCGAAGCTTGTATTGAGTCAGTCTTTTTCTTTTTACTTACCAACCACGCTCTGCTACCATGTTGGAGTTGGTGGATAGGTGTAGTAAAAATACTCTGGGTTATACTTAAAGAAATGACTAGTTTATTAAGTAGTGTGAATATAAAGAGGCGCTTGCCTACGCCATGCGCGAGATGCTACATGCTGGGCGTCCGAGACTAGAGAGAGAATAGCGAGAGCGGAGCGTCGCTGGCTGCCGCTCGGCATAGCTTCATAGTCTCGGACACACTAGGGAGGGGGAACTTATGTGTGTCGCGCTGTTTGTGTCTCATGAGTATGTTTATATATAGAAGGCGAAATATTCACAATATCCAACAGATACCACTTGAAATATAAATCTTACGCGCCTATTAAAGTACCTCTAGGGTCACGTGGCAATGGAAAAAACTGTTTTTTCTTTTCAACTACAATTTTTTTGCTTCCTAATCCTGAATCATAATTGCCAGTAAATAATAAATTTAATTTAAAATCACTTGAATTGTTTCCAAATGAATGAATATTATTTGAATTATAAAAATGTATTTTTATATTACAATTATATATTGTAATATACAATTCCTCTACTCCTCAATACATTCTGATTATATATTCAAATCGTTCTAAAAATTTTTCCAATGGAATTGCTTCTGATTATAGGTTCGTATCCTTCTAAAAGTTTTTCCAAAGGAATGCTTTTGACTGTACATTTATATCCTTCTAAAAATTTTTCTAACAGGAAAAGTGGTTATGTAGGGCTATTGGCGAAGGATGACACTTTAAATAAAAATCCAACCTGTCCATTACTAGTACCTCCAGGGTAGCGTGGTGAGGAAAGAACTGTTTTTTTTGTTTCAGCTATATTTTTTTTTTGCTTCCCAATATTAAATTTTACATAATATTTACATTCTTAATATTACAAATTTTTTATAAAAATTATGAGAATGTCCTATTTTATTACATTGTTAATGTGACGTTGGGGAGGGGACTGAGGAAGGGTCAAGGGTGCGCTGAGGGGGTGAGAACGTGCTGAGGCAGGAGTGAGGGGGCGCTGATGCGGGCGGGGCTACTGGGGGGCACATGGTAACATTAATGTATATAATATAGGAAATATATATATATATATATATAAATGGGTAATATTGAGTCAACTGAGCAAGGTCAAAAAAATAAAAATTTTTTTTTGCTCGTTCGCAATTAGCCTATCTATTTGAAAAATGGAATATTTAAAATTTTTTCAATGATATAGATACTGTATGATTTTTTTTATACAAATTTGAAACTTTTTATATCGCACACTGTTTGGGAAAAACTTTCCAAATTGACAGTAAAAATAAGTAGAATTTTGGTCAGATCCATGCCATGAATAATGACAAAGTGTCGTTAACAAAGAACATTTGAAATGAGATCACAGCTCTACGTACGGTGTTGGAATTTTCAGCTAGAGCCTGAATTTTTCCTTCGCTGAATATCTTCAAATGTATATGGGAAATATTTTCTGTAATAAGGTATAGCAGGTTGAAGTACTTAAAAATTAAAAAAAAAAAACACTTAAATCGGGGTTCATGCTCAGTAACAGTCGAAGCAAGTATTGACAAATAACTAAATAGGCGTAATCTATGAAATATTACTGTTTTAACAGGACTTTTCAATGAGTGCCATCTACATTAGACCACTAATTTATAATATATAGTCATCACAATGAATATTGACATGAAATTAATAAATCATAATGTAAAGTATAACCGTCCATTCTTAAAAAAAATTTTTTCCTTAACAAAACTTTAGAATCAAAATTTCTTGCTTAAACTTTTCGCCAGCTACTTCTGTTATAAACTTGAAAAAATAAGAAACATTTTTATAACATGCAACTGCCGCACGCGAGAATGTCGTCCGATACTGCATAGTGCCACACAACACTGACGTAAGATGAGTTGCCGTGCAGAAGTCCATGTAGAAAGAGTGACAATGACCACACTTGAGTTTCTCCGATGAGAAATGCCGAAGTGAGCACTGAGTCTTTCCACACGGTCGACCGTTACATGGAGACTATTAGAGAGAGAGAGAGAGAGAGAGAGAGAGAGAGAGAGAGAGAGAGAGAGAGAGAGAGAGAGAGAGAGAGAGAGAGAGAGAGCATGATCTTGGTATACTCGGCTAATCAGTGTAGCGGATGAGCAGTTCCAGAGAGCAGCTGATGAGTGCTGTCGTCGCGCGACCGTCTGCTGAGTCATACCTGTGGCACGCAAGTCGCGGAACATTCAAAATCATGATAATTCCTAAACAGGAAAATATATGTGGGAATGGGAAATACAATTTCGGAAGGGACGCAAATAAATCTATACGCGAACACCGATTTTCAATGTAACACATGAATATATAGATCTTTCTTAAAATAAATTACACGGGTTGTTGGTTGAGTGCAAGATGTACATGCAGTACAAGATTAATTAAATCCAAAACACGAAAACGATAAACGCTAGGCTTGACACTCGAACGTGATACTGATTTTCCTAACGCACAGCACATAAAGCACCAAAACTACTTATTGGGTATACAAATAAGTTTCCGCCGTTTTCAAGAGATGGCTCCACGACAAGATTACTTTGAAATCATCAGATGTAAAATATCAAATAGAAAGTTTGGACACCTGGCAATACATAACCTTAAACTACTATTGACTTTGTATTGGCAGTATACATTTTTTTTGTTCGAAAATGTCGAGTTTTGTACTGAATAAGCATCATTTGCGGGAAGTTATGATTTATTTATTTCATTTAAAGAAATCTGCTGCTGAGGCGCATCGGTCGCTTGTAGAAGTTTACGGTGATGCTGCTTTAAGTGAGAGAAGTTGTCGTGAGTGGTTTCAAAAGTTTAAAAACGGCGAGTTTGACGTGGAAGATAAAGAATGCGAAGGAAGGCCAGTTAAGTTCGAAGACGCTGAGTTAGAGGCATTATTGGACCAAGACTCATGCCAAACTGAAGAGCAGCTCGCAGAAAGCTTGGGAGTGACTCAACAAGCGATTTCACAACGTCTCAAGACCATTGGTATGGTACAAAAGCAAGGAAATTGGGTTCCGCATGAAATGAAACCCAGAGACGTCGAGCGCCGTCTTTTCACGTGCGAGCAACTTCTCCAAAGACAAAGTAGAAAGGGTTTTTTGCATCGAATAGTGACGGGGGATGAAAAGTGGATCTACTACGACAACCCAAAGCGTAGGAAATCATGAGGTAAGCCCGGCCATGTACCAACTTCAACGGCCAAACCGAATATTTATGGCAAAAAGTTAATGTTGTGCATTTGGTGGGATCAGCTCGGAGTAATCTATTACGAGCTACTCCAGCCTAACGAAACGTCACTGGAGAACGTTATCAAGAGCAACTGTTGCAATTGAGCAGAGAATTTAAGCTTAAACGCCCCCAATATGCCAAAAGACATGAGAAAGTGATTTTTCAGCACGACAACGCTCGGTCACATGTTGCAAAAGTCGTCAAGGATACTTTGGAAGCTTTACAATGGGATGTCTTACCCCACCCGCCGTATTCACCAGACATTGCTCCTTCGGACTACCACTTGTTCCGGTCGATGGCTCACGTCCCGGTCAAGCAGCACTTCACTTCTTACGAAGAAGCCAAAAATTGGGTCGATTCATGGGTAGCCTCAAAAGATGAAGAGTTTTTTCGACGTGGCATTCGAATGCTGCCAGAAAGATGGCAAAAATGAGTAGCGAATGACGGACAATATTTTGAATAAAATGTAACGTATATTTTTTTTATAATAAATTGATAATTTTTATAAAAAAAACGGCGGAAACTTATTTGTATTTACAATACATTTTTACAACGGCTGTGGACGTCAGATCGCAAGTCGTGCACGCAGGCACAAGCGGGTTGGTGGCCGAGGACATTCTCCATCGTGAACGCCTTTTCGGTGATGCCCCCTCAGCCCTTGCTTCGTCAGCATGTCGCTCTCTCTCACTCCTCTGCCCCTCGCTCAATCTCTCTCGCTCTCGCTCTCTCTATCATGTGCGCACGGCAGTCATCGAATGCTGTGTCGACCGGAGCTCTAACGCGCATGCGCTCTGAAGGCTACACTTGGAGAGTGCTGCGGTTGCCATTAGAGAAGGCCTTCTGCTGCTGTCCCCGATGTCATCGGCGAGATATAGCTGCAGACTTTAAGGTTATGTTTTCTCCTGTTTGAGTTAAAATGGCGATACGACGGGAGAGGCAACCGAGACCAGGAAGATGCGAGAGAGACCGTCGAGAGGCTAAGCGACTAAGCCTTGGGGTATCGCAATTCTAAATATTGTAACATCAAAAGTTGATGGTACAATATTAATATTGTTACTTCTTTAGTTGCCCAATGCAACTAACGTTTTTACAACCTTAAAATAGAAAGACAAGTGTCATACATAGATGTCTCTTATAAACAACTAGTCTTAAGGCGACTGTACATTACTTCTGTCTAACTTGCTAAAAAACTTGTCCGAAATCTTATTTACCCACAGTCTATATTTATGTATGACACTGCTCTTTCTATTTTTTCTTTCTATTAAAGAGTATAAGCTATAAGGTTGTAAAAACGTAAGAGGCATTGGGCAACTCAAGAAGTGGCAATATCAATATCTAGAATTATAACATCATTTGCCATTTTCAGATAAGTAGCTTCCTTTTTTAAATAAATACTCATGAATATTATAGTTTGTAAAACTTTAACACTTTGTTTGGATCTCTTTTTTACAGGATCTTTGGAGTACATCTGTTTGAAGAACAATTTAAATAGTAGCTATACGATAAAATTTTTAGATATTGGTTAAAACTATTATTTCTTGATAACGGTAGATTATTCCGAAGGTATGTATCAGCAACTATGTTTCAAACAAATTAAAAAATTGGACAATTGTCTTATCGGATAACACTATATTAAAAAGTTCCAAAAATATTGGTAGTAATATAAGCACAGTTATTAGATTTAATTTACTTTTACAATTGAGGTTCATAATAAATTATATAGCACACGAATATTTATATTTTAAAAATGAATGTAAAACTTAAAATATTAAATGAACTTATTACTTTTTATATTTAGAATAAAGCGATTGTAGTTAAAAAAATATGATCAATGGTAGATAACCCGTTTTTTCATTTTGTTCAATTTTATAATGGAGATACATGAAAGCTTTAATAACATCCGGATGTTTATTTTTAAAAAGCAATTGTAAAACTTACATATTAAACAAATGGAATACAATTTAAAATTGTAATAAAGCAAAACATATTTTGAATTGATTCAGACTACTCGTAAAAAACGGTGATTGGATTAAGTGATTCAGGAAATTATTGCGTTGTTTCTGGTTAGCTAGGTATTCTACATTGATTGATAAATTTATTTACTATTTCCATGTTATAAAAATGTTTCTTGTATTTTCAAGTTCATAACAGAAGTAGCTGACGAAAAGTTTAAGCAAGAAATTTTGATAATAAAGCTTTGTTAAGGGAACATTTTTTTTTTAAAGAATTGACGGTTATGCTTTACATTGTGATTTATAAATTTTGTGACGGCCTTGGCCGAGCCCCTGCGAAGCATGCAGTGGCATGCAAAGCGTATGCGTTCTGTTATGCGAGCGCACAAATACCCACGTACGTGCGCGCTCCCTCTCCTCGCCGCCTACGCTCTGATGTAGCTATCCCACACGCCATCCCTACTCCCGGCGAGGACTGTGCAGCGCTTCTGCGAAGAGAATTCGTAATCCAAGTACAGCGGGACTATGAGTGGGAGACAATACAAGCGAGAGAGAGATGAATAGACCTCTCTCGGGTATAAAAGCCCACAGTGCAGCACGACAAGCACGCATTTGCTCACGGAGCAGACAATACACACGAGCTCTGCTCCGCCTAGCTTGCTCGTGTTAACATTGTATTCTATGTGCGTCAATAAAGCAAAATATATATAGCACTTATGCTTTCTTATTATAATCAATACCGCATTCACTCTCTACCCACCTACCCTCCCCCCAGGCTCAAACAGACGACTCGTCAGACCCTCCTGCATAGATCCGCTCCTACCTTCACAGCTTAGAGGAAGGGCACTTCGGTCCCCGATCTTCCATCCATATCTCCGGCTCGAATAGGCGGCTCATCAGACCCTCCTGCTTAGATCCGCATCCTCCAACGGCTTAGAGAATGGGCACTTCGGACCCCGACCTTGCACCCGTATTTCCCTCCTGCTTAGACCAGCATTACCCAACGGCTTAAAGGAAGGGCACTTCGGTCCCCGGCCCTGTACCCATACTTTCCTGGTATCAAAAGACGACTCGTCGAACCCACCTGCCTGGATACGTCCTCCCCTTATCATATCCTTGCATGCGCTATCAGAACTTATAGCCTGTGTCCAAATGAACCACGTGCAGTAGAATTAGAGTCTTCCCTGTTGAAAATATCCATGTGGATTTTACACTGATTTCCACATGGAATCGACGTGGAATCCATATGAAATCCGTATAGATTCCATATGGATTCCATATGGATTCCATGTGGAAATCAATGTAAAATCCACATGGATATTTTCAACAGGGTTCCCTTTGAATATTTAATTCTCCAATTAAATTCAACTTATGCACGTTACAATTTCATGTCAATATTCATTGTGACGACTATACATTATAAATTAATGGTCTAATGTAGATGGTACTCATTGAAAAGTACTGTTAAAACAGTAATATTTCATAGATTACACCTATTTAGTTATTTGCCAATACTTGCTTCGACTGATACTGAATATGACCCCCCATTTAAGTGTTTTTTTTATTTACATTTTTAAGTAATTTAACCTGCTATAACTTTTTACAGAAAAATTTAGACCCCAGCTGAAAATTCCAATACCATACGTAGCGCTGGGATCTCATTTCAGAGGTTCTCCGTCAACGGCACTTTGTCATTTTTCACGGCATTAACCTGACCAAAATTTTACCTATTTTTACTCACAATTGAGAAACTTTTTGACATACAATATGCTATATAAAAAGTTTCAACTTTTTAACCAAAAAAAAAATCACAAATATTAAGGAGTTGCCATATAAGAATGTCCGGGTGAGAAGCTGCCTCGTGGTGTGCTCAAAGCATCGAGCGCCGGTGAGAAAAATGCCGCTTGAGTATCACCGACGTGTGAGAAGTTTCCGTGTGAGAACACCAGTGAAGCCTCCTCCTTGAGAGCAGCCTCCAAAGTGCAGCAGATGCCGTTTGAGTTTCACCGCCGTGTGAGAATTACTGCCGCACTAGAAGATGCCGCACGAGCAGTCCAAGCACTTCGTGGCAAGCACGCAATGAATTATACCGTATGATCGTAGCCGCGTGAGCCAATGCCGTATGATATCCATGTGGAGAGAGTGAAAAAGATCACACTTGAGTCCATCCGATGAGAATTGCCGAGGATGTCCGCACTGAATCTCCACGTGGCCTACTGTTGCATGAGTGGAGTTTGAGAAGAGGAAGAATGCCACACTTGAGTCCATCCGGTGTGAGAGCTGCCGAACTTCTACACTGAAACTCTCCACGAGGCCGACCGTTTCAGAGAGAGAGCCTGACTGTAATGGGAACGCCGTGTGTGCCGGCCATACGGCCTCTTGGCGAGCACGCCGACCAGACGAAGAGATGAGTTGAGTAGACCGAATGAGTGAGAGTCGGCCGTGCGGCCTCGTGGCGAGCCCGCCGTCCAGATTAATTAGACGACAGACTGAATGAGCACTTCCGTCTTCTTCCTCGTCTCGTTGTTCCCGAGGAGTGAGTCAAATCACCGTCTCTCTCATTTACATGTGTAAGCATGAGAGAGACAGTATGATTTTTGCTGTACTCGGCTAATCAGTGTAGCGATTCAGCTGTTCCGCAGAGAGCAGCTGATGAGTGCTGCCGTCGCGCGGCCGCCTGCTGAGTTATCCCTCAGTCGCGCAACCGCGGGAAATTCAAAACTTGATATTTCCCAAACAAGAATAAATATAATGGATTCCAAGTGGGTGTTTAAACGTAAAACTAATGCAAATAATAAGGTGAATTTTAAGGCGCGATTAGTTATTCGTGGTTTCAAAGATAATAACTTTTTTTTTTTTTTTTTCTTAAGGGAATCGATGAAATAATGAGTACACAAGATAATTTAATGCATTCTGTGCAACGTTTCGGTAATACAATTATTACCTTCTTATTTTATTTTATTTTAAATTTTGTGGAAAATTTTAATAAAAATTTTAACATCACAATAATAAATTAATACATAAACCAACACAATAATAAATTAACACGTAATCATGAATTAACACAATAATAAATTAACACGTGATAATAAATTAACACGTAAATTAAGCAAAAGCAGTCAAGAGTTTAAAAAAGAAGAACCGAGATGTTGATACTTTAACCTGTCAAACGTAAGTGAAATAAAAACAAAATTGAGATTTGAATTCGGCAGAACGACAACTGTCATGTGTACAAACGTCGAATTCAAATCTACATGATCATTTCGGGCCACTAGGCCCTATGGCGGCAAATTTGAATTGAATATATAAGGACTAGAGTTTAAAATTTTTTATTTATTTTTTATTTTTGTAACAACTGATTATAATGTGTACTTAAATTTTGAGTGTCTTCTTTAATGTTTATAGCATTATCTTGTAAACGTATGTGAATCATTTCTGAAATTAATCTTTTTCTCCAGTTACTTTCATTATCTAAAATTTGGACGTTGTCAAATTCAAATTCATGATTATTTATGGTCATATGTTCATTAATAACACATTATTTGTCTACTTTTTTTGTATTGGCAATATGTTCATTAACTCTCACTTTCAGCATACGTTTACTTTCTCCTACGTATGTTGCGTTACAATCTTTACAGTCAATTTTGTACACTATATTCGGTTGCTCATTTTTTTCCGTTTTATCCTTTCCTCTAATGATAAATTGATTTAAATTATTTTCTATTTTTGGTATTGTTCTTATACCTAGATTACTTAAACTGTGGGAAACCTTCTCAAAAAATCTTGGTATATATCGTAAACTGATGTAAGTTTTGTATCTATTATTATTATTGTTATTATTATTCTTGTTATTATTAGTATATTTTATTTTATTAATTCTTTTTTTAATATGAAATTCAATCAATTTGATTGGATATGAATTATTTAGTAAAAAATTTTTAATTAATTGTACATTTTTTTCCTGAAATCTTACATCGGCAAGTAACAAGGCCCTGTCCGTTAAATTATATACCATTGCTCTCTTTTGGCTTATCGGGTGATCGGACTGAAAATTTAAAAACCTTCCCGAAAAGGTCGGTTTGTGATACCAATTCGTAATAATACGTTCTTTTTCTCTAATTAGTTTAACTTCTAAAAATTAATTTGTCCATTTTCTTCAACTTCATGTGTAAATTTCAATCTTTCATGATAAGAGTTGAACACATCAAGAGTATCCTTTATTTTATTTTTTGGTATGCACATAATAATGTCATCTACATATCTGTAATAAAAACCCGGTTTAAATTTAAGCTTTTTTAAACACTCATCTTCCAAATCAACCATCACAATATCAGCAAATATAGGGCTGATGGGACTACCCATAGGGAAGCCAAATATTTGCTGATAGTACTGGCCATCGTATTGAAAAAAAGTGTTTTTCATAAGAAACTCAGATATATCTATAATTTCATTAAGTGGTATATCATATTTTGTCTTAATGTGTCTTTTTTAAAATCTTGACTGCTTTTGCTTAATTTACGTGTTAATTTATTATTGTGTTAATTTATTATTACGTGTTAATTTATTATTGTGTTAATTCATTATTACGTGTTAATTTATTATTGTGTTGGTTTATACGAGGGTCATTTGATAAGTACCTAACCTACAAATGAAAACACCAAAATTTTACAAAATATAAAATTTATTTTTTAATGCAGTCTCCTTTTAGTTGAATACACTTGGTCCAGCGGTGTTCCAATTTTTTTAACCCCGTTGAAAAAAATGTTTTCTCTTGGTTTGCAAAATAGGCCTCCGTGGCGGCGATTATTTCGTTATTGGAGTGGAATCTCTTCCCGGCGAGCGAATTTTTTAGGTTCGGAAACAAAAAAAAGTCGCACGGAGCCAAATCTGGAGAATACGGTGGATGGGGCAGCAGTTCGTAGCGTAATTCGACCAATTTAGCCGTGGCGAGTGCAGAAGTGTGAGCCGGTGCATTATCGTGGTGGAAAAGCACTTTCTTTTTAGACAAATGGGGCCGTTTTTCTTCTAACACGGCGTCAAATCGGCTCAATAGTTCGGCGTAGTACTGTCCTGTGACCGTTTTGCCCTTCTCCAGATAGTCAATAAAAATCATACCTTGAGAATCCCAGAAAACAGTGGCCATCACCTTTCCGGCCGACGGGACCGTCTTCGCCTTCTTCGGAGTAGGTTCACCAGGTAAGGTCCACTGTTTTGACTGCTCCTTGGTCTCTGGAGTGTAGTAGTGAATCCATGTTTCGTCGACGGTCACGTAACGACGCAAAAACTCTTTTGGATTGCGATTAAACAGCTCCAAACACTGCTCTGAACTGGTCACACGGATGCGCTTGTTGTCTGCAGTCAGCAAACGCGGCATCCACCTTGCTGACAGCTTCCTCATGCCTAAAATCTCATGTAGGATATGCCACACGCGTTCTTCTGAGATGCCTACTATCGCAGCTATCTCGTGCACCTTTAATCGGCGGTCTGACAAAACGATATCGTGTATTTTTCTTACGTTCTCCTCCGTAGTGGCTGTTTTCGGAGCACCTGGGCGTGGATCATCAAAAACCGACGTACGACCACGTTGAAACTCATTATACCAAAATTTAACGGTCGCCATCGAAGGAGAAGCATCCCCATACACTGCATCCAAGCGTTCTTTAATTTCACTGCGCGATTTCCCTTCCAAAAACAAGAATCGAATCACCGACCGATATTGTTCTTCCTCCATTTTTTCAAAAATCAACGGACACATTTGCTTTCACACGCTCTCAAAAATAAACTACAACTCTGATCCGGCTGAAATTTCGTCTGTAACCGTTTACAGGAAGATACTGCACTGTAGTGTATTTCTGGTGCGATAGTGGCACCATCTGGCGGTGAGGCTAGGTACTTGTCAAATAACCCTCGTAAATTAATTTATTATTGTGATGTTAAAATTTTTATTAAAATTTTCTACAAAATTTAAAATAAAATAAAATAAGAAGGACTGGAGGTAAAAAATATATTTAATTATTAACTGGCTGAGTTCAATTTTTGTGCAAAAAAAAACATATATGTTTTTGTTGTTTTTTCTAGATCACTACTTGTGCTTATAATTATTCGATACTTTATACCCTTGACTACACCAAATAATATGGTAAGAATGTCTGACTATCTTTGTAAATAGAGAACTACTTTGACATATTGTAAAATAATAAGCTCGATAATAAGTTAAATAAATTTACAGTGCTTGATAAAAGTAATAATTGTATTACCGAAACGTTGCACAGAATGAATTAAATTATCTTGTGTACTCATTATTTCATCGATTCCCTTAAGAAATACAATGAACACGGGTGATAAAGTCAACTACGATAATAATAACTGTTATAAACTGCGAGAAACTTATGCCTTAGTATCAAGATTGCCATTGGTGAGAGTAATGATAGCGATAATTAATAAATACAATCTTGAAGTCTGTCAATTAGATGTTAAGCCTATTTTCTTAAACAGGTTTATAGATAAGAAAATATAATATATGGATTTGCCCGAAGGAATAGCCATTATTGAAAAACACAGTAAAGATAAAGTGTGTAAAATTCAAAAGGCACTTTAGGCCGTGCGGATTAGTTCCAAAAGATGGAATGATAGATTTACACAAGCAGCTCTCAGTATGAACTTAAGAAACTCTGATTTGGAACCTTGTTTGTTTACCTGGAGAGAAAAGGATAGGTTCTTGATTTTACTACTATATGTTGAATATGTTGATAACATTCTAGTAGCGAGAAATGATTCTGAAAAATTAAACGAGGTGAAAACTAAATTAAATGTCGAGTTTGAGATGCGCACAATTATTGATTCAAAGGAATTTTTAGGAATAACAATCAGGCGAGATCGCAACAGACGAATAACTAGGTCGAATCAAGAAAAATATATTGACAAAATTTTGGAAAGATTAGGTTTTACTGAATCACATCCTCAGAGAGCATCCATGATAACTACCCAGATGTCTAATCAGGAGAGGAAGACAAGAGAGTGTGAGTAAAATGATGATTTGTTAAACCAAAACAAGAGAAAATATTTCTTATCGTGAAGCTGTAGGTTGCCTGATCTACCTGGCGGGTGCAACTAGGGCGGATATCTCTTATGCCGTAAATTTTTTAAGTAGGTTTCAGGTGAACCCCACTGAAAAGGGCTAGAAAATGGTAAAAAGAGTTTTCTGACATTTAAAGGGACCAAAAAGTATATGCTTAAGATATTCAGGTGAGACAGACAGTATGGAAACATCCTCTGATACGAGCTTTGCTGATTGTGAAGACGCACGGACTACTTGTAGCTTCGCAGTAAAAATTTTTGGTGATACTATATGCTGCCGAACGCATAAACAGCCCTATGTGACTTTGTTCACTTGTGAAGCGGAGTGACTCTGAGTGAAACATATCAAGAAGAAGTATCCATCCTATAACTCCATAAAGCTGATAATAGACAACTCTCTCCCACCTATTACTTTACAGGGCGATAATAAAGTTGTACTGAGAGAAGAATTTATTTATATTTCATAAGAAAATATATTAAAAATGTACAGAAAAATATATTAATTATGAATATCGCATATTAACTATTAATATGCGCATCTTTATAGTAAGACTTTGGATATTTCCGTCAAATATTTCCTTATTTCGCCAAAACTAGCTATTTTAATATTAACAGTTAACATATATATTAAATATAAATAAATCCTCTCATTGTGCAGGCGCCTGTGTAGAAGTAAATGGAGAAAGTAAATTAAGCATATAGTTGAGATTAAAAGCCATTAGTTCAATGAATGCGTAGAAAGAAAACTCATAAAGGTATAATGGGTGTGCTCTAGAGAACAAATTGCCCTTTGAAGCTCATAGATACTTAAATCATAAAATTATGAATATCATCTAATATTACACATACCTGTATATTTTGTGTTATTTATTCACAGGAAATAATTAAATTCAGCAGATGGGACAGGTGAGCTGCCAGTCTATGGTGTCAAGCATTCTAGAGGGAGTGTCAAATTATAACGAATGCTCACACGTACACTCCTATATAATATAGATAGTTATATGGTTCGGCACTGCGGACGAATCGCCTTGCGCTTCGGGAGAGGGCGCTCTCAGGTATTAGTATTACAGAATCTCTCCTGCAAACAGGACGTGTCCTACTAATAAAGTTCCTTTTTGTAATTTAGACTGTGTTCTTTTCTTTCTGCATTTTTTAAAAATTCCTTCCAAATGGTGGATTTTAAATCAAATTTTTGACATTAAAAATATAAATTGAAAAAATTAAGGGATGCGAATAGCCTTTAGTCAAAGGAGATATAAAAATCAAAGATTTTGGCCCGAATCCCATTACAAAATATATCAAATGGTTAAATCTGTAGGTTGCAGCAGGATACAAATTTTAAAATCTCTATATCTTTGGATCAAATGGGTTTACAGATCTCCGGTAGGGCCTATTTCATAAAAAATAAACTATATTTGTATTATACACACACACACACACACACACACACACACACACACACACACACACACACACACACACACACACACACACACACACACACACACACACACACACACACACACACACACACACACACACACACACATTTCTTTTACCAGATTTATGGAGCCCTTTTATACACATGAGTATATTTATGGAGCCCGTTTTCTTTTATGGAGCCCGGGTCCCATAAAATATTCTTATACGGCGTTTATGGAGCCCGATCTAGAGTTTCTATACCCAGAGAGGGATTATTTCTTTAGTCATTTGTATACGGGAACTGGGCGTAGGTACTAATATACAGGGATGGGCTCCATAAAGGGGTTAAGTGATAATTTTATATATATATATATATATATATATATATATATATATATATATATATATATATATATATATATATATATATATATATATATATATATATATATATATATATATATATATATATCTCTGCAACGGTTCGTTCCGGGACGTTTACACTGTACATCGCTGTTATTTCCGGGACGCGCTGTTTTTTCCGGGACGTCCCGGAAATTTTTCTGTACGTAAGCGTTATTTCTGGGACGCGTCTAGAGTCAATAACCCCAGGGATATTATTTCTTTAGTCACGCGCTTATATAGGGAACTCTGAAGAGATAAACTATAGGACCCTGTAAATTACCAGAAATAACGTGTATAGGTCTTTATATATATATATATATCATTACCTATCAAAATTTGTATTTTTCAGGTGAATAAAAAAAAAAAAAATTAACTGTAGTACCCCCCTAAGTAACATTTGTCTGGATCTATTCTAATTCTTGGAAGTGTCAATGGTAGAATTTGTGTTTTTCATTTAAAAATTATAAACCTACATTCTAAACTATATTTAAGGTGATAAGTATACGTAGGATAGGTACACAATGCAAGTACTGGTCGTGCTAGATTACTGCTGTGCCAAAGACAGCCAACTTCTGACATTAGATATAAAATCGCGGAAATAGATACCATGCAGTTTTTAAACTTCTTAGATTCTATTCTGAAAACAGAAAATGATGCTATAGGAATCAAACGTTTATTTATTTATTGTAGAATTTGAAAGTATTAAAAAACATATTACATACCTAGACCGGAAAGTAGGATGTAACATGTGCATGTGGGCAAATACGCGAATTTGATATTCTATTTCTCTGTCGAGGTACGTATACTATTTTTCTTCATACCCTGTCTCGTAAGTTCGCCAAAACATGCACATTTTGCGACCGGGAAGTAGTATATTAGCGACGTAATATAATATAAAATACGTGACTGTATTATGCAACTTTCCGTCTTCAAAACGTGCATGTTTTGGCGAACTTTCGGCAGTTGTATAATAAAAAAGCATATTATGGCATATATACAGTACAACCCCGGAATAAGCGCATATTATGGCATATATACAGTACAACCCCGGAATAAGCGCTCTCGCAATAAGCGCGTTTCCCTAGTTTCTCGCTCAATTCTAAGAACAGGGTATGCACACTCCGACTCAAACTACCAGCTCGCGTTAGACTTCACAACTTGTCCTCTCAATAAGCGCGCCAAGCAAAACAGAATTTAGAAGAGACTTTTTAATAGAAAAATTTCATTTTAATCAACACACATACACTTAAATATTCTTATAAGTATACATTTTTATGCACAGCACAATTTCCTATACTGCAAACGATATTCAGTCTCAAAACGTTGTATAGAGTGCACTTCAATGTTGCCAACAAACTGACGATCGTCAAAACGCTTATTGAGAGATCACGCGCCGAAGAAAGAGAGAGAGAGGCAGAAAGCTCTAGATACTCGAGGGGAAGTGCGTGAAGGGGGATACTCGAGGGGAAAGTGCGTATACGTTTATGTAACAAATTCTTTCACTTACGGGCCGAGGCGTGCTTATTACGGGGTTGCACTGTATTATTTAAAAGCACATATTGGCTCAACTTCGCGCAACTTCAATAAAAAAAGGGTAAGTAGTGGCTACATATCCGTAGTTTTCTCGAAAAAACAGTAAGAATATCCATCAGTTGAGGTTTCTAAGTGATCGAGACAACTATTGTAGTATTTGCTAAAATTAATTACCAAATACCCAACTAATTTGTAACTCAAATCCGAATCATCTTCGACTTTGTATAATTCATAAAAAGAAAAAATATATGACAGGAATATGATTTATGATTCCAAATAATAAGTAAATATAGATCAGTTGATAGCAGTAAGATTTTCATTCTAATACTCACATGTTTTATCTTAAAAAAAAATGGTATTCCAAAGGTTGAAAATATATCTTTATGGAAGTGAGCAACAGGAACTAAAATTTCATCTTCAGACAAGTTTAGTTCATCTTTCGGAATTTCTTCAATTCTATAAATTTTTGAACCATTAGTATTTAAATTTTCTAATAAAACATCTTCTTTTGGTCCAGGTTGGAGTTTATTACTGACAATTTCAAGTATTCTTAATTTTCCTGACCCATTTTCTGATAACTCCACCTGTTTTTTAGCTTCTTCTAGTAACGTTGAAACGGTACCATTTTTATTAGGATATAATATTATTTCCTTTTCTTCTTTCAACAATGAACCCACCCAAATGCATTTAAATTGTTTCTTATTTTCTAATTCGTTGACATGAATACTGAGTTGTTGATAAAAAATTTTTTTGGTTTTGGGTTTGCAGTTAGCGACTAATTCTTTCAACGTACCATCAAAAGTGCATTTTAAAGGGTTACCAGGTAAGTCTTTATAACTGCAAAAATTTAAATTACATAATTAAAATGTGAGTGAATAATATATTATAAATATGATAAGTTCTGTTAGTTTTAAATCAATTATCAATACATTGGTGTTTAAAGTAAAAAAAAATAGTATATTTCGACACAAGGGCAAAAGTGTTGATTCTGGCACGAGAACGAGGTTTGTCGCCCGAGCGAAGCGAGTAAAATCGCATTTTACGCACAGTGTATCGAAAAAAAGTTTTTGAACGAAATTTCGAAAATGCAAATGTAGATATCACCAATTAGAAAAGAAATCAGCAAACAATGTAAATCTTGTTTTTATTTTGATCCGATATAAAACTGAAAAGATATTTTGTTCCTTATGCAATTTTATAAGGAATTAACAACTCTCACTCCCTCTCTATCTCCCTCTCGCCCTCTCTCTATCCCTTCCTCTCTTTCTTCCACCTTTCTCTCCCTCTCTCTCTTTCTCTCAATCTCCGTCAAACTCTGTACCAAAAACTTTAATGAAAGATTAAATATTTTTTCAAAACAATCAACACGTTCTTTAAGAAAATAATTTTTTAAATATATTCTAACAACACAATTTGCCTATAGCCCTTTTATTATTCTAATCTCATTTACTCAATAAGCACTCTCTACAAATGGTAATAATTTTTTTCATGACTGTACAAATAATAATATTGTTAATCAAACTGTCTACAAAAGTATAAAATAAGGCAAGCATAGAAGTTTTTTCTGTATAATCTATAAAATAATATTTATGATTTTTTATAAGAAGTCAAATAAATACTAGTAAAAAAGTCTTTTACTTCTTTGAGTCAATGTATGCTCAACAAATTATATGTAAGTACATTCAAATTGTTCACTGCAAATCAAACAAATGAAAGTTGTGAAATCAGTTATCGATAGTCAAGTAATGCAGACCATTCTCTGAAAAACTGTATGACTATGTTCTTAGAAATGTATTCAAAGTACTTCATTCTTCTATATAAATTAAACACAAGAAAGTACTGAAATCAATTAATTGTAGTCAAATACCGGCCATAAGAACTTTTCGTACCTCGCGTGTAAAATTACATTTTACGTCCACGTTGTAACTTCAAAATTATTCAGCCAGTGGGCAAAGTACTACATAACGCCCAAGAGGCCCAATAGCTCATACATTCCTACAAAACTGTATAGTACCTACGTACTTTACGCCCGTGTGGACGAAAATTATTTTAATTATATAACTATAATTATTTTTCTTTTTTATTTCTAAAATTCAGAAGAATTTTTTCAGATATTTACGAAAAGTCAAAGCCTATATAAAAAAATTACATATTTACTAACACATCAGTATTTTTCATTATTCCTCCTCAATTTTGAACTTTCTATAATATTACGCATCTTGGAAGGACAATAGAAGTCTACACGGAGAGAAATTTCCTGCTAAATGCATGGATTTAAATCATGCGAATATTGCAGAACGTTCCGCCAACGAAGGACGCAGCAATTGCGGCGATTATCGCATTCTTCCAATCCTTGACAAAAGTGAAAGATTTTGATGCCATCTATGTGTGAAAGTTATACTATTATCGCTTCGAGTTTATGAAAATATCGCAAGAGCGCCCCTATACCGTTGTTCCCATAAACTTGATACCAATTTGGTAAAAGTTCGTTGGGATTATAGCAACCGATCTCCTCATTCGTGCCCCCCACCCCAAGTCTCGCGTGAATTTCCATAGAGTTGTTACCGAAATCGCAAGAATGCTCTTGGGAATACGGTATAACTAACGCGATGGTTTTCTAGTATCAAGCTTTAGACAAAAACGTATCGATTTCAAAGCAATTGGAGTAAAAGTATGCAGCTTATTTAGTACTGGAGAGGTCCATGCAAATAATGCTCATTTCTGTTGCGTTAGTAATGTCGATCACCTACCAATCTCGCAACATAAAAACTGATACTTTATAAGCAACAAGATTTACACCAAAGTCGCTAGAAATTTCTCTCCGTGTCGAGCTGCTCTCTAGCAGGGGTGGTCCTCCGATCTCCCATACATACATGGCGAACCGGACGGTTTGCAGGTCAAGGTGTAACGCATGGTCATTTTCATATAAATGTTGATATGTTTAAAGATCAGATAAAATGTATAAACGGATTGCTTCTACATATTAACTACTGATTTATGAATCTATCACTCTGTTTTTAAATACAAAGTACACACCCGCGTGAAAATGTCATATGAGATCTCATATGAGATCACATAATATATAAAATTGCAGATGACATCACACATGAGATCTCATACGAGATATGCGCTGTCTGAAATTCTCATATGAGATTTTATATGATATATACACGGGGAAAAAGGATATAAAATATGTTGCTTATAAAACGGTTAGTAAAATGTAAAGCACTTTTGAGTAGGCTATAAATTTATATGAATTTTTTATTTTATTCTCGTTTAAAAAGGACGGACACAAGGAAAAACATATTTGGTAATGAAATGTAAATCATGATTCTGCACATGTACGGATATGTTGTACTTAACGACATCAATTACAAATTAGAGCCAATGTAGTTATTTATAGTGGACTTATAGGTATTAATATTGTTAATGAATTTATGCAAAAATTTAGTATTCTACATTTAAGTAGCCCACCGGTAAACTGCAAACCGTCGGACCAGTCAAGTATGTATGGGAGATCGGAGGACCACCCACCCCTGCACGGAAAAAATTTAAGCTGCAGGGACACAAAACCAAACGTGTTTACCAGCAGCACAGCTACTGGTGCTGTTTCGGCACCAACCTTTTGCCGCATCTGGCTGTGGTTCAACGAACCGCGGCATTTGTTATTGCCTTTCGAGCACGCTCGAAGGTTGTCTGTGTGTGTATGCGTGTGTGTGCGTGTATGTGTGCGTGCGTGCGTGCGTGCGTGCGTGCGTGTGTGTGTATATATCTCCCTATATTATATAGATGTTTCAAAATTCTTACCACTCAGCCCCACCTCGCTCCCACCTCGCACCGCCGCGCTCCGGCCTCGCGCTGCCTCGCTCCCGCCTTGCTCCCTCCTCAGCTCTCCCTCAGCGCCCCCTCAAAATAACGAAAAAATGTGATTATTTATACGTGTTTTGAGAAGGTCTGCTCCCCTTAAGCCCCCCCCCCCCCATCGCGCCCCCTCGCTCCCGCCTCACACCGCCTAGCTCCCGCCTCGATCCCGCCTCAGCTACCACCTCATCCTCCCGTCAAAATAATGTCATTATTTGAATAGTTTTTGACACCACCCTAGGGGTACTATTTCAAGTAGTATCCTTCGCCAGTAGCCCTACAACCACTTTCTAAAAACTGTGGAATAAATAGGATACCGTGATCAAAAAGATGATTCTTCTAGGGCAAGGCTTTTGTTAATAGTCAAAGAACCTTCTAACTTTAAAAAAATATATTTGAGAAATAATTAAGCTTTTTTCGAAATTCTAACGGCCATATTAGACCCGACGTTTTTAATTTGAATAGTCTTATAGCAAGATTGTGATTAGCGACCTTGATGTATCTGTATAAAAATTTCTAGTAAAATTTAAGCTTCCTTCGAACTTGGAAGGAAGGTTAGAAGGACTATTAACGAAAGCTTTACTCTAGAGGAATCAACTTTTTGCTGTAAAAAGAAGGAACAACCCCCAATGATATACCTAACATTACTGTTCGTTTATTTTATGCAAAATTTAACATGTTAATGTATGATATAGAACACAATAATATTTTCGGAACTGTTTTATCATATGTATATTCGATTGAATTTCAAAAACGAGGTTTACCACATGCCCATATTATTATTACATTACATCCAGACGATAAATTATTTTCTCCAGAAGCAACAGATAAATATATTTCTACTGAAATTCCTTCAGATAATTTAAAATTACAAAAACTGGTTATTAAACATATGTTACATGGACCACGCACAGAGAAATCTCCTTGTTTGAATAAAAATAAAAATTTATGCAAAAAAAAATTTCCAAAACCATTTCAGGATCAAACATTATTTAAAAAGAATAAATATCCCGAATATAAAAGAAGAAATAATATTTCAGATAATTATATATATATATATATATATATATATATATATATATATATATATATATATATATATATATATATATATCATTTTACACGAATTCTATGGTAGTTCCTTATAATCGTTTTTTATTAATGAAATATAATTGCCATATAAATATTGAATATTGTGCTTCAGTACAAAGTATTAAATATATTTTTGACTATATTCATAAAGGTGGAGATAGAGCTCGTTGTAAAATTAAAAAAAAACGAGAGAATGAAGATAAAGAAAAAAATGAAGTATATGATGAAATAAATCACTATATAGATGGTAGATATTTAAGTCCAATGGAAGCAGCATGGCGATTACAACAATTTCATTATGCGGTAGGAGTCATACAGTAATAAGATTAGCTGTTCATACAGAAAATCAACAAAGACTTATTTTTTATGAACATAAAGTGGAAAATGCATTAAATAACTGGAAAACTATGTTAACAGCATGGTTTGATTTAAATCAAAAAGATGATTTTGCTAAAAAAATTAAATATGTTAATTTACCACATTATTATAACTTTAAAAATAAATGTTGGATAAAAAGAAAAAAAAAGTAAAACTACGTTAACAGCATGGTTTGATTTAAATCAAAAAGATGATTTTGCTAAAAAAATTAAATATGTTAATTTACCACAATATTATAACTTTAAAAATAAATGTTGGATAAAAAGAAAAAGAATGCGAAAATGTAAAGCAATTGGTAGATTAAATGTTGTATCTCCAAAAGATAGTGAACGATTTTTCCTCAAAGTAATTCTTAATTAAGTAAAAGGTGCAACATCATTTAAAGATTTACGAACTTATGAAAAACAAACACATAATACATACAGAGAAACAGCTATTTGTTCCGTCGAGACTCGAGGAGAAAGTGTTCCGCCGAGCGACGGTGTCGAGCACGCTCCGAAGGGCTTGCCGTAGAGCATGTGGCGCCACCTTTTTTGTTTGAGGTGAGTGAGAGGAGTCGCGACTTGCTGCGCGCGCCGAATGGCGCCGCGGAGCTCGTGTCGCACGTAGCCGGCGCAGCGCCGAGTCAGTCGTGAATTGGCGGTCGAGCCGGCAGCGTAGCCGAGCAAGCTTCTCAAGAGAGAGAAGAGCGAACGATCTTATCGCATGCCGATAAGCGACCGGTGCAATCCGGATACGAACGCGTGAGCCGCGTGCGAAACCGTAGCCGAGCAAGCTTTTCAAGAGAGAGAAGAGCGAACGATCTTATCGCATGCCGATAAGCGACCGGAGCAATCCGGATACGAACGCGCGAGCCGCGTGCGAAACGAGCGAGGATCGGTGGACGAGTCCATCCTTCCGTACGTGCAGATTATCAATCTGTACGTACCAACCAACCGGCAGTCAGTGGAGTGCGACCACTTGACCGGACGAAATATCGAAGCGAACAAAACCACACCCGCATACATACCTTTACTCATTCTCACGTCTGTTCAGTTCCGCATCTTGTAACATCTTCGAGAGGGGTTTTATGCCGTCAGGCTTTCCCCTCTCAATTGGAGCGATTAAACTCTATAATTACCGCTCAACCAAGTCCTTTATTTATTTCTTTCCCATCCCCTTATTCCTTCCCACAAAAGAACAAAAAGCTAGAATCCTCGACTGAGAGGCTTTTAGCGCGACAAAACATGGTCCTTCGAGCCGGATACGAACACGAGGATATTCGCTGGAAGCAATAACAAGGGCCGCGGCGCCAAGGACGAGGAGTCGTCTAGGATCTCGACATCGCTCAACGCAACCTCGTCACCCAGGTCACCTCCCTCAGCTGCCACAACAACGCCGGCTTCTTCTTAAATAGATAAGTCGAATTCTTTCTTTGCGAACCATTAGCCCGCGCAAGCGTAAAACGCCCATCGAAATTCGAATCGTGTCCTCAGGACACTAAGTCCGCGTGCGTAAGCACACGGGTGCGTTTCCACGGCACATTAGCGCATACGGGTAAACGCGGGTCCAGCATTCTCTTGTCTAAAGCAGGGTAAGCGGTACGACGCCTTCGTGCTCGCGCGCGCTGGACGAGTTCGCGCGCCGCGCTCGGTGTTTCGCTGCAGTTTCCGGAATTAGAGTAAAACAAAGCGGCATATGGTAGTTTCGGGGAATTCAAGCGTAGCGAAACGCACGTACGCACACGCAGTTCGCATTTCGAACGTTTTTAGGCGATTTACAGGTATAGCTTCCGTTACTCCAATAACTTAAGCGAGCATGGACACCCTAGTGAAGAAATGGAATCAAAGGGGGAGTTATCTAAAGGATCAGTTGCAGAATTTGGCGCAAGCGATCACAGCGAAAACATCTCATCTGACCGAACTGCGGTTGCGAATCGATAGAATTACCGCGCTTTACCTCGAGTTGGAGGACCTGTATCAACAGTTAGAACCCACGGAGGGAGATTCGAGTGATAAGGCGTTTTTCGATTCAATTAGCGATCATTACTACAAATTGGCAGCCGTGATTCGGGTAGCAGAGAGGAAGACGGCCGACAAGGAGCAGGCGACACGGAGCGCCATCATTGGCAACGATACGTGCGGTTTAACAGGGCATTCGACTCTTCTCGAATTACAACGTTCTTCGAAACTTCCGCCTCGAGAATTGCCGAAATTCGACGGTCGTATGGAGGAGTGGCTTTCCTTTAAGATCAATTTCAAAAATGAGATGACACGCTTAGAGGTCGATAATATCACCCGATTCTATTATTTAAAGCAAGCATTACACGGAGCAGCAGCTAACAAGATAAACATCCTGGTCCCGAACGATGACAGCTACGAGGAAGCATGGAAAATGTTGAGCGCCTCGTACGAGTCTATCCGAGTCATTGCCGCAAGTCACATCGACGCGGTCCTTTCGTATCCTCCGATAACCGAAGCGTCATCCGCAGCACTATCGAAGATGCTAGACACCATACGTCAGCACAAGTCGATGTTAGATTCCATTAGTGTCGTAATAACAGATTACTTCGTAATACGTGCACTCGAAAGGGCCTTACCACACCATATCAGGTCCAAGTGAGAGGAGAAAGCACCATTCGATGCGTTGCCCAAACTTGAGACGTTTTTCAGCTTCCTTCAAACCAATATCAATCGTTTGCGAACCCTGGAAAAGGAGAGAAACGACACAGCTCAGGCGTCAAACAAGCGGGCAGGACGTCAGAACGAGAAGGGAAATAAATTTCGACGTAGCGAGAATCAGGCTCGAGCGCTCGTAACTACGTCGAACATTGCGTGCTACTACTGCGAAGGCGAACATACGGTGTATCGCTGTCCGACGTTTGCAAATTTAACAGTCGTGCAACGATGGGATGCAATAAAGATAAAAAATCTATGTCGCATTTGCTTACGCCCGCACGTCGGTGACTGCAAGGAGCGTAAATGCAAGAAGTGCAATAAAGCACACAATTCCCTCTTGCATTCCGAATCAAGGGCAAATCCCACGAGTAAGAAACCGTGACTAGGCGTAGAAGTTTTCAGCACGGTGTCCAGGGCGCTTCAATCCCAGCTCATGATGAGCGCGAAGATTATGGTTAAAGACGCGAACGGTACATTAATCGAAGCGCGTGCACTACTAGACACGTGCGCGACCGCTAATTTCATCACCGACGAAGTGGCGAGTAAATTGCGACCCCCAACTCGAACATGTTCAATTCCCGTTGGAGCGATCAGCGGTATGCGTACTACCACCAACTACTGCGTCGACGTGCATTTCAATTCGATATACTCGGATTATAACGAACATCTGACCTTCCTCACCGTTCCAAGGATAACCGACCTCGCCCCGGGGGAGATCTTTCCACGCGAATTAGTTAATATCCCTAAAAACGTGCGACTAGCCGACCCCCAGTTCCATCTCCCTCGACCGGTTGATATTTTAATAGGATCAGGAGCTACTGTATCAATGCTCTCTATAGGTCAAATCAACCTGTCCAGAGACGGAAGTAAACTGTATCTCCAAAAGACCCGACTAGGATGGGTAATAGTAGGTGGTCTTGATACCGGCAGAACTTCACCAGTTTTGTGTCACTTATCCCAGTTGGAGAAACAACTCACTCAATTCTGGACCATTGAGGAAATCTCAAGTCCAGACAAACAACACCGCGACAAACTCGAATGTGAAACCTTCTATGACCATACCACCACACGACAATCCGACGGTAGATACGTAGTTAGGCTACCATTCCGAGAAGGGATCCCAGACCTAGGTGAATCAAGAGCGCAGGCTCTTAAACGATTCCACGGAACGACACGAAGGCTTAACAAATTATCTCACATGAAGGACGACTACACACGCGTTCTCCAGGAATACATCGATCTAGGACACATGACAGCGGTAACCGACGAAGGCGACCCCGGGTATTACCTTCCACATCACGCGGTCATGAAAGTCTGCAGTCTCACGACCAAGCTCCGAATCATTTTCGACGCATCCGCAAAGACGACAAGGGGCATTTCTCTTAATGACACTCTACACACGGGACCGACAATTCAGGATAAACTCTACGCACACCTTATTAGATTTCGTTCATACCGTTACGTATTGACGGCTGACATAGAGAAAATATACCGACAGATCCTGATACATCCCGATGATCGACGATACCAACGTATCTTCTGGTATCGCGACGGACGAGAACAGGTTTTTGAGTTGAACACCGTTACGTTCGGCGTATCTGCAGCCCCCTATCTCGCGATACGCACAATTCACCAGCTTGCTGACGATGAGAGTCCTCGACACCCCCGAGCGGCCGAGATTCTAAAGCGAGACCTATACGTCGACGACCTCCTGACGGGTTCAAATTCCCTGGAGGATATCCTGAGGGCGCGTGATGAGATAATCGCTACATTGCAGAGCGGGGGTTTTAACATTCGCCAATGGGCCTCTAACCACGACCACGCGCTGGACAATCTCGACGAGAAGGTTCTAAATCTTGCTTCCAACACCGAAACGGAGCCGGTCTTGAAGACACTAGGGGTATATTGGGCTTCTAAACGCGACGAATTAGCCGTTTCCGTCACAAACGTAAAACCCCCGCAAATCGTGACAAAACGCGCGATTCTGTCAGAGATCGCGAAGATATTCGATCCCATAGGTTTGATAGGACCAGTCGGATTATACGCAAAGTGGATCATGCAGGAATGTTGGAGGGCGGAAGTGTCCTGGGACGAATCTGTACCACAGGACTTGTACACGCTCTGGACTAATTTTGCGAGTCAATTGCTTCTTCTTTCCAACATTTCTGTGCCACGTCAAGTCGTCACGGAAATTCCCTCACGCGTAGAAATTCACGGTTTCAGCGATGCGAGCCAAAGAGGCTACGGCGCGTGCCTTTACGCTAGGTCGATGGATGAAAACGGGAAAATCACAGTGCGGCTGATATGCGCGAAATCTAGAGTCGCTCCTTTAAAGGAAAAGACGATTCCCAAATTAGAGTTATGCGGTGCGTTGATACTCTCACGACTCTTGCTCGAAACCCTTTCGATTTTGGATCTCTCCATTGAACGCGTCGTCCTATGGTCTGACTCCACCATAGTCTTACACTGGCTAAAAAAGTCTCCTCAAGTCTTAAAACCGTTCGAAGCGAATCGCGTACGCGAAATTCAAGAATTAGGAGAACGCCCTACATGGCGATATGTACCGACTCAACATAATCCCGCCGACGCTTTGTCTCGCGGACAACTCCCGAACGACTTCCTGCAGAACAATACGTGGTTTACCGGACCTGTCTGGTTAACGCAACCCGAGGCCTTCTGGCCTGCAAATATCGTCGCGTTAGTACCAGAACTCCCCGGACTAAAGAAAGGGATTTGTCTCCTTGTCGATCCTGCCACAGATCGCAGTTTTCTGTCACAGTTTTCGGAGTATCGAACGTTACTCAAAACTTTGTCGTATTGCATGCGATGGCTCCCTTCTGGTAAATCGTATCGAGGGAAATCCATCTCGGTCGAAGAAAAACTCAAGGTCGAAGCCCGCGTATTTCGATTCATTCAACAGGAGGCATTCGCTGATACAATTGCGTGTTTGACGCGAGGGAAACGGGTGAAGGTGTCGCAAATAGCGACACTTAATCCGTGTTTGAACGCGAATGGAGTTATACGCGTAGGCGGGCGTTTAAAAAATGCGTATATTCCCATTGGAAGTAAACATCCTATCTTGTTACCTCCCGGTAATCCTGTTACCGACATGATTATCCGGAACACTCACGAAGCCAGTCATCACGCGGGCGTTCAAACTACCCTCTTCAATTTACGACAGCGTTTTTGGCTGATCGACGGTAGGAGCAAGGTTCGTCATATAATTCGTAAGTGTGTCACGTGCATAAGGCACAAACCGGCGCCACTGCATTGCCGAATGGCAGACCTCCCAGCCGTCAAAGTTACCGAATCGGCCGCTTTTTCTCACGTGGGAGTAGATTACTTCGGCCCCCTTTTTATTAAGGAGAAAAAACACCGCAACAAAACGCAACTTAAGGTGTACGGATGCGTTTTCGTTTGTATGGCTACGAAGGCTGTACATTTGGAAATAGCTTGCGATTTAAACACTGAAGGCTTTATAGCGGCATTTAGGCGATTTATAGGACGCAGAGGAATTCCTTCCAACGTATACTCCGACAACGGGACCAATTTCGTAGGTGCCAACAATAAACTTCGCGAGCTTTTCGCGCTTCTCAATTCGAAGAGTTTTGAATCTGAAGTAGGTTCGGTCGCGCTCTCTCTGAACATTCAGTGGCATTTCAACCCCCCCTGTCTCCTCATTTTGGTGGTATATGGGAAGCCGCAGTAAAATCATTTAAACACCACTTCTACCGGGTGATTCGAGTTCAACTTCTTACGCACGACGAAGTAACCACCCTCGCCATCGAAATAGAAGCGATTCTAAATTCCCGACCACTTTGGTCAATTTCCTCCGATCCTAACGATCCAATTGCGTTGACACCCGCGCATATTTTGATAGGTAGGCCCCTAACTGTACTTCCCGCAACTGATTTGACTTCTGTTGCAGCCAATGGTCTCTCCGTCTGGAATTTCATTGCGAGAGCCCGCCAGGACTTCTGGAAACGATGGCATCTGGAGTATCTCCACGAACTCCAACAACGCCAGAAGTGGCATAACTCCATTGGAGAGTTGAGCGAAGGGATGGTCGTCATTATCATCGATCGAAATCAACCATGTACTCAGTGGCAGCTGGCGGTCGTACAAGAGGTGCATCCTGGGGACGACGGACTGGCTAGGGTCGCCACTCTTCGAACTTCACGAGGGCAGCTAAAGCGCAACATCACGCAGTTATGCCCGTTACCCTCGTCATCAACCGAAGAAATAGATTGAACATATCCATTCAAACAGATTCACACCTACACCATACATTCATACATGCGTAAAGGACTCCGATTGCTCGTGTTACTCGCAACGGGGGGAGTCTGTTCCGTCGAGACTCGAGGAGAAAGTGTTCCGCCAAGCGACGGTGTCGAGCACGCTCCGAAGGGTTTGTCGTAGAGCATGTGGTGCCACCTTTTTTGCTTGAGGTGAGAGAGAGGAGTCGCGACTTGCTGCGCGCGCCGAATGGCGCCGCGGAGCTCGTGTCGCACGTAGCCGGCGCAGCGCCGAGTCAGTCGTGAATTGGCGGTCGAGCCGGCAGCGTAGCCGAGCAAGTTTCTCAAGAGAGAGAAGAGCGAACGATCTTATCGCATGCCGATAAGCGACCGGTGCAATCCGGATACGAACGCGCGAGCCGCGTGCGAAACGAGCGAGGATCGGTGGACGAGTCCATCCTTCCGTACGTGCAGATTATCAATCTGTACGTACCAACCAACCGGCAGTCAGTGGAGTACGACCACTTGACCGGACGAAATATCGAAGCGAACAAAACCACACCCGCATACACACCTTTACTCATTCTCACGTCTGTTCAGTTCCGCATCTTGTAACATCTTCGAGAGGGGTTTTATGCCGTCAGGCTTTCCCCTTTCAATTGGAGCGATTAAACTATATAATTACCGCTCAACCAAGTCCTTTATTTATTTCTTTCCCATCCCCTTATTCCTTCCCACAAAAGAACAAAAAGCTAGAATCCTCGACTGAGAGGCTTTTAGCGCGACAAAACACTATTGTTATGGATTTAATAGAACACGAAACGCAACTTTATAATATATTTGAAGAAGTTTATCAAATAATGCTTCCAGTACAATTACGAAAATTTTTTGCAACTTTTCTTTTATGTGAAAACATTGAAGGTTATATAATATGGGAAAAATATAAAAACTTTTTTACAGAAGATTTTACTGAAAAAAAAGAAGATAAAGCACTTCCACATATTAATCAAATTTTAATTACTGAAGATATGTCATGTAAAAATTTTGGATTATCTGAACAAAATGAAAACAATATAAAAATATAGATGAATACGACTTAAAATTTATAACTTTTTGTAAACAAGAGTATGAAAGTATGTATGTTAAATTAAACAACGTCCAAAAATTTATGTTCAACAAAATAATACATAATGATAATATTAAAATACATTTTATAGATGGTCCTGGTGGATCTGGCAAAACATTTTTATATAAAACATTAATATATTATTTTATTTCATTAAAAAAAAATTTTTTATCTATGGCTTGGACAGGAATAGCTTCTATTTTATTACCGACGGGTATGACCAGTCATCGTACACTTAGATTACCTTTAGATTTAAGTAATATTGAAAATGCATTTGTAAAATTAGATTCTGATAAAAAAAAAATTGAGAGAAGCAGATATAATTTGGGATGAAGCTTCAATGATTCCGAAAAAAAAACGTTAGAAATTGTTGATAACACTTTAAGAGATCACACTTGCAAGGATGAACCTTTTGGAGGAAAGTTAATTGTTTTAGGTGGAGATTTTCGACAAATTTTACCAGTAGTTAAAAATGGATTTAGAAATACTATTATAGAAGAAACTGTCAAAAGTTCGTACCTTTGGCCATTATTTAATATTTCTAATTTAAAAGTAAATATTCGTACACAAATGATGATTTTGCGTCATTTTTATTGGATATTGGAGAAGATATAATTAATCCATTTTTGATTCCTGATAAATGGATTACAAATGACGTTTGCCATGAAATTTATAAAAACATTAACAAAAATTATCATTTTTCACAAAATGTAATTTTAAGTTCGCATCATGAAGAAGTTAATATACTAAAAAATAAAATATTAAAGTTAATTAATGGTGAAGCAACAACATATTATAGTATAGATCATGTAACACATAAAGGAGTAGATCAACCAAATGAAAATATACATTTAAATTATCCAATAGAAATGTTAAATAATATACGTGAAGGTTTACCTCCACATAAGATAATATTAAAAGTAAATGCTATTATTATGTTAATTCGTAATCATAGTTAGTATAGTTGGTGGTTTATGTAACGAAACACGTCTGAAAGTAACAAAATTATATAAATACAATATAGAGGCAGAAATTATTACAGGAGAAAACAGGAAATAGAGTATTTATACCTCGTATAACATTAAATACTTGTGAATCATCATCTTTACCATTCATTATATACAGAAAAACAATTTCCTATTATTTTAGCTTTTGCAATAACAATTAATAAATCTCAAGGTCAAAGTTTTGATAACGTAGGAATATATTTTAAAAAATCTTTATTTACACATGAACAATTATATGTAGCTCTTTTGAGATGTAAAAATCCAAATAATATATATATATATATATATATATATATATATATATATATATATATATATATATATATATATATATATATATATATAGACACACTTATCGGGGTTTATGGAGCCCAACCCTGTATATTAGTACCTACAGCCGAGAGTTCCCTATGGCAAGTGACTAAAGAAATAATGGACCCTGGGGTTATAGACTCTAGGTCGGGCCGCATAAACCCCTATATTTAGAAATATTATGAAGCCCGGGTTGCATAATCAAAATCGGGCTCGATAAACCCCTATATATAAAAAAACGGGCTTTATAAACCCCTTTCGAGAAATATATATATATATATATATATATATATATATATATAATCATATAAACATGGACTTATGCTGACACCAATGTATAAGACCACGTGACCTGTCTGCATAAGTGTAGTACCGTTTATACAAGTGTCTGCACAAGTCTAGCGTGACTAAAGAAATAATCTCTCTACTTATGCTGACGTCTGCATAAGTCGGTCTCTGTCTGCATAAGTCTATTTCAATTTCGGAAAGTGTCTGCATAACTAGCGTTTCATATATTTATATATATATATATATATATATATATATATATTCCATGTATGTATTTAAAGTGGATGTAATATGTTTAAGACTATGTATAAAACTTGAATTTTATTTAAATTTTACGAAAATATTTATGTATAATATATGATATCATTTATAAGTGTTCGATAAAAAAAATTTCTTTAATATATTCTCTAATGTTTTATTCTTATGCTTTTCATATTTTGGAACTTATTTATGGTTATTGTTCTTGATATATGTATTTGAGCTTATATAGAATTGTATAAACATTATTGTAGAATGCATAAAAGAAATATTTATTTAATAATATGTAAGTTACTAATCTTAATAGCATTTTCGTAAAATTTTTAATATTCTATATTAAAACGAAAAATTAGTAAAGAGCTTTAACCGTTATTTCCGGGATTATACAGGGTCCTATAGTTTATTTCTTCAGAGTTACTCTATACAAGTGACTAAAGAAATAATGGACCCTGGGGTTATTGACTCTAGACGGTTACCGGTAATAACGCTTATATACCATAGGAAATTCCGGTAAGTCCCGGAAATAACGAGCGGGTTCCGGAAATAACGCTTATATACCAAATTTGTTACCAGAAATAACCGCTGCAGAAATTTATATATATATATATATATATATATATATATATATATATATATATATATATATATATATATATATATATATATATATATATATATATTATCTGCAACTGTTCTTTCCGGGACGTTTACACTGTACATCGCTGTTATTTCCGGGACGCGCTGTTTTTTCCGGGACGTCCCGGAAATTTTTCTGTACGTAAGCGTTATTTCTGGGTCATTATTTCTTTAGTCACGCGCTTATATAGGGAACTCTGAAGAGATAAACTATAGGACCCTGTAGATTACCAGAAATAACGTGTATAGGTCTTTATGTATATAAATATATATATATATATACATATATATATATATATACACATATATATATATATATATATATATATATATATATATATATATATATATAGATATATAGATATATATATATATTTATATATATATATATATATATAAATGTGTATATATATACCGGGTGTCCCATTTTAAAACCACCAGGCAAATATCTCGAAAACTAAGGGAGATGGAAAAAAACTTTTAATACAAAAGTTGTAGGGTTCAGAGGGGCCCAACTGATCGTGACCTTGGTTATGACCTTGAGGTCAATGATCAAGTTCATTTGAAGGTCAAATCGATTTTTTCAAATGGGAACCACCACTTTTGAACTCGTAAATGGAAAGAGCGGAAAATTTTACGTTCAGATATGTCCTTGAGTCAAGGTCATGGTCATGGTCATGGTCATGTTTAAAATCAAAATCAATAAACGCAACAAAACATTCCCATAATTAGGTATACGAGACAAATTGTGAAATACAAAAGTTGTAGGGTCCAGAGGGGCCCAACTGATCGTAACCTTGGTTATGACCTTGAGGTCAACGATCAAGGTCATTTGAAGCTCAAATCTATTTTTTCAAATGGGAAACCCCACTTTTGACCTCGTAAATGGAAAGAGCGGAAAATTTTACGTTTAGATATGTCCTTGAGTCAAGGCCATGGTCATGGTCATGGTCATGTTTAAAATCAAAATCAATCAACGCATCCAAACATTCCCATAATTACGCATACGAGTGTTAAATACAGAAGTTGTAGTGTTTGGAGCGGCCTAACTGATCGTGACCTTGACCATGAACTTGAGGTCAAGGATGATGTCTTTTGAAGGTTAAATCAATTTTGTTTAACGGCAACCCTCACTTTTGACCTCGGAAATAGAAAAACCGAAAAATTCTGATATGACCTTGGGTCAAGGTCATGGTCAAAGTTATGGTCAGTTTCCGTGCAGTTAAGAGCAAAGTCGGAGATGACCCGGTCACCTAAGGCAAGGTCGGAGATTACCCGGCCAGTTAAGGCAAGGTCGGAGATGACCTGGCCAGTTAAGGCAAGGTCGGAGATGACCCGGCCAGTTAAGGCAAGGTCGGAGATGACCCGGTCAGTTAAGGCAAGGTCGGGGATGATCAGGCCAGCTAAAAATTCATTGGAAAATTCCACGTTCATGTGTATTTAGTCATAGGATCCAAGTGTTTCGGTCACCATTTACTGAAGAAGATGCTCAAAAGTTGCACCATTTACTTGTTGACAACATTCTATTCTCCTTTTAAAGTTTCTAACGGTATTTAATAATACTTGACGTGGAATACTTAAGCAGATTTGTGTAATCCTTTGAATCATGTCATCTCTTGTAGTTGGCCTGTTGCGGTAGACTGTATTTTTTAGGAAGCCCCATAAATAAAACTCTGGAGATGTCAGATCTGAAGATCTTGGTGGCCATGCTACGGGACCTCCTCTACCAATCCATCGACCGTTAAACCTTTCATTAAGAAAATCTCTGACAATTCTGGCATAATGTGGAGGAGCACGATCTTGTTGTAGCCACATTCTGGCCCTTGTATGGAGATCAACGTTTTCTAGAAAGAGTGGCAGCTCGTCTCTCAGCAACTGTAAATAAGTATGCTGAGTTACGTGACCTTCAAAAAAATAAGGTCCAATCAGACATCCGTTAATAATACCACACCATACCGTTACATTCCAGCGATGCTGATGATCAACTTCTCGCATCCAATGAGGATTAACAGGAGACCAGTAGTGGCAATTATGGCGATTCAACATACCAGTACTCTGAAATGTAGCCTCGTCGCTAAAAAGAACATTGTTAAAGAAATTTTCATCATCAGTAATTTGTTGTGTTGCCCATTGGCAAAATGTTATTCTCCGTCGATAATCTTCCACAGTTAAAGCTTGATTTAGAGTAATGTGGTAAGGATGGTAACGCGCATATCGTAAATATCTACTGGCCGTAGATCTTGGAATACCCATTGTTAAATCGATTTCGCGTAAACTGACATGAACATTTAAATGTACCATGGCTAGAACAGCAAGAAAGCGAGGATTATTTTCATAATCGTGTTCATTCAGTGTCCTCCTTCTTCGAACGAAGTTTCCTTGTCGACCGCGCAGTTCAATGTCACGTATTACCGTATGATCAGGATGTTGTCGTTGAGGGAACCGAGCACGATACAATCTGCTTGCCTCTCGATAGTTTCGTCGACATTCTCCTAAAATAAGAAGAATGTCAACTATTTCATTAGCAGAATAGTCAGGCATTCTTTTTTAGTTGTAAATGCAATTATTTATCAAAACACACCACAAAAGAAATAATATGATATTATACTATACAATATTTTAAAACGAAAAAGTTTAATTTTCTGTGCCAATATAAGTGTGCTCAATTTGAAAACAATTTGATGTAAACAGTAATAATTATTGACTATTACCGATCAATGCTGAATACTACCGGTCACTATTGGATACAGGTGGTCAACACTTATTAACTTTTGTTATTATTTGATATAAGTGGTTAACCCTGGTAAATATTGATAATAGTAAAAATAGTAAAATTTTCCGCTCTTTCCATTTACGAGGTCAAAAATAGGGGTTCCCATTTGAAAAAATCGATTTGACCTTCAAATGACCTTGATCAAATGACCTCATTTGATGACCTCATTGAAATGATTCAAATGACCTCAAGGTCATAACCAAGGTTACGATCAGTTGGGCCCCTCTGAACCCTACAACTTTTGTATTTAACAATTTGTCTCGTATGCCTATTTATGGGAATGTTTTGATGCGTTGATTGATTTTGATTTTAAACATGACCATGACCATGACCATGACCATGACCTTGACTCAAGGACATATCGGAACGTAAAATTTTCCGCTCTTTCCATTTACGAGGTCAAACGTGGGGGTTCCCATTTGAAAAAATCGATTTGACCTTCAAATGACCTTGATCATTGACCACAAGGTCATAACCAAGGTTACGATCAGTTGGGCCCCTCTGAACCCTACAACTTTTGTATTTAACAATTTGTCTCATATGCCTAATTATGGGAATGTTTTGATGCGTTGATTGATTTAGATTTTAAACATGACCATGACCATGACCATGACCTTGACTCAAGGACATATCGGAACGTAAAATTTTCAGCTCTTTCCATTTACGAGGTCAAACGTGGGGGTTCCCATTTGAAAAAATCGATTTGACCTTCAAATGATCTTGATCATTGATCTCAAGGTCATAACCAAGGTCACGATCAGTTGGGCCCCTCTGAACCCTACAACTTTTGTATTAAAAGTTTTTTTCCATCTCCCTTAGTTTTCGAGATATTTGCTGGTGGTTTTAAAATGGGGCACCCGGTATATATATATATATATATATATATATATATATATATATATATATATATATATATATATATATATATATATATATATATATATATATGGCAAAACAAACTTTTGGGACTTATATTCGGCAACAAATCGAACTTTTGAGGACTTTTCGTACTTTTGGGGATGATCCCCAAAAGTAACATATACGAAACTAGACTTTTGAGGATTTAAAATGGCGGATATTAATACCTTCCAGTCAGAGAGGAATTTATTTCTTTAGTCACGCATCCTAGACTCTGACGGAAGAAACTCTAGATCCTCAAAAGTACCGTTTAGCGGTATATATATATATATATATATATATATATATATATATATATATATATATATATATATATATATATATATATATATATATATATATATGTGTATGTACACACTTATCGGGGTTTATGTAGCCCAAGACTGTATATTAGTACCTACAGCCCAGAGTTCCCTATGGCAAGTGACTAAAGAAATAATGGACCCTCGGGTTATAGATTCTAGGTCGGGCCGCATAAACCCCTATATTTAGAAATATTATAAAGCCCGGGCTGCATAATCCAAATCGGGCTCGATAAACCCCTATATATAAAAAAACGGGCTTTATAAACCCCTTTGGAGAAATGTATAAAATATATATATATATATATATATATATATATATATATATATAAACACACACACATAATAATATTATTAATACCAATTAATAAATTCAACATTTTAGATAAAAAGTGGTTACGTCCCTACGTATTGGCGAGGGATACCACTTAAAAAACAATCCAACGCGCCTAAACTATTAAAATCCATATTATTCTTCATATTTATGAAGTTAATTATATGGTAATTAAATAGTTGAACAGTACCTCCAGGGTGGCGTGGAAAACTGTTAATGATTTAAAACGACATAATTACTATTTTTATACAAAGAAAATATATTTATTATAGAAAATTGTCGATATATTTAAATTTTATATATAAAAATCATTACAATTTTCTTAATGAGGGGTTGGCGAGCGGAGCGAGCAGGGGGGCAAAGCCCCACTAGTGTATATATATATATATATATATATTGTCACGGGGTGGATTTTCGGGCTAAGGCACGTTTCACCTGCGTACCTTAACGGTTCAATTCCATATCTCTCGGTTCAACTCCCGGAGATGTAATAGCCAGATTATGCAACGGACGCTACAACGTCGTACAATGTTCACCTAATCTGGTTACTTACCGTGCAACACGAAGTCGAAGACTTGCGCTTTGTTTCTCACCAGTGACTCGAACTCTCCTCTCGTTCACTGGTTCGTGTGCCGGCTGCTCAGATGAAACGATACGTTTTCTCTTACGTAACGACCGCGGAGGCGGCGGGGAACGGGGAATGACTAGGTCGCGAAATAATAACTCGAGAGGTTAAATGTTAATAATAAAAGACTATTGTTTATTAAATAAAAGAAGTTGTGGTGTGATAATGGATCAGAAATATAAAAGAAATGAATTTAGGTTTGCGTATTCCCTATCTAAACGGTGCGCCAGCACGTTACCTCTGACGTCAGCTGCCTCGGAGACTGACGTCACGCTCGCGGTAATTTAAGCCGCGCACGTGAGGTATAATACGCCTCACGTGTGCGGTACTCTACGCGCGCGCTCACCGAGTAAAGCGACGAAGTGTGAGAGCAGTCGCGATCGCCGCGCGACGCACACACGTATAAGTGTGAAAGAGAGGGCAGACGGCGGGTTTACACGTGTGCGCACCTGTTGTGCGCACTCTCCGGCTTTGAAAAAGCCGGTGGTTTGACCTCACGTTTAACCTTGATGAAGTGCGAGCCCGATGCCTACACTCTCTCCTCGCACTTGCTCTCACCGCACGAGAACGCCTACTCGAAGCCGATGTCCAGGTACGACGAGCCTGGACAAGCGGTTACGCGGAGCTAATACGCGGTGCGGAAGAATGCGTGCACGCTTACCATTTACCCAATTTAGCAACGGCTCAAGTAGTTGATCGGTCTCGGACGTGTCTGGTCTTACTTCCTGAGCAATATAAAAATCTTGATGCTGCGGTGGAGCGGACACGAAAAGTGCTATTACTTCCTCCAGACACTAAGTAGTTGGAGTGCGGCAGGTGATACTAGCCTGTCGCACTTGAACTTTGCACTTTAACGCGCGAAAACCCCAGAAGTACTTCAATACACTATTTTTGTATATCACGAGCCAAACTCTCGTGATTCGCGCTCTGACACGGTACTTCTCTTCAAATGAACGAACGAGTCTTCTTTTAATAACGGGCGAAACAAGGTGGAGCGAAACGAAAAGCGGTTGCAGAATGCCGTAGCGAACTATAAGATGGATGTCGCCGGCTCGCCGCGGTCTCCCTGTCATCACGTCGATACAGCTCAGATTCTGCATCGACGTGCCATCTCGCGTTCGCGCGCATGAGTTACTTCAACTACGGCTTATCCGCGACGTCGGTACGGCAGGCCGTGACAATATATATAATTATATATATAAATATATATATATACACATATATATTCGAGCATGCTCGAAAGGCAATAACAAATGCCGCGGTTCTTTGAATCGCAGCCCGACGCGGCAAAAGGTTGGTGCCGAAGCAGCACCAGTAGCTGTGCTGCATGAACATGTTTAGCTTTGTGTCCCTGAAGCTCAAATTTCTTTTCGGTGTGCCAGAACAGCTCTAGACTTCTCTTGTTCTCCCAAGATGCGTAATATTATAGAAAGTTCAAAATTGAGGAGGAATAATGAAAAATACTGATGTGTTGGTAAATATGTAATTTTTTTATATAGGCTTTGACTTTTCGTAAATATCTGAAAAAATTCTTATGAATTTTAGAAATAAAAAAAATATAATTATAGTTATATAATTCAAAAAATAATTTTCACCCACACGGGCGTAAAGTACGTAGGTACTATACAGTTTTGTAGGAGTGTGTGAGCTATTGGGCCTCCTGGGCGTTATGTAGTACTTTGCTCACTGGCTGAATAATTTTGAAGTTACAACGTGGGCGTAAAATGTAATTTTACACGGGAGGTACGAAAAGTTCTTATGGCCGGTATTTGACTACAATTAATTGATTTCAGTACTTTCTTGTGTTTAATTTATATAGAAGAATGAAGAAATTTGAATACATTTCTGAGAACATAGTCATACAGTTTTTCGGAGAATGGTTTGCATTACTTGACTATCGATAATTGATTTTACATCTTTTGTTTGTTTGATTTGCAGTGAATAATTTGAATGTATTTACATATAATTTGTTAAGCACACATTGACTCAAAGAAGTAAAAGACTTTTTTACTAGTATTTATTTGACTTCTTTTAAAAAATCATAAATATTATTTTAAAGATTATACAGAAAAAACTTCTATACTTTCCTTATTTTATACTTTTGTAGAAAGTTTTATTAACAATATTATTATTTGTACAGTCATGAAAAAGATTATTACCATATTTAGAGAGTACTTGTTGAATAGATGTGATTAGAATAAAGAAAAAGGCTATAGACAAATTGTGTTGTTAGAATATATTTAAAAAATTAGTTTTTTAAAGAACGTGTTGATTGTTTTGAAAAAATATGTAAGCCCCCACCGATAGGTGGCGGCACGTTATAGTGTTAGGGGAGAGAGAGAGGAGCTCACGCTGCGAGCGAGCCTGTCTCTCGTCGCCGCTCAGTTCCGCATTGACCACCGTACAAGTCAGTCACGCCGGAGAGAGAGTCAATAAAGTATTAGTAGGATAGACTTTGTCCCCGTAACTCACGACCTCACCACGTCCTTCATACCTACAAATATTTAAGCTGTCATTAAAGATTTTGGTACAGAATTTGACGGAGATTGAGAGAGAGAGGGAGAGAGAGAGAGGGCGAGAGGGAGATAGAGAGGGAGGGAGAGAGAGACTAATACTTGCCGTAGTTTAAACTTTTGTAAAAAGTTTTTTTGAATGGATTTCACAACTTTATAAGAGAAAATAATAATTACATAGTGCGAAAACATTATGAGATTTGTTATAGAATATTATTAATAACATTATTAAATGGTGGTACAGTTTTTCACAAAAGTTTTAAATTTGAATGTTTTTTAAGTAGCTCGATACAATAATTACATTAGTAAAATTTTTTGAAATAATATTAAACGTGTATTTTTTTAGGCTAGATAATAAATTAACAACAAGAACTTTAATGAGAGCCTAAATATTTTTTTTAAACAATCAGTAAAACAAATAGTGGCTAAGGCAAATGTATGAGTTTTCTCTGTATAATTAATCAACATCTGTCACACTCTGAACCAAGAACTTTAATGAAAACCTAAATATTTTTTTAAAACAATCAGCAAAACAAATAGTATTATTAATGTAACAACACAATTTGTCTAGTCTTTTTATTTTTTCTAGTCTCATCTATTCAATAAGCACTCTCTACAAATGGTAATAATTTTTTTCATGACTGTACTAATAATAATAGTGTTGATATTTAAAACTTTCTACGAAAGTGTAAAATAAGGCAAGTATAGAAGTTTTTTCTGTATAATCTATGTATAATCTAAATATAAAACTTTCTACGAAAGTATAAAATAAGGCAAGTATAGACGTTTTTTCTGTATAATATACTCTTCCTCTCTCTCTTCACCCGCCCTCTCTCACCCTCTCTCCCCCTCCCCTTTCTTCCTCTCTCTCTCTCTTAACATCCGTCAAACTCTGTACCAAAAACTTTAATCACAGCTTAAATATTTTTGTTTAATACAATCAACATGTTTAAAAAAAAATATAATTCCTTAAGTACGTTACGTACGTTAATTAAACACAAGAAAGTACTGAAATCAATTATATTGTAGTCAAGTACCCATAACTTAACTTGACTGACATAATACAACTTTTCGTACCTACTCAAAAATATTCAGCTAGCGGGCATGAAGTACTATTTAACACCCAAGAGGCGTAATAGCTCTCATACTCCTACAAAACTTTATAGAACCTACGCACTTTACGTCCGTGTGGGCAAAAATTATTTAAATTATATATAACTATCTTTTACTTCGTCGAGTAAATGTATACTGAACAAATTATATGTATGTAGATTCAAATTCTTCATTGCAAATCAAACAAACGAAAGTTGTGAAATCAATTACCGATAGTCAAGTAATGCAAACAACTCTCCGAAACAACTGTATGACTGATCTCAGAAATATATTATTCTAATTTGTTCATTCTTCTATACAAATTAAACACAAGAAAGTACTGAATCAATTTATTGTAGTCAAGTATACCCATAAGTTAACTTGACTGAGATAATAGAACTTTTAGTACCTTGCGTGTAAAATTACATTTCACGCCCACGTTGTAACTTCAAAAATATTCACCCAGCAGGCATAAAGTACTACTTAACGCCTAATAAGCGGAATAGCTCACATATTCCTACAACACTTTATAGAACCTACGCACTTTACTCCCGGGTAGACGAAAATTATTAATTAATTACTATTATGCCTTCTTTTTATTTCTAAAATTAATAAGAATTTTATCAGATATTTACGAAGTCAATGCCTATATAAAAAAATTACATAGTTACCAACACATCCCCATTTTTCATTATTTTTCTCAATTTTGACATTTCTATAATATTACGCATCTTGGGAGGACACGAGAAGTCTAGAGCTGCTCTAGCAGGGGTGGTCGTCCAATCTTCCATACATACTTGGCGGGCCCGACGGTTTGCAGTTTAAGGTGTAGACATTGTCATTTTCATATGAATATTCATACGTTTAAAGATCAGATAAAATGTATAAATCAATTGCTTCTAGATATTAAATACTGATCCGTGAATATATTACTCTTTTTAAATAGAAAAGTCCAAACACAGATGAAAATTTCATATGAGATCTCATATGAGAATATCGGACATCAGATCCCATATGAGATCACATATGAGGTCCCATAATATATAAAATTGCAGATGACATAACATATATGAGTCTTATCTGATGTCATGTCCGAAATACTCATAACATGATGTCTTATCTGATCTGATGTCCGAAATACTCATATAAGATCTCATATGATATTTACACGCGGGAAAAGGATAAAAATAGGTGGCTCATAAAATAGTTAGTAAAATTTAAAGCTCTTTTGAATAGACTATGAATTTATATGTATCTTTTTATTTCATTCCCATATAAAAAAAGACGAACACAAGGAAAAATATTTTAGGTAATAAAAGTAAATCATGATTATGCACACAGTACATGTAGGGATATTATATTTAAACGGTATTTATGGTGGACTTATAGGTATATGCAAAAATCTAGTATTCTACATTTACAAAGCTCACCGGTAAACTGCAAACCGTCGGGCCCGCCAAGTATGTATGGAAGATTGGACGACCACCCCTGCTAGAGCAGCTCTAGACTTCTCGTGTCCTCCCAAGATGCGTAATATTATAGAAATTTCAAAATTGAGAAAAAATAATGAAAAATGGGGATGTGTTGGTAACTATGTAATTTTTTTATATAGGCATTGACTTCGTAAATATCTGATAAAATTCTTATTAATTTTAGAAATAAAAAGAAGGCATAATAGTAATTAATTAATAATTTTCGTCTACCCGGGAGTAAAGTGCGTAGGTTCTATAAAGTGTTGTAGGAATATGTGAGCTATTCCGCTTATTAGGCGTTAAGTAGTACTTTATGCCTGCTGGGTGAATATTTTTGAAGTTACAACGTGGGCGTGAAATGTAATTTTACACGCAAGGTACTAAAAGTTCTATTATCTCAGTCAAGTTAACTTATGGGTATACTTGACTACAATAAATTGATTCAGTACTTTCTTGTGTTTAATTTGTATAGAAGAATGAACAAATTAGAATAATATATTTCTGAGATCAGTCATACAGTTGTTTCGGAGAGTTGTTTGCATTACTTGACTATCGGTAATTGATTTCACAACTTTCGTTTGTTTGATTTGCAATGAAGAATTTGAATCTACATACATATAATTTGTTCAGTATACATTTACTCGACGAAGTAAAAGATAGTTATATATAATTTAAATAATTTTTGCCCACACGGACGTAAAGTGCGTAGGTTCTATAAAGTTTTGTAGGAGTATGAGAGCTATTACGCCTCTTGGGTGTTAAATAGTACTTCATGCCCGCTAGCTGAATATTTTTGAGTAGGTACGAAAAGTTGTATTATGTCAGTCAAGTTAAGTTATGGGTACTTGACTACAATATAATTGATTTCAGTACTTTCTTGTGTTTAATTAACGTACGTAACGTACTTAAGGAATTATATTTTTTTTTAAACATGTTGATTGTATTAAACAAAAATATTTAAGCTGTGATTAAAGTTTTTGGTACAGAGTTTGACGGATGTTAAGAGAGAGAGAGGAATAAAGGGGAGGGGGGAGAGAGGGTGAGAGAGGGCGGGGGAAGAGAGAGAGGAAGAGTATATTATACAGAAAAAACGTCTATACTTGCCTTATTTTATACTTTCGTAGAAAGTTTTATATTTAGATTATACATAGATTATACAGAAAAAACTTCTATACTTGCCTTATTTTACACTTTCGTAGAAAGTTTTAAATATCAACACTATTATTATTAGTACAGTCATGAAAAAAATTATTACCATTTGTAGAGAGTGCTTATTGAATAGATGAGACTAGAAAAAATAAAAAGACTAGACAAATTGTGTTGTTACATTAATAATACTATTTGTTTTGCTGATTGTTTTAAAAAAATATTTAGGTTTTCATTAAAGTTCTTGGTTCAGAGTGTGACAGATGTTGATTAATTATACAGAGAAAACTCATACATTTGCCTTAGCCACTATTTGTTTTACTGATTGTTTAAAAAAAAATATTTAGGCTCTCATTAAAGTTCTTGGTACAGAGTTTGACATATGTTGAGAGAGAGAAAGAGAGGGGAGCGGGAGAGAGTTATAAAATAAATACATTGTAACTAGCCACACTACTGCAACACAATCCGCTAGCAAATTAAAATATTGGTTGCAGATAAAAAAGTAGCCATTACAGTAATTTATATATTATGGTTTCATATACGGTAATTCACAGAACAGATAGCTACTCTGAAACATTTGGCGCCCATCACGATAAGCCAATCACTATATAATAATTACATTATATTTTCAACTCTTAGATTCGTTGAAATTTTAACTAGAAACCAGTTGAATTAATAACCAATCAGACACATCTTGCAAAATTAAACACAAAAGTTTATGAACTAAGAATCATTGAGAGAAAAAAAGCTTTCTCCATTCTTTTAAAATATAAACATCTTGAAACATCTTGAATTTCTGATAATAAAAGCTTCCGTAACATTCTTGTATACTTTTTGAAATAATTATCTGAATCTTGTGTAGAAAAATATTTACTGAGAACTCCTCTGAAACATTTTGACGTCTCCCACCGTGAGAAAATTATAAAATTAGATTAACTGAGCACTTTTATCCGTAGACATTTTCACAATATTTACTGAGAACTCTTCTGAAACATTTTGACGTCTCCCACCATGAGAAAATTATAAAATTAGATTAACTGAGCACTTTTATTCACAACAATAACACATCATTTTTTCTTTTTTCTCTATTTTATTGTTCACTTAACATAATATTTTAATTGATGTTTAAGTAAATAAATATGCACAGCGCCAATATCAACAAAGTTTCTTGAAGTATAGACAAAAAATGTTTTTTTTTTTTTTTTAACCAAGGCTCTGACCAATATTTTAAATTCTGATTTTAAGTAGAGGTTAGAAATTTGTTATCAACACTTCATTTAACACATCATACCGATACTTTATTTTATTTATAGGCACCCATTGCCATAAGCCAATCACTATATAATTACATTATATTCGACACTTAGATTCGTTTAAATTTTAACTAGAAACCACTTGAATTAATAAGCAATCAGATACATCTTGCAAAATTAAAAACAAAAGTTTATGAACTAAGAATCATTGGGAAAAGAAAGCTTTCTCGACATTCTTTTATAGTAGAAACTCATGATTGCCACACATCTTGTATCAGTTTATGAACTAAGAATTTCTGATAATAAAAGCTTCCGTAACATTCTTGTATACTTTTTGAAATAATTATCTGAATCTTGTGTAGAAAAATTACTGAGATCTCCTCTGAAACATTTTGACGTCTCCCACCGTGAGAAAATTATAAAATTAGATTAACTGAGCACTTTTATCTGTAGACATTTTCACAATATTTACTGAGAACTCTTCTGAAACATTTTGACGTCTCCCACCATGAGAAAATTATAAAATTAGATTAACTGAGCACTTTTATTCACAACAATAACACATCATTTTTTCTTTTTTCTCTATTTTATTGTTCACTTAACATAATCTTTTAATTGATGTTTAAGTAAATAAATATGCACAGCGCCAATATCAACAAAGTTTCTTGAAGTATAGACAAAAAATGTTTTTTTTTAACCAAGGCTCTGACCAATATTTTAAATTCTGATTTTAAGTAGAGGTTAGAAATTTGTTATCAACACTTCATTTAACACATCATACCGATACTTTATTTTATTTACAGGCACCCATTGCCATAAGCCAATCACTATATAATTACATTATATTCGACACTTAGATTCGTTTAAATTTTAACTAGAAACCACTTGAATTAATAGGCAATCAGATGAAAGTGTCTATCCGGACCCCTCCCGTGTAGAGTTCCGTGTAAAAAAATATTCAGATGACGACTTAAGATGATTTTCCGTAATCTTCCGTGGGATCCGGTTATCTTAAATATTCCGTATAAATTCGTGTCAGATTCTCCGTAAAATACCGTTCCAGACAGGGTATGCGCTATTTGGCCGTAAAGCCCCGTTTGCAACATTCCGTATCGATCCGTAAAACGGAATATGGCCACCCTATCATTCATTTGCCCGTGCCGTGTTGTTCCGTGGCCAACAGACTATACCGTAAAGCGCCGTCTACAATATTCCGTGCATTACCGTGAGAAGATATCTTCCATTCCGTGAGATGCCGTAACAACTTAAAAACTAACTACGAACTCCGTATATTTCCGTATCTTCCGTGTAATGCCGTGCCGATTTAAAATAAGGCAATATCTCGGGGCCGTGACTTTCCGTGGCTCCTGTAGGATTCCGTAAAGGGTTATGAAGTTCGTGAAAATGAGTGGCCGTAGTTTTCCGTGTCTTCCGTGAAATTCCGTATGTAGAAAAAATAAGGTAAAATATTGTTTCCGTGGCGTTCCGTGACTACTGTGGGTTTCCGTAAATGTTATGAAGTCCGTGAAAATGAGTGGCCGTATTTTTCCGTGTCTTCCGTGCAATGCCGTGCCGATTTAAAATAAGGCAATATCTCGCGGCCGTGGCTTTCCGTGGCTCCTGTAGGATTCTGTAAAGGGTTATGAAGTTCGTGAAAATGAGTGGCCGTAGTTTTCCGTGTCTTCCGTGAAATTCCGTATGTAGAAAAAATAAGGTAAAATATTGTTTCCGTGGCGTTCCGTGACTACTGTGGGTTTCCGTAAATGTTATGAAGTCCGTGAAAATGAGTGGCCGTATTTTTCCGTGTCTTCCGTGCAATGCCGTGCCGATTTAAAATAAGGCAATATCTCGCGGCCGTGGCTTTCCGTGGCTCCTGTAGGATTCCGTAAAGGGTTATGAAGTTCGTGAAAATGAGTGGCCGTAGTTTTCCGTGTCTTCCGTGAAATTCCGTATGTAGAAAAAATAAGGTAAAATATTGTTTCCGTGGCGTTCCGTGACTACTGTGGGTTTCCGTAAATGTTATGAAGTCCGTGAAAATGAGTGGCCGTATTTTTCCGTGTCTTCCGTGCAATGCCGTGCCGATTTAAAATAAGGCAATATCTCGCGGCCGTGGCTTTCCGTGGCTCCTGTAGGATTCCGTAAAGGGTTATGAAGTTCGTGAAAATGAGTGGCCGTAGTTTTCCGTGTCTTCCGTGAAATTCCGTATGTAGAAAAAATAAGGTAAAATATTGTTTCCGTGGCGTTCCGTGACTACTGTGGGTTTCCGTAAATGTTATGAAGTCCGTGAAAATGAGTGGCCGTACTTTTCCGTGTCTTCCGTGCAATGCCGTGCCGATTTAAAATAAGGCAATATCTCGCGGCCGTGGCTTTCCGTGGCTCCTGTAGGATTCCGTAAAGGGTTATGAAGTTCGTGAAAATGAGTGGCCGTAGTTTTCCGTGTCTTCCGTGAAATTCCGTATGTAGAAAAAATAAGGTAAAATATTGTTTCCGTGGCGTTCCGTGACTACTGTGGGTTTCCGTAAATGTTATGAAGTCCGTGAAAATGAGTGGCCGTATTTTTCCGTGTCTTCCGTGCAATGCCGTGCCGATTTAAAATAAGGCAATATCTCGCGGCCGTGGCTTTCCGTGGCTCCTGTAGGATTCCGTAAAGGGTTATGAAGTTCGTGAAAATGAGTGGCCGTAGTTTTCCGTGTCTTCCGTGAAATTCCGTATGTAGAAAAAATAAGGTAAAATATTGTTTCCGTGGCGTTCCGTGACTACTGTGGGTTTCCGTAAATGTTATGAAGTCCGTGAAAATGAGTGGCCGTATTTTTCCGTGTCTTCCGTGCAATGCCGTGCCGATTTAAAATAAGGCAATATCTCGCGGCCGTGGCTTTCCGTGGCTCCTGTAGGATTCCGTAAAGGGTTATGAAGTTCGTGAAAATGAGTGGCCGTAGTTTTCCGTGTCTTCCGTGAAATTCCGTATGTAGAAAAAATAAGGTAAAATATTGTTTCCGTGGCGTTCCGTGACTACTGTGGGTTTCCGTAAATGTTATGAAGTCCGTGAAAATGAGTGGCCGTACTTTTCCGTGTCTTCCGTGCAATGCCGTGCCGATTTAAAATAAGGCAATATCTCGCGGCCGTGGCTTTCCGTGGCTCCTGTAGGATTCCGTAAAGGGTTATGAAGTTCGTGAAAATGAGTGGCCGTAGTTTTCCGTGTCTTCCGTGAAATTCCGTATGTAGAAAAAATAAGGTAAAATATTGTTTCCGTGGCGTTCCGTGACTACTGTGGGTTTCCGTAAATGTGATGAAGTCCGTGAAAATGAGTGGCCGTATTTTTCCGTGTCTTCCGTGCAATGCCGTGCCGATTTAAAATAAGGCAATATCTCGCGGCCGTGGCTTTCCGTGGCTCCTGTAGGATTCCGTAAAGGGTTATGAAGTTCGTGAAAATGAGTGGCCGTAGTTTTCCGTGTCTTCCGTGAAATTCCGTATGTAGAAAAAATAAGGTAAAATATTGTTTCCGTGGCGTTCCGTGACTACTGTGGGTTTCCGTAAATGTTATGAAGTCCGTGAAAATGAGTGGCCGTATTTTTCCGTGTCTTCCGTGCAATGCCGTGCCGATTTAAAATAAGGCAATATCTCGCGGCCGTGGCTTTCCGTGGCTCCTGTAGGATTCCGTAAAGGGTTATGAAGTTTGTGAAAATGAGTGGCCGTAGTTTTCCGTGTCTTCCGTGAAATTCCGTATGTAGAAAAAATAAGGTAAAATATTGTTTCCGTGGCTTTCCGTGACTACTGTGGGTTTCCGTAAATGGTATAATGTACGTGAAAATGAGTAGCCGTAGTTTTCCGTGTCCTCCGTGAAATTCCGTGCGGGTTTAAAGTAAGGTAATATCTCGATCCCGTGGTTTTCCGTGGCTCCTGTGGGATTCCGTAAAGGTTATGAAGTACGTGAGAATGTGTGGCCGTGGTTTTCCGTGTGTTCCGTGCGGTGTGGCTATTCGCACTAAATCCACGTAAAATACGTGGATATAAGAGTACATACGTGGATATAAGCCCGAATTTTCCGGAAGTGTTAGAGAAACTTAAATTTTCCGAGTACTTTCAAGTACTCTTATATCCACGTAAACGCTTATAAAATCGTGAAAATTATTTTAAATCCACGTATAAGGGAGAATGTACATAAACGCTACGCGGCGCGACGCGACGCAACGCTAACGCTCCGCTACTTGTAGAATTTATTGCTGATTGGCTAATTCCTTTGTGGAGTACGGGTAACCAATACGAGAACGAAACGCTGGTCTTCCATTTGTTCATATATCTTGTTGGATTTCCAATGGAAGACCAGCGTTTCGCTCTCGTATTGGTTACTCGTACACCACAAAGGAATTAGCCAATAAGCAATAAATTCTACAAGTAGCGGAGCGTTAGCGTTGCGTCGCGTCGCGTCGTGTAGCGTTTATGTACACTCTCCCTAACCTACAGTAACGCAAAAGCTTAAAGAGCCGTACACATTAGTACTGGCATGGCTTACGGAAACGTAAAAGCTTAAATCCACGTACACACTAGTACTGGCATCGCTTAAAAAAACGTAAAAGCTTAAATCCACGTACACACTGAGTAGTTACTGGCTGAAACTTAGAGTCACGTAAAATCTTAAATCCACGTAAAAAGCAAGGGCGACTGGCTTAGAGTCACGTAAAATATTAAATCCACGTAAAAAGCAAGTGCGACTGGCTTACGGACACGCAATAGGCTTAGAGACACGTAAAATCTTAAATCCACGTAAACAGCAAGTGCGACCGGCTTACGGACACGCAATCGGCTTAGAGACACGTAAAATCTTAAATCCACGTAAAAAGGAAGTGCGACTGGCTTAGAGTCACGTAAAATATTAAATCCACGTAAAAAGCAGGTGCGGCTGGATTACGGACACGCAATCGGCTTAGAGACACGTAAAATCTTAAATCCACGTAAAAAGCAAGTACGACTGGCTTAGAGTCACGTAAAATATTAAATCCACGTAAAAAGCAAGTACGACTGGCTTAGAGTCACGTAAAATATTAAATCCACGTAAAAAGCAAGTGCGACTGGCTTAGAGTCACGTAAAATATTAAATCCAGGTAAAAAGCAAGTGCGACTGGCTTACGGACACGCAATCGGCTTAGAGACACGTAAAATCTTAAATCCACGTAAAAAGCAAGTGCGACTGGCTTACGGACACGCAATCGGCTTAGAGACATGTAAAATCTTAAATCCACGTAAGAAGTAGGTGCCACTCGCTTATGGGCACGCCGTAGCCTTATAGACACGTAAAATCTTAAATACACGTAAGCGGCAGGTGAGACTGGCTTACGGGCACGCCATGGGCTTACATACACGTAAAATTTTAAATACACGTAAGCGGCAGGTGAGTCTGCCTTAGGGACACGCCCTGGGCTTAGAGACACATAAAATCTAAAAGACACGTGAAAAGACGGGGGAGACTCGCTATGGGCCAAGCGATGGGCTTAGAGTCACGTATAATCTAAAATACGCATGAAAAGGAGGTGGAGATTGGCTTTGGGGCACGCGATGGGCTTCGAGACACGTAAAATCTTAAATACACGTAAGAAGCATGTGAGCTGGCTTACGAGCACGCGATGGACTTAAAGACACGTATAATCTAAAATACACATGAAAAGGAGGGCGAGATTGGCTATCGAGAACGCGATGGGCTTAGAGACACGTAGAATCTAAAACACACGTAAGAAGCAGGTCGGCTGGATGACAGGTACGCGATGGGTTTCGAGACACGTATAATCTAAAATACACATAAAAAGGAGGGGGAGATCGGCTATCGGGTAGTCAATGGGCTTAGAGACACGGAAAATCTAAAATAAACTTGAGAAGGAGGGAGAGGCTGTCATACCGGCACGCAAGGGTTTTAGAGACACGTAAAATCTAAAATACACGTGAAAAGAAGGGGGCGACTGGCTATCGGCCAAGCGATGGGCTTAGAGTCACGTATAATCTAAAATACACATGAAAAGGAGGGGGAGATTGGCTATGAGGCACGCGATGGGCTTAGAGATACGTAAAATCTAAAATCACGTACAATATGAAATACACGTAAGAAGCAGGTGCGGGTGGGTTACAGGCACGCTATGGGCGTAGAAACACGTAAATTCGAAACTCCACGTAAGCAGCAGGTGTGTCTGGGTTACGGCCACGCTATGGGTTTAGACACGTAAAACCTAGAATCCACGTAAGAAGCAGGTCAGGCAAGTTTACGGGCACGCCTTGTGGTAAGAGACACGTTCTTTTATACGTCTTATAATCATGAAATGTGATATGTGACTGAATTTTGCAATGTTGCGACACCACCGGAAGTCCAAACTTGCAAAAACTACGATTTCCGCTTGGGATCCATTCTAAATCGGTCAAAATTATGTGAACAACAGGTAAAAATGTGCAAAAAGTAGAAAACAACAAAAACTCATTCCCGAACACCCCATTTTGTCATGGCAACGAAAGGGAAAATTCTCATTTCGCTGTTTTTGTGATTACCAATAATTCTATTGGCTGAATACAATTTCAAACGTGCACACTAGCTACAAAATAATTGGCCACCCTACAAGTACGGCCGACCACTCTCAAACTACGCCTATCACAAAAAGATCCTTAAAAACGTACTACCTCCGATGTTTTTGAGATTGCTAATAATTTTATAGCCGAAATACGAGTTCGGGGATACAAGATATCTACATAAAAATTGGCAACTCCCAAAGCACCTCGGAACACATCCAAACTACCCCTTTCGTACCGAATAATTGCAAAAAAAATGTTATCGCCGCCGTTTATAGATAGCCAACAATTTTATTGTCGGAATACGAATTCTACGATAGATGATATCTACAAAAATATTGGCTACGTCCAAGGCACCTACGAGCACTCTCAAACTACCCCTATCACACTGAAAAATCGTTAAAAAAATTTGTTCGTCCCTGTTTTCGAGAGGGCCAATAATTATTCCTTGAATACGCCATCCCAAAAACGGCGGAGATAGAATTTTTTTGACGAATTTTATTATGAAAGGGGTTAGTTTTTGAGTGTTCCGCTGTGCTTTGGGAGTAGCAAATTTTTTTCTAGATATCTCATATCCTCTAATTCGTATTCCGGCAATAAAATTGTTGACGATCTCAAAAATGGCGAAGTTATCATTTTCTTTTGCGATGCGAAAGTGAAGATAGGAGGTGTTCCGCGGTGCTTTTGGAGTTGCCATTTTTTTTTGTGAATATGTTATATCCTAGAATTCGTATTCCGGCTATAACATTATTGGGAATCTCAAAAACGGTGCAGTTAGCATTTTCCTTTTTCAAAGTGCAAGCTTTGTAACGGTGAAAATTTTCAAATCAAAGATTGTGATAAATTTCAATGTTTTTGAGGAAACAAAAATTTCGTGTGAGTTCACTGAAGGCAAACGCAACGCTCGACGTAATCAGTTGATTCCGTCACATTTTTTTGACATTTTCTGCAGAGATACGTCATTTTTAGTTTTGTTAAAGTAATGTTACCACTATCCAGTACTTTTATCAACGAAGCTTTGGTTTTTTGTTCTAAATAATTTACTTCCCACGTGAAAATAATATGAGTCAACGACCGACGGTTTGACGGTAGGTGTAGTTGCCTCCTAGGGCGATCACCGAAGTTAAGCAGCGTTGGGTGCGAAGACTAGCTGGATGGGGGGTGACAAAATTTCGTGTGATCAGTTAAGTGTTGATTGTCTTCTCACAAACGGGACGGGAGGTGTGAAATATTACAGTTTCGGTGTCGAAGCCAACGGAATTCGACCTACAAGTAGAAACTGAGAGTTATGCCAATACATCGACCATCCATGGGCGGGTTTTCCTAATAACGATTTATCCCACGTGATTTGCCTATATGTTTTCCCCGGCCCAAAGGTATAATCCTGGGCGAATGCGGGATTGCAATAGATAGGGTTTTAGATTTAAGGCAAAAGGTTGGAATTTGTAAAAAGGTATCGATTAATAAAGATGTGGAGGATAGGCAACGCTCCAAGCCCACAAGGCTGCGTGGAAAAGTACCATAGTTTTAACGTCAACAATCTCGTATGAGATCTATATACGAATTTCAGACATATAACATCTTATATGAGATCTCATATGTCTCAAATTTGTAGTGAGATCGGCATAAAAACTTAGTTGGAAATATTCCTATTTTTGGAGCAATAAACATATAAAGGAGTAGGAGCAATAATATCTTATTAATAAGAGTAATAGTTCCCCAAAATTCAGAGCGTATTACTCCCATTTATCCAGTTGTAAGTAATTTCTTTGTTTGGGAGATAATAATACTATTATTTGGGATACGTGATGTTTTTGAATTGTGAGTTGAAATCGCTTTTATTTTTAGAAGTGTTTCTCTACGGAGCGTAGTGAGTTGCCGTTTGCAAAATGCGTGGAGCTGATCCTTCTCATAAATGGGAGATTCCTTTCCAAGTCTAGGGCACTGCCATTCCTGGAAGGAGCGCGAGATTCTACTTCTAGTCTCTTAGAAGAAAAAGTGAAAAACAGATGGAGGTTTTTACTACCTTGATTGGGAAGATTTTATTCCAATATCTTTCAAGTAGAAAGTCTTCTTCAATGGGAGAAAAGTACGTCTATCGTTGGAGCTTTACTTTTCTGATTTCAGATAGAACGACTCCAGTAACTCGAGGGAACATCTCGAATCTTTTTTTTCCGTGTGGGTTGTAAATGAATTCTTCAATTACTGTGTTTGTACATATTTTCCACTGGGACTAGTTCAGACGATAGAACATATATACAAGTCCCATTGCGACAGACTAAGAGCTGAAAACGAAGGATGAAACGAACGAAGGAACAAGTTGTCAGCTGAAAATTGTTACCATATTGGAATCGCGTGGTCCAAAGTAAATTTTGGATCAATTTAATTTTCTGCATTATTAATTATTTTTTTTCTATTTATTTAACATTACAGAATACTATTCTTCTACAAGTCATCGTCATCGTCATCGGATGAAGATGAGAACTGGCCGATCTCGGGAGGGTTTATTCTGGGTCCAATGTAGCCCTGATGGGGAACCCTCACGTATTCAGGGGCTATTACTCGTAAAGTCTCTGCCCTCGCAAAAAGGATAGCCAAATTCGTAAAGGCAACTGCTGCAATAGCTTCTTCTGCTGAAATGGACTTGTAACCTGTATATAACAGAAAAAAGGGATATAAGTTTTATCTGAAAAAATACCATTTGCACATCTACAGATCAAGAGGAACCGCTATTCGTGCATTTGCATACATGCAAATAACTGAAATAGTGAAAGAGAGAGAGAGAGAGAGAGAGAGAGAGAGAGAGAGAGAGAGAGAGAGAGAGAGAGGATGGAGAGAATGTGAGGGGGGGGAGAAAGAGAGAGAGAGAAGGAAGGAGAGAAAGAGATAGCATATGTATATATGTCACATGCTATCAATGTTCCCCGCTAGGTGGCGTATCGACAAATCTAGGGGATCTGGTAATCTCGCAAGTGGCTGGAGTTCTCTACGATTAGTATATAAGAGCCGAGTTCACCATTAACTTGTGCATCGGTAGATGCCTCTCTCTCTCTCTCTCTCTCTCTCTCTCTCGCTCTCTCCTCTCTCTGTTACTCAATATATGTTGCTTGCTTGCATGTGTGCTCTTCTTGCTCTTCTTGGTCTGCCGATGTGAAAATGGTATCTCAATGTATCAGGTAAAGCTCATATCTCTTTCTTTCTGTCATTAAGGTGGTACTTTCGCGCTTGAAGCAGATGGGACTCCGGCACGTTACATGGCGTTCTTAGAGATGCTTGAGGCACAGGAAGTGGCCTTTCAATTAATCGCCGATTATCTGGATCCCGTTTCTGAGCCCTCCTCTCCTTCATCCGAGCCCTCCTCACCTTCTTCATCCGAGCCCTCTTCATTTTCCTCATCCGACCTTTCTTCCTCTTCCGTATCGTCTGTATCCGACAACGATGATCCCAACGATCCCAACCATTGGAGTAGTGGATTTGGCAGCGAAGAAACAGCTGAATAAAAAATTGTAATGTAATAAATAAAGAAAATGATTCAAATAAAAAATGTTACTGACTTATCAAATTTACCTGACGCCATTGGAATATGGTAACACAATTTTTTATCTCTTACGCTCATACTTATGTCTTTCGTTGATCATTTCTCTTTTAGCTTTTAATAATTGATGTAGTTCGTTGTAATTGCACATACTTATATGTATACAAAGTCCAAAAATACTTTACGGCCTTTTTTACTACTTCTCCAATGAAAAAGGAATCACCATATATTATATTGCCAATACAACGATGCGATCGATGTTAACAGGGCCGTTATTTTTTAGGCTGTGTTACACAATCATATTTCATTATTTTCATTCATTGGGAGGGGTTATATATAGCTAAAAAATAACACCGGCATTAGATAGATCAGAGAATTTATTACCTATACTGTATTATTATCTTCGCTCTAGGCAGCCGAAAACATGCTTATTTCTCAAGTCTCCCAGGATGGTCGCTTCGGCATTAACAGGTTAACAACGAGAATCTGCGATTTCATCGAGTGATAACAATTAGGGACACAGCAAGAGGTTCTGTTAGGTTACAAGTGGACATACCCACAATAATGAAATATGATTATGTAACACAGACTAAAAAAATAACGGCCTTCTTAACATCGATCGCATTGTTGTACGACAATATAATATATCGACGCCTGCAACGAAGACTAGCACAACTCAGTTTTTTCTGTGTTAATATCCATAAGGAAACGCGAGTTGTGCTAGTCTTCGTTGGAAGCGTCGATATGGTGATTCCTTTTTCATTGAACAAATAGTAAAAATTCTAATGATAATGGAAATAATATATGATATATATATACATACACACACACACACACGCACACACACACACACACACACACACATATACACACACACACACCCACACACACACGTATGCTATCTCTTTCTCTCCCTCCTTCTATCTCTCTCTCGTTCTCCCCCCTCTCATTCACTCCCTCCTCTCTCTCTTTCGCTATTACAGTTGGTTGCATGTATGCATATGCATGGATAGAGGTTTCTCTTGATCTGTCGATGTGCAAATGGTATTGTATCAGATAAAACGTATATTCCTTTTTTCTGTTATATACAGGTTACAAGTCCACTTCAGCAGAAGAAACTATTACAGCAGTTGCCTTTACGAATTTGGCTATACTTTTTGCGAGGGCAGAGACTTTACGAGTAATAGTCCCTGAATACGTGAAAGTTCCCTACCAGGACTACATTGATCCTAGAATATATCCTCCTAAGATCAGGCAGTTCTTATCTTCATTCGATGACCATGACGATAACGATGACGACTTGTAGAAGAATAGTTTTTGTAATGTAATATAAATAAAAAATTAATTATGAATATAGAAAATTAAATTGACCCAAAATATATCTTGGACTACACGATTCGAATATGGTAACGACATTTTCAGCCGACAACTTGTTCGTTGGACCACTTCTTCGTTCGTTCTTACCTTTCTCCATTGCAATGAGACTTGAATACATGTTCTATCGTCTGTGCTAATCTCAGTGGAAAATATGTACAAACATAGTAATTGAAGAATTCATTTACGACCCACACGGAAAAAAAATAGATTCGATATGTTTCTACAAGTTATTGGCGTCATTCTATCTGAAAACGGAAAGGTAAAACTCCAAAGATAGGCATCATTTCCTCCCATTGAAGGAGACCTTATACTCGAAAGCTATTATAATAAAATCTTCCCAATCAAGGTAGTAAAAACCTCCTACTGTTGTTCACTTTTTCATCTAAGAGATTAGAAGTAGAATTTCGCGCTCCTCCTTTCCAGGAAAGGCAGCTCCCTTGACATGGAACGGAATCTCTCATTCATGAGAAGGGTAAGTTCCTCAACTCACTAAGATCCATAAAGAAACACTTCTAAAATGAAAGCGACTTCAATTCACAATTCAAAGACATCACGTATCCTAACAATTGAAATTATAATCTACCAAACATAGAAATTATTGACAACTGGATAAATGGGAGGAAACTATTACTCTTAATAATAAGAAATTATTGCTCTGACTCCTTTAGATGTTTACTACTCCAAAAATAAGAGATTCCACGTGCATTTTAGATTTTACGTGTCACTAAGCTCATAACGCACCCGTCTGCAGGCCCCACTTGCTTTTTACGTGGATTTAATATTTTACGTGACTCTAAGCCAGTCGCACTTCCTTTTTACGTGGATTTAAGATTTTACGTGTCTCTAAGCCGATTGTGTGTCCGTAAGCCGGTCGCACATGCTTTTTACGTGGATTTAAGATTTTACGTGTCTCTAAGCCGATTGCGTGTCCGTAAGCCAGTTCCACCTGCTTTTTACGTGGATTTAATATTTTACGTGACTCTAAGCCAGTCGCACTTGCTTTTTACGTGGATTTAATATTTTACGTGACTCTAAGCCAGTCGCCCTTGCTTTTTACGTGGATTTAAGATTTTACGTGACTCTAAGCCAGTTGCACTTGCTTTTTACGTAGATTTAATATTTTACGTGACTCTAAGCCAGTCACACTTGCTTTTTACGTGGATTTAAGATTTTACGTGTCTCTAAGCAGATTGCGTGTCCGTAATCCAGCCGCACCTGCTTTTTACGTGGATTTAATATTTTACGTGACTCTAAGCCAGTCGCACTTCCTTTTTACGTGGATTTAAGATTTTACGTGTCTCTAAGCCGATTGCGTGTCCGTAAGCCGGTCGCACTTGCTGTTTACGTGGATTTAAGATTTTACGTGTCTCAAAGCCTATTGCGTGTCCGTAAGCCAGTCGCACTTGCTTTTTACGTGGATTTAATATTTTACGTGACTCTAAGCCAGTCGCCCTTGCTTTTTACGTGGATTTAAGATTTTACGTGACTCTAAGTTTCAGCCAGTAACTACTCAGGGTGTACGTGGATTTAAGCTTTTACGTTTTTTTAAGCGATGCCAGTACTAGTGTGTACGTGGATTTAAGCTTTTACGTTTCCGTAAGCCATGCCAGTACTAATGTGTACGGCTCTTTAAGCTTTTGCGTTACTGTAGGTTAGGGAGAGTGTACATAAACGCTACGCGACGCGACGCGACGCAACGCTAACGCTCCGCTACTTGTAGAATTTATTGCTTATTGGCTAATTCCTTTGTGGTGTACGAGTAACCAATACGAGAGCGAAACGCTGGTCTTCCATTGGAAATCCAACAAGATATATGAACAAATGGAAGACCAGCGTTTCGTTCTCGTATTGGTTACCCGTACTCCACAAAGGAATTAGCCAATCAGCAATAAATTCTACAAGTAACGGAGCGTTAGCGTTGCGTCGCGTCGCGTCGCGTAGCGTTTATGTACATTCTCCCTTATACGTGGATTTAAAATAATTTTCACGATATTATAAGCGTTTACGTGGATATAAGAGTACTTGAAAGTACTCGGAAAATTTAAGTTTCTCTAACACTTCCGGAAAATTCGGGCTTATATCCACGTATGTACTCTTATATCCACGTATTTTACGTGGATTTAGTGCGAATAGTCACACCGCACGGAACACACGGAAAATCACGGCCACACATTCTCACGTACTTCATAACCTTTACGGAATCCCACAGGAGCCACGGAAAACCACGGGATCGAGATATTACCTTACTTTAAACCCGCACGGAATTTCACGGAGGACACGGAAAACTACGGCTACTCATTTTCACGTACATTATACCATTTACGGAAACCCACAGTAGTCACGGAAAGCCACGGAAACAATATTTTACCTTATTTTTTCTACATACGGAATTTCACGGAAGACACGGAAAACTACGGCCACTCATTTTCACGAACTTCATAACCCTTTACGGAATCCTACAGGAGCCACGGAAAGCCACGGCCGCGAGATATTGCCTTATTTTAAATCGGCACGGCATTGCACGGAAGACACGGAAAAATACGGCCACTCATTTTCACGGACTTCATAACATTTACGGAAACCCACAGTAGTCACGGAACGCCACGGAAACAATATTTTACCTTATTTTTTCTACATACGGAATTTCACGGAAGACACGGAAAACTACGGCCACTCATTTTCACGAACTTCATAACCCTTTACGGAATCCTACAGGAGCCACGGAAAGCCACGGCCGCGAGATATTGCCTTATTTTAAATCGGCACGGCATTGCACGGAAGACACGGAAAAATACGGCCACTCATTTTCACGGACTTCATAACATTTACGGAAACCCACAGTAGTCACGGAACGCCACGGAAACAATATTTTACCTTATTTTTTCTACATACGGAATTTCACGGAAGACACGGAAAACTACGGCCACTCATTTTCACGAACTTCATAACATTTACGGAAACCCACAGTAGTCACGGAACGCCACGGAAACAATATTTTACCTTATTTTTTCTACATACGGAATTTCACGGAAGACACGGAAAACTACGGCCACTCATTTTCACGAACTTCATAACCCTTTACGGAATCCTACAGGAGCCACGGAAAGCCACGGCCGCGAGATATTGCCTTATTTTAAATCGGCACGGCATTGCACGGAAGACACGGAAAAATACGGCCACTCATTTTCACGGACTTCATAACATTTACGGAAACCCACAGTAGTCACGGAACGCCACGGAAACAATATTTTACCTTATTTTTTCTACATACGGAATTTCACGGAAGACACGGAAAACTACGGCCACTCATTTTCACGAACTTCATAACCCTTTACGGAATCCTACAGGAGCCACGGAAAGCCACGGCCGCGAGATATTGCCTTATTTTAAATCGGCACGGCATTGCACGGAAGACACGGAAAAATACGGCCACTCATTTTCACGGACTTCATAACATTTACGGAAACCCACAGTAGTCACGGAACGCCACGGAAACAATATTTTACCTTATTTTTTCTACATACGGAATTTCACGGAAGACACGGAAAACTACGGCCACTCATTTTCACGAACTTCATAACCCTTTACGGAATCCTACAGGAGCCACGGAAAGCCACGGCCGCGAGATATTGCCTTATTTTAAATCGGCACGGCATTGCACGGAAGACACGGAAAAATACGGCCACTCATTTTCACGGACTTCATAACATTTACGGAAACCCACAGTAGTCACGGAACGCCACGGAAACAATATTTTACCTTATTTTTTCTACATACGGAATTTCACGGAAGACACGGAAAACTACGGCCACTCATTTTCACGAACTTCATAACCCTTTACGGAATCCTACAGGAGCCACGGAAAGCCACGGCCGCGAGATATTGCCTTATTTTAAATCGGCACGGCATTGCACGGAAGACACGGAAAAATACGGCCACTCATTTTCACGGACTTCATAACATTTACGGAAACCCACAGTAGTCACGGAACGCCACGGAAACAATATTTTACCTTATTTTTTCTACATACGGAATTTCACGGAAGACACGGAAAACTACGGCCACTCATTTTCACAAACTTCATAACCCTTTACGGAATTCTACAGGAGCCACGGAAAGCCACGGCCGCGAGATATTGCCTTATTTTAAATCGGCACGGCATTGCACGGAAGACACGGAAAAATACGGCCACTCATTTTCACGGACTTCATAACATTTACGGAAACCCACAGTAGTCACGGAACGCCACGGAAACAATATTTTACCTTATTTTTTCTACATACGGAATTTCACGGAAGACACGGAAAACTACGGCCACTCATTTTCACGAACTTCATAACATTTACGGAAACCCACAGTAGTCACGGAACGCCACGGAAACAATATTTTACCTTATTTTTTCTACATACGGAATTTCACGGAAGACACGGAAAACTACGGCCACTCATTTTCACGAACTTCATAACCCTTTACGGAATCCTACAGGAGCCACGGAAAGCCACGGCCGCGAGATATTGCCTTATTTTAAATCGGCACGGCATTGCACGGAAGACACGGAAAAATACGGCCACTCATTTTCACGGACTTCATAACATTTACGGAAACCCACAGTAGTCACGGAACGCCACGGAAACAATATTTTACCTTATTTTTTCTACATACGGAATTTCACGGAAGACACGGAAAACTACGGCCACTCATTTTCACGAACTTCATAACCCTTTACGGAATCCTACAGGAGCCACGGAAAGCCACGGCCGCGAGATATTGCCTTATTTTAAATCGGCACGGCATTGCACGGAAGACACGGAAAAATACGGCCACTCATTTTCACGGACTTCATAACATTTACGGAAACCCACAGTAGTCACGGAACGCCACGGAAACAATATTTTACCTTATTTTTTCTACATACGGAATTTCACGGAAGACACGGAAAACTACGGCCACTCATTTTCACGAACTTCATAACCCTTTACGGAATCCTACAGGAGCCACGGAAAGCCACGGCCGCGAGATATTGCCTTATTTTAAATCGGCACGGCATTGCACGGAAGACACGGAAAAATACGGCCACTCATTTTCACGGACTTCATAACATTTACGGAAACCCACAGTAGTCACGGAACGCCACGGAAACAATATTTTACCTTATTTTTTCTACATACGGAATTTCACGGAAGACACGGAAAACTACGGCCACTCATTTTCACGAACTTCATAACCCTTTACGGAATCCTACAGGAGCCACGGAAAGCCACGGCCGCGAGATATTGCCTTATTTTAAATCGGCACGGCATTACACGGAAGATACGGAAATATACGGAGTTCGTAGTTAGTTTTTAAGTTGTTACGGCATCTCACGGAATGGAAGATATCTTCTCACGGTAATGCACGGAATATTGTAGACGGCGCTTTACGGCATAGTCTGTTGGCCACGGAACAACACGGCACGGGCAAATGAATGATAGGGTGGCCATATTCCGTTTTACGGATCGATACGGAATGTTGCAAACGGGGCTTTACGGCCAAATAGCGCATACCCTGTCTGCAACGGTATTTTACGGAGAATCTGACACGAATATACGGAATATTTAAGATAACCGGATCCCACGGAAGATTACGGAAAATCATCTTAAGTCGTCATCTGAATATTTTTTTACACGGAACTCTACACGGGAGGGGTCCGGATAGACACTTTCCAATCAGATACATCTTGCAAAATCTTATATATCACTATTTCCGGGTTTTAATAATGCTAGTTTACCTTTAGAAATCATAGGGCCAGTAAAGCATATCCACAATTAAAACACCATAAAGTAGAACGAGGCTTGATCTGCTAGAGCGAATATTATCAGCAACAGTATTTCTATTTTTTCTACTACAGGAGGTTGCATGCTTTGACAGACTTGAACATAATTAATCTTTTGGTGGCCTTAAAATACAAAATAATAATTTTGAACTCTTCTATGTTACACACTATTTAAAGATGATCTACTTGTCAATTATCCTTGTTCTGATATCTCTGTAATAACAAAAAAAAAATATTTCACAAAGTAACAATACTTATATTAATAACATTATTTTTTTTATTTTATAATGATAGTTTGCTACTTATCTGAAAATATATCTGAGATATACCAAGTCCATTTAATATCTATCGAATTTCAATGATGTAAAAAGTCTTGAATATAACTTGTATATAAATGATGATTGTATATGGACCAATGCGTAATATTGAAAGTTTTATGTATACATAAAATAATAAGGTTAGGTTGGTTGACCAGATATATATATATATACCATATACGGATTCTCTCTCTCTCTCTCTCTCCGTCGCTCTTCTCTTTCCCTCTCTCTCTCTCTCCGTCGCTCTTCTCTTTCCCTCTCTCTCTCTCTCTCCGTCGCTCTTCTCTTTCCCTCTCTCTCTCTCTCTCCGTCGCTCTTCTCTTTCCCTCTCTCTCTCACTCTACCCACTCACTCACTCTCTCTCTCTCTTTTGCCAGTCGGTCGGACAAAAATGCTATACTATGTACCGGTCGGACAAAAATGTATAGTTTGTGCGTACTGAAGAATATGGAGATTCGGAGATTCGGAAATAGTACATAAAAATATTCAGATCTCTAAATCTTTTGAATGAGACAATTTTTTTAAATGAAACCTTTCGATTTGAGTAGAGCAATGAAATGGCTTTCGATTAATAGGGATATGTTATATAGTTAAAACTAACGCAATAGGTATATAATCGCATTGAATTTCTCGTACATCCATTTCAAAGTATATAATCACGCAGTCGTCCTAAGGCTCTTCTATACTTGCCTTCGGAACGCTCCCGCGTTCCTTGATTAACAATACTATTAAGTTATTGTAAAGTCATATGAAAATATAATTCTTTTGATTTTTATAGATTCCAGAAAAAACTTATACTTGCCTTATTTAATATACTTTAGTAGAAAGTTTTATTATTTCTACTTTAATTTAGATAAATGTATAAATCAAAAAATATTTTCGGGAAAAAAATGTTAATCCTTCCTTTTTAGAGAAAACATTTTTCAAAGATTCTGTAGTTTTTTCAAAATAAAGTTTGTTACTATATTATTCTTGTACAAAACGTCTTGTTGGTTGTTTCAAAATAGTACATTACGATACGGGTGTGGAAGGTGATTATTTATTTCGACTTTATAGAACACAAAAATTTATTATTTATTTGTAAAATTCCTTTTCATAAAATAAAACGTAAATAATTTTTAAAGATTGTATAGATTTCGGAAAATAATGTTTATGGGTTCCGAAGAAAATTTTACGGTTTGCAAAACTTTTTCTAAAAGGATTCTAAAGGTTTTGGAAAATAATTTCTCGATGCTTGCAAAAGTTTTTAAAGCATTGTCGAGATTTTGTAATTTAATTTATCAAAGGATTTTTGAAAAGATGTAGTGATGGACCATTTTTGGAGATATTTTGTAGAGAAAATAATAATGAATTATTTACAGAAATGATACTCTGTTATTGAAATGTACGACTTTAATTTAATGAGTAATACTACAGTAGATAAGAAAAATGATTTTTGTAAGAAAAAGAAAACATTTTCATAGCAACTTTACAAGCAAATATTGTAAACAGATAAAGAGTTAATTTGAATATGAGAATGAGATCCTGCTGATAACAAAAATCAGTTTTGTAAAAAATAGAAAATGTTTTTATAGGGAGTATAGAAAATACTTAAAAAAATTGTTTTTTAAAAGTGCTTATTAATTATTTAAAAAAATAGTTAAGCTTTCAGTTAAGTTCTTTGTAGGGAGTTGGACAGATGTTGGAGAAAAATTGTTTGAATAAAAACATTGAATTTTTATTAGTATTTTAACAGAGAATTTAAATTTGTTAAGAGAAATAATAACATCGCAAGGAATAAAAGAAAAAAGTAAAAGTTTTCAGAATGACAATTCAAATCTCTGATATCACCTGATTCTCTTGCTTTTATAAAACTAGAATCTCAAAGTTGCCTAAGAAGTTGAGTTCTCATGTCAACTACTATTTCCATAGCAGCAGGTGGTACAAAGTTTTTTACAAAATACTCGTTCGCATCCATTTTCTCTGAAGTCATCTGATCCTCTAGCCTTTACAAAATGCGACTCAAAGTTTGCCAAGAAGTTGAGCTCTCACCTTAACTAACCTTTCGTAACAGCACCTGATACTAACTTTTTTCACAAAACACTCTTATGCATCCATTTGCTCTTGTTTTTTTGCTAAATTATTATTACATCTTTCTTCTTCATTGTGCACAGATACAATAACACTGACATTCAACGATTATAAATTATAACCAGGTTCTGGCTTAGTATTACATTGTAATATTTTTATTCAAATTCTTCTGCTTCTATATTGAACCGACAGATTGATCGATCCTCCTTCATAACTAAAGTGACAGGTCCTGCGCCAACTCCCATTGGTAAAGTTGATAGTTTACCTTTAGAAATCATAGGGTCAGTAAAGCATCAATAATTAAAATTCTATTAAGGGGATGTCGAAGCCAGAAAGCAGATAAGGTAGAACCCTGACCTACCGCATACTAATTTTACGCTATAATTAAATAATTAAGAACATACCATACAAAATCTTTGTGATCCCGCGTACCTGTTATCACTAGGAACAATTATCACCTTCAAGAAGAGTAATTGATAATCTATTTCTTGTAAACAATGGGAAATACGGCGTGAGGTGGAGCGAAGCCTGAGCCGACTGTCTGGATGTTATCTTCCTGGATATTTGTAAAAATAAGCACTGCACGCCACGAATTTTTGTTATCCTGCGTCACTGATACTATTTAGAATATGTATATAACACGCACGAACTTATGAAGTAAGTTATTTCGATAAACAATGGGAAATACGACGCGAGGTGGACAAGCTAAGAGGACGCCATTATACTGAGTGATTACAATAGCAACAGCTAGGCGGCGCTGGTAGTATGTTCTCTAGCGCATCACCGCATACTTATACTGCGCATGCGCAGTCAGTCTGGCTATAGCGCAAGCTAATTCAAAATAAATAGTACCTGGCCTAGAAAGACATAAAAGAATAAAAATATAGAAAAATCGATTCTTCTATTGCAAAAAAAAGCCAACCCAACATTTCACAACATTTGTACCCAACAAAAATTACGGGTACACTTGTATTCTTTATAGCACTGTGTAACCTAAATCCGCACTTATGTCACGCCTATCCGCCACAAGTAGTTCATTATTATTGCAATAATTATCATTTTTGTTTAAATTATTGTTTATATAATAAACTTTTTTTAGTTTGAACCTGTGTAAGGTCTAGTATGGAATTGCACCAGAAATATCGAGAAATTCATCGTAATGTCGTTGTATCGAGTATAAACATCGTGGCTTTTGTTTAAAATATTGTTTATATACTTTATTTTTCAAAGCCACAGCTACTTTATTCGGAAATTACGAAGTAAACTTTTTTTAGTTTGAACCTGTGCAGGATTTCAAACGCAATCGTCTGCGAAATTTCGAGAAATTTATCATAATATTGCCCTATGGAGTATAGATACTGTGGATTTTGTTTATAACATTGTTTATATAAGTTTATTCATCAAAGCCGCCGCTAATTCAGTCAGAATTTTCCAAGTAAACATTTTTTAGTTTGAACTTGGGTAGGGTCTGAAACGCAATCGTCCGCGAAATTTCAAGAAATTTATCGCAATATCGTCCTATCGAGTATATGTATAGTGGCTTTTGTTAATAATATTGTTTGTATAAGTTCATTTATCAAAGCCGTCGACAATTCATTCAGAAATTTCTAAATAAACTTTTTTTCGTTTAAATCTGTGTAGGGTCTAGCATGCAATTGGTCACGAAATTTCGAGTAGTTTCTCGAAATATCGTCCCATCGAGTATAAATATCATAGCTTTTATTTAAAATATTGTTTATATAGGTTATTTATCAATGCCGATGCTACCTTATTCTAAAATTTCCAAGTAAACTTTTTTTTGTTTGAACCTGTGTAGAGTCTGAAATGCAATTTTTCGCGAAATTTCAAGTAATTTATCATAATATCATTCTATCCAGTGTAAATATCATCGCTTTTGTTTAAAATATTGTTTATGTATGTTATTTTTCAAAGCTGCAGGTACTTTATTCGGAAATTTCGAAGTAAACTTTTTTAGTTTGAACCTGTGTAAGGTCTAGTATGGAATTGGACCAGAAATTTCGAGAAATTCATCGTAATGTCGTTGGATAGAATATATTAGGCTCTCTCCAACCCTATCTCTCCCTCCCTCTCTTTCCGACCTCTCCCTCTCTCGCTCTCTAGCTCTCTCTCTCTCTGGCTCTCTCTTTCTATCTCTCCCTCTCTCTCAACATCCGGCAAACTGAGTGCTTAAATATTTTTTTAGAAGAATCAACACGTTTTTTAAAAGCTAATTTTTTAATAAAACTTTGTACGAAAGTATAAAATAAGGCAAGTATAGACGTTTTTTCTGGATAATCTATAAAAAACAACACAATTTATCTAGTCCTTTTATTTCTTCGAATCTCATCTATTCAATAAACACTCTCTACAAATGGTAATAATTTTTTTCATGACTGTACAAATAATCTATAAAATAATAATATTTATGATTTCGTAAAAGAAATCAAATAAATACGAATGAAAAAGTCTTATAATTCTTTGAGTCATTGTATGCTGAACAAATTATATGTAAGTACATTCAAAAAATTGTTCACTGCAAATCAAACAAACGAAAGTTGTGAAATCAATTATCGATAGTCAAGTAATGCAAACAACTCTCGGGAACTACTGTATGACTGTTCTCAGAAATATATTCAAATTTGTTCATCTTTTTGAGATATAGAAATTAAACACAAGAAAGTACTGAAATCAATTTATTGTAGTCAAGTACCGGCCATAAGTTAACTTGACTGACATAATAGAACTTTTCGTATCTAGCATGTAAAATTACATTTTACGCCCACGTTTTAACTTCAAAATTATTCAGCCAGCGGGCATAAAATACTACTTAGCGCCCAAGAGGCCCAATAGCTCACATACTCTTACAAAACTTTATAGAACCTACGCACTTGATGCCCGTGTGGGCGAAAATTATTTTAATTATATAACTATAATGCCTTCTCTTTATTTCTAAAATTCATAAGAATTTTTTTAGATATTTACGAAAAGTCAAAGCCTATATAAAAAAATTACATAGTTACCAACACATCACTATTTTTCATGATTCTTTCTCAATTTTGAACTTTCTATAATATTACGTACCTTGGGAGGAAAGAGAAGTCTAGAGCTGCTCTAGCAGGGGTGGTCCTCCGATCTCCCATACATACTTGGCGGGCCCGACGATTTGCAGTTCAAGGTGTAAGACATAGTCATTTTCATATAACTATTCATATGTTTAACCTTTTCGCTCCGGGACTGGTCCATATATGGACCAGCACTCCGTGTGTCGACTTGTCATAAGAAGTTCATTCACTTAAGTCATGAAATTCAACTAAAATGCGAGGTCAATTTTAAAGGAAAAGTCCCCGGAGCGAAAAGGTTAAAGATCAGATAAAATGTATAAATGGGTTGCTTCTAGATATTAACTACTGATCCGTGAATCTATCACTCTGTTTTTAAACAGAAAGTACAAACTCGCCTGAAAGTATCACATGAGATCTCATATGTAATCCCATAATATATAAAATTGCAGATGACATCGCATATGAGATCTGATACGAGATATGCGATGCCTGAAATTCTCATATGAGATCTTATATGATATTTACACGCGGGAAAAGGATACACAATAGGTTGCTTATAAGACCGTTAGTAAAATGTAAAGCACTTTTAAGTAGACTATAAATTTATATGAATTTTTTATTTTATTCTCGTTTAAAAAGGACGGACACAAAGAAAAATATTGTGGGTAATAAAAGTAAATCATGATTCTGCACATATATAATTAAAAATTAAAGCCAATGTAATTATTTATAGTAGACTTATAGGTATAAATATTGTTAATGAATTTATGCAAAAATTTTGTATTCTATATTTAAGTAGCCCACCGGTAAACTGCAAATCGTCGGGCCCGCCAAGTATGAATAGGAGATCGGAGGACCACCCCTGCTAGAGCAGCTCTAGACTTCTCTTTTCCTCCCAAGGTGCGTAATATTATAGAAAGTTCAAAATTGAGAAAGAATCATGAAAAATAGTGATGTGTTGGTAACTATGTAATTTTTTTATATAGGCTCTGACTTTTCGTAAATATCTGAAAAAATTCTTATGAATTTTAGAAATAAAAAAAATATAATTATAGTTATATAATTCAAAAAATAATTTTCACCCACACGGGCGTAAAGTACGTAGGTACTATAAAGTTTTGTAAGAGTATGTGAGCTATTGGGCCTCTTGGGCGCTAAGTAGTATTTTATGACCGCTGGCTGAATAATTTTGAAGTTACAAGGTGGGCCTAAAATGTAATTTTACACGCCAGATACGAAAAGTTCTATTATGTCAGTCAAGTTAACTTATGGCCGGTACTTAACTACAATAAATTGATTTCAGTACTTTCTTGTATTTAATTTCTATAGCTCAGAAAGATGAACAAATTTGAATATATTTCTGAGAACAGTCATACAGTAGTTTCCGAGAGTTGCTTGCATTACTTGACTACCGATAATTGATTTCACAACTTTCGTTTGTTTGATTTGCAGTGAACAATTGTTTGAATGTACTTACATATAATTTGTTCAGCATACAATGACTCAAAGAATTAAAAGACTTTTTCATTCGTATTTATTTGATTTCTTTTACAAAATCATAAATATTATTATTTTATAGATTATTTGTACAGTCATGAAAAAAATTATTACCATTTATAGAGAGTGTTTATTGAATAGATGAGATTCGAAGAAATAAAAGGACTAGATAAATTGTGTTGTTTTTTATAGATTATCCAGAGAAAACGTCTATACTTACCGTATTTTATACTTTCGTAGAAAGTTTTATTAAAAAATTAGCTTTTAAAAAACGTGTTGATTCTTCTTAAAAAATATTTAAGCACTCATTAAAGTTTTTGGTACTCAGTTTGCCGGATGTTGAGAGAGAGGGAGAGATAGAAAGAGAGAGCCAGAGAGAAAGAGCGAGAGAGGTCGGAAAGAGAGGGAGGGAGAGATAGGGTGGGAGAGAGACTAATAGGTACTTGTCTTAGTTTAAACTTTTGTAATATGTTTTTTTAGATACATTTCCCAACTTTTTAAGAGAAAATAATAATTACATAATGTGATAACGTTATGAGAGTTTATTATAGTATAGTTTTAATATCATTATTAAATGGCTGTATTATTATTCATAAAAGTTTTAAATTTGAAGAAACAGTCAAATTTTTCTTCAAGGAGCTCTATAAAATGATTATATTAGTTAAATTTTTTTAAATAATTTAATCAAACATGTATTTTCTTAGGTATGATGATAAATTAACAATATTATTAATTGTAAAATCATATGAAAAAAAAAAACATAATTCTTTTTATTTTTATAGAAAGTTTTTATTTGTACAGTCATGAAAAAAATTATTACCATTTATAGAGAGTGCTTATTAAATAGATGAGATTAGAAGAAATTAAAGGACTAGATAATTGTGTTGTTAAAACGTAAATAAATTTTTTTTTTTTAAAACGTGTTGATTATTTAAAAACAAATTTTTAAACTCTTATTAAAGTTTTTGGTAAAGAGTTTGACGGATGTTGAGAGAGAAAGAGAGAGAGGGAAGAGAGCGGGAGAAATAGAGGGCGAGAGAGAGGGGAGAAGAGACGGAGGGAGAGTAGATTATACAGAAAAAATGTCTGTACTTGCCTTATTTTATAACTTCGCAGAAAGTTTTATATCAACAATATTATTATTTGTACAGTTAATAATTACATAATGCGATAACGTTATGACAGTTTATTACAGTATATTTTTAATATCATTATTAAATAGTAGTATTGGTATTAACAAAAGTTTTAAATTCGAATGTTCTTTTAAGCTGCTTTTTCTATAGAATGTCTTGTGGGTTCTTTAAATTTGACAGACGTGTAATTTATGTATTTGTTAACAGTTCTACTTATAAACTGTTCAATCAACATCTTCTTATCCATATGATTCATACGTTCTGATACTCTGTAAAAATAAAAACAAAATTTCACAAAGTAACAATACTTATTATTATATTAATAACAGTTTCCTACTACATAAAAGTTTGCTACTTATCTGAACAATTATATTTTCATTTCGAAGTACAAATATACTTCTGATCTTGCATGTAATAACCACTGTCGAAGAAAATGAACCTACTATGGAGCGCACCACCCAGACCGCGTCAAAGGCTACCTCGAACACCTGGACCTACTATTATATGCGCCCTGACATCTAAATGCAAAAAACTACGGAGCGCAACACCTAGACATCGTCATCGGCTACCTCGAACACCTGGACCTTCTATTACATTCGCCCTGACATCTAAATGCAAAAAACTACGGAGCGCACCACCTAGACATCGTCATCGGCTACCTGGAACACCTGAACTTCCTATAAAATGCGCCCTGATATATAAATGCAAAAAGCTACGGTGCGCACCACCTAGATATCATCATCAGCTACCCCGAACACCTGGACCACATATTAGATGCATCCTGAGATCTAATCGCCAAAAACTACGGAGCGCACAACCTAGACTCCGTCATCGGCCACCCCAAAGACCTAGACCACGCATTCGATGCGTTCCAATACCTAGAGGTAAAAAACTACGAAACGCACCACCTAGACATCGTCATCGGCTACCTCGTACACCTAGACTTCCTGTAAAATGCGCGCTGACATATAAATGCAAAAAACTACGGTGCGCACCACGTAGACATCATGCTCGGCTACCCCGAACACCTGGACCTCCTATTAGATGCGCCTTGACATCTAAATGCAAAAAACTACGGAGCGCACCACCTAGACATCGTCATCGGCTACCTCAAATACCTGGACCTCCTATTACATTCGCCCTGACATCTAAATGCAAAAAACTACGGAGCGCACCACCTAGACATCATCATCGGCTACCTCGAAGACCTGGACTTCCTGTAAAATGCGCCCTGACATATAAATGCAAAAAGCTACGGTGCGCACCACCTAAACATCATCATCGGCTACCCCGAACACCTGGACCACGTATTAGATGCACCCTGAGATCTAATCACAAAAAACTACGGAGCGCACTACCTAGACTCCGTCATCGGCCACCCCAAAGACCTAGACCACGCATTCGATGCGTTCCAATACCTAGAGGTAAAAAACTACGAAGCGCACCACCTAGATGTTATCATCGGCTACCCCGAACACCTGGACCACGTATTAGATGCACCCTGAGATCTAATCACAAAAAACTACGGAGCGCACTACCTAGACTCCATCATCGGCCACCTGAAAGACCTAGACCACGCATTCGATGCGTTCCAATACCTAGAGGTAAAACGCTACGGAGCACACCAACTAGACATCATCTTCGGCTACCCCGAAGGCTTTACCTTGAGTTCCTCGGGTACAGTTCGGATGAGCCTCGAATTCACCTGAAGCTAGCCGCGGGTGTGCCTCGGATTAGCCTCGGCAGTACCTCGGCTGTACCTCGGCTCGAGCCGCGGCAAATCCGGGGCTGGAGCCGAGGTCCGAGCCGAGGTAAAGCCGAGGTCCGAGCCGAGGTCCGAGCCAAGTTCTATAGCCGAGGCTCGACCGAGGTCCAACCGAAGCTCGACCGAGGTCCGAGCCGAGATAAAGCCGAGGTCCAAGCCGAGGTCCCAGCCGAGGTAAAGCCGAGGTCCGAGCCGAGGTAAAGCCGAGATCCGAGCCGAGTACTCTATACCTTTGTAAAAGTCTACATTGTTATGACTCATCTCGCGCAATTAGATCTTACACATGAAGTGTCATGACAGAAATTTTAAAACGTCGATTTCTCGAAAACACGTAGAAGTGGGTTAGGTCGTTATTCCGGGAAGCCACAGATATTATGTTCATGTTTATATGTATGTATATATATATACATAGAGGTATATGCATAGAGAGAGGTTATATACTAATAAACATATATACTGTATATAATAAAAAATATACATATGTTTATGTCTCTTCTTCTCTCCCTCTCTCTCTATCTATATTTTTATCTTTCTCTTTCTCTTGTCTTTCTTTATTATTATACGGCCATTATTACTGCTTAACTCTTCATGGCCATTAATTCCTGGTGATTGTATGTGTGTAGTATATATACATAACATATATGACGTCACAGGAAGTCTGGAAAAACCGGATGCGAGGCTGAATACCATGGAGAAAGTTAAGAAATCGGAAAGCCGACAAAAAAAAATTCAGTCCCTTATATCTTTTGAATGAGATAATCTTTTTAAATAAAATCTTTTGATTTGAGTAGAGCAATGATTTGAGTAGGCTTTCGATTAAGAGGGATACGTTATATAGTTAAAACTAGCGCAATAGGTGTATAAGCTCATAGAATTTCCCGTACATCCATTTCAATGTATATCATCACGCGGTCGTCCTAAGGCTCTTCTATACTTGCCTTCGGAACGCTCCCGCGTTCCTTGATATTGAGACATGTTTTACTAATTATTGTCATAATGGAAAAGTTTTATTTAATAATGAAGACTTATATGCGGAACAACTAAAACTACTCATGATATGTAACACTAAGGCAGCGGTTTTTTTAATCTTCATAAATGAATTTAATTATAATTATGTCATAAATTGTTGCAAAAAATTTTGTTATTAAAAATTCATTAAATGAATAAGCAAATTAAATTTGGGGAAGCCACGGGCCAATGAATTGGCAGCGGTTTGTGTATATTGTGATGCGAATCATTTTCTTTGTGAAATGAATATTGAGACATGTTTTACTAATTGTTGTCATAATGGAAAAGTTTTATTTAATAATGAAGACTTATATGCGGAACAACTAAAACTACTCATGATATGTAACACTAAGGATGGCAAAAATGTTATGAATAACATCAGAATATATAATAATTTATTAGCATTTGCAAGTTTTGGAGCGAACTTATTAATATTCCGTACCACCGGCCCGCAAGTTTTTCGTATTTGCGGACAAACTTATCATAATTCATATTCTTTAAATCCTGAAAGTGAAAAACTTTGTAAATACGGGCAACTATATGTAATAGATAACGAATTAGCAAATAACATTAGACTTCAAAATCAAAATAGTAAAAATTGTCTAACATTATTGACTGAATTAGATAATTTAATTCGTACTATTAATCCCTATACTATGGCATATAAAATTATGCATGAGATAGAAAAGGAAGAATATAAAAAAGCAGAGAAATGTGGATTATTACCGAAAGAAGTTAAAATGTATATGGTTAGAACCAATACTCTTGATAAGAAGAATAATGGTGCTATTGCATGTAATGAAGTAGCAATAGTTTATGTTGGTGAAGACGGTCTTTCTCAAAGCGAACGAGATGTTTGTATTTATTCTAAAAGTTCAGATGCATGTAGGATACCTATTATTAATCAACAAATTGATCCAATGATTTATCCGCTATTGTTTCCTCGTGGCGAATGCGGTTGGTATCTAAATTCGACATGTTTAGATAAAAAGGGTAAAAAAAATAAAATTACTACATTACAATATTATAGTTACAAGTTAAGTATTAGAGAAAATTTTTAACCATGCTTAAGTGCTAAAAAGCTTACTCAGCAATTTATTGTTGACGCTTGGACAAAAATTGAAAGTAGATTATATTATATTAGAAAAGAGCGAGATTCTTTCAGAATAGGGATGTATAAAGGTTTAACGGATTATATACACAATAAAGCAGCAAATTCAAATTCTGCAATTGGAAAAATGGTTATTTTACCTTCATCATTTACTGAAAGTCCTTGTGCTATCCAAAAAAATTTTTTAGACTTGATGACTATACGACAAAATTTCGGAAAACCAGATTTATTTTTAACTATGACCTGCAATCCACACTGGAAAGAAATAGCAGAAAATATCAATGAAAATGAAAATGTAATAGATAGACCTGATATTGTTACTCGCACTATTCATGAGAAAATTAATATTTTAAAAGATAAATATGGAAAAAGAATAGTTTTAGGAAAGTTATAGCTTTTATATTGTCATTGAGTTTCAAAAACGAGGGTTACCACATATCCACATACTGCTTTATTTACAGGATAATGATAAATTATTCAATACTGAATTAATTGATAGTGTAGTTACTGCTGAAATTCCAGATGAAAATTTGTATCCAGAGTTGTACAAATTAGCTGAACAACATATGATCCATGGTCCTTGTGGATACCAAATTCGCCCTGTATGAATGAAGATAAAAGTAAATATACAAAAAATTTTCCAAAGCAATATAATGAGGAAACAATTTTTCTGAACATTGGAAGTTATCCAGTACACAAAAGAAGGAATCATGGTAAAAAAATTCTATTTTCATCACAAAAAATTGCAGACAATCGTTTTGTTGTGCCACATAAACACGTATTTATTACTTAAACTTCGCTACCATATCTATGTTGAAGTTTGCAATACTATTAAGGCTATAAAATATTTATTCAAATACTTTTACAATGGTCCTGATACAGCCATAATTTGTTTAAGTAATTCAGAAAATATAATTGAAGATCATGCAGATATTTCTGTAAGAACACTAAATTATGATGAAATAGAACAATATGTATCTATGAGGTATATATATATATGTCCTCCTAAAGCAATGTATCGGATTTATAAGCTTAAATTACAACCTTCAATCACAAACTGTGCAAATATGTGCACAGGTATGTGAAACTATGCGAAACTGTGCAAAAGTGAGCTCAAGCAGGTAGATTTCGGACATTTTACACAGGTTTAGCACAGATTGGTACACTTTTGCACATTTTAGCACACTTTGGCACAGTTTAGCACAAAAATTTTTTAGCCATTAAAAATAAATTTAGCTTGATTATTTGGCACAGTTGTGCACAGTTTAATACACTTTGACATACTTCGGAACAGTTGAGCACAGTTGTGCACAGTTTGGCACAACGTTAGTACGCCATAACAAAAATTATTGTTAAATTTTTAAATTAACAACCACCATTTATTATTAACAATATAAAATCTTTTATTCAACCGTTTATAGTCATTACACTTAAGAATTATTAATTTTTGAAAATCAATTGAGTTTAGCTATAGTCAAGTGTGTCCATTTATTTCTAATTGAGATTACCTATACTTAAATATTTAAAATTATTGTTAATAATATATTGTTTATATTTTTACTTATATTGTTTTAATAATTGAACAATATTTTGTGTGCTTAACTGTGCCAAATTGTGCCACAGTGTGTCAAGCTGAGCACTGAAAATTCTTTGTGCCAAACTATGTCAAAATGTTCTAAAGTGTGCCAAACTATGTACAACTGTATCGAAAATCAAATTAAATTTATTTTCAACAGAAAATGAGTTATGCCAAACTGTGCAAAAGTGTGCCGCATTCTTCCGAGCTGTGCCAATATGTGATAAATCTGTGCAAAATGTCCGAAATCTACCTACTTGAGCACAGTTTGGCACAGTTTTGCACAGTTAAGCGAACTTATGCACGATTAAGCACGAAAATTATTTTCACTAGGGAATCAAAATGGTAATTTATGGTAATTTAGGCAAATTATTTTTCATACAGTCTTTTGATTTACATTTTTATTTACAATATTAAAATAATATTACAATTAATATTTTCAATTTACATTTAAAATTAATTTAATAACATATAATATTTAATAATTTATTAATGCGGTCTTACACCTATAGGCGTTTCTGGCCAAAATTACCTAAAAAAAATGATAAAAAATATTATTATAATAAAATAATGAAAATATATTGTAAATATAACTTATCTTGAATAAAATGAGCCTAGGCAGAGGTCCTTAAACTTATTTTATCCTCAGTTACAGTATTTCCAAGAAAAAAAGTTTGTTGTAACTTTTCTCTGTAACCGCATGATGGATTTTCATGGGACAAAGTACAAATTAACTGAATTACGAGTCCATACGTCAACGGCTTTCTCAGCATTTTGAAATTTTACTTTTACTGATTTTCTTTGTTTCACTTGATGCTTTTTCTTCAGAATATTTGCATTTCTTATGGTCGGAGCCATTTTTCAAAAGGTATCTTGTAAAAGTAGACAAATAGAAATTCTAAAGATTTCACAATTATGTAAATCATTGATTATTTATATGAATTTACTCAATCTTATACATATATATTATATGATTTGAAACCATATGGAATATTAGTGTTATTATAAAAAATAATAAAAGTCCGAACACCAAAGATTTCAGTTCAATTAAAAACCGCTGCCAATTCATTGGCCCGTAGCTTCCTCACCCGTAATTTGTTGATTCTTTTAAATAATTTTTAATAACAAAATTTATAATTTTTAAAAAAATTGATTGCATAATTATAATTAAATTCATTTATGAATATTAAAAATTGTTAATTTTTAAATTTATTTATTTATTTATTATTTATTTATATCAAATTTATATAAATTTTGACCTGATAAATAAAGTTATCATTTGAAATAGAAGTAAAATATCTATATTTTATAATATCACGGTTGTTTTGTTATTAACAAAAACGTGTTTTTTTAAAAAAGTTCATAACTCACAAATAAATTATAATAATGCAGAATATAATGCATTCATAATGCATAATTCATAATTATAATAGATATAATTTTTAAACATTTTAATTCATTTTTTACACATCATTGGAGTTATGAGTTTTTAAAAAAAAACACGTTTTTGTTTTTGATGATAACTAAAGAACTGTGATAGATAGAAAATTAATTTTTTTTAGAAAATATAGGTATTTTAATTCTCTTTCGAATGCCACCCACCCCATTCAGATACATAGAGCCATTCTCGAGAAATTACGATTTAAAAAAAAGTCAAAAAATTTTTAACCTCAAATATCTCTGAAATTTATGGACCAATTATTTTGCCCAAAGAACTCGACCGAGAACTATAAAAAATCTACCTCTAAAAGAAATTTTGAAGCCATTAAGTCAATTTTACTCTTGTAACCGTTGGACATACAAAATTGATTTTTTTCATTTTTCAATTTTTTACTCAAAATCTAGCCTACAGAATGTATTCAAATTTTAACAGATTATAGCTATTTATATTCTGTATTATCATGATTTTTCTCAAAAAAAATTGACCGTTAAGTTTAGGAGTTATAAGCTTCTAAAAAAAATAATTAATAACAAAAGAACCGTGACAGCTAGAAACTTTTTTTTTTTTAGAAAATATAGGTATTTTAATTCTCTTTCGAACGCTATCCATCAGATTCGAATAACTCGATCCTATCATTAAAAAAAATCAAGAAACAGTTTTGAGAAAATCGAATATTAGAAAAAAAAACAAAAACGCATCGCCCCAATCAAAAAACGGATTTCTGATTCGCCATCGCGCAAAAAAAACAAAAAAAATGAGACCTGTCCGGTCAAAATCGACTGAGTAGAAGCTGAGATCCAGGCGTACACACACACACACACACACACACACACACACACACGCACACACGCACGCACGCACGCACACACACACACACACATACACACACACACACACACACACACACACACACACACACACATACACATTCATACAGACATTTTTCAAAAACCATGTATTTTGATTCCTAACACCTCGGTGTTACGTCCGGAGACGTATTATAGATTTAGAATTTCATTCTAAAAGTTTATTCACATCAGATATTTCCTGACATATAAACGCGAGAATGCAACGCAGCATTTCGCTCAGGCATCGTACCGTAGACCGTGTGACGTAGAGAGCCATCGACCTCCAGAAGACAGTGGCGTGCAAATTTTTAACAAATCAGCATTTCACAATGCTACCACTTAAATGCTACGCGTATAAGCCGCAACCGAAAATTTCTTAATAAAGATGATCTCAATTTATCATCTATAACCCAATTAAACCGCATAATAAAACTGCGAAATGCATCACGCAAGTCAGTCACAGCGTACAAGAAACCTGGCGAATTCCGTGTACCTCTACGACATCGAGAAGTTGAAACCGTAAGCCTTACACATCTAGTAAGCAGATTTTATAAGTTATTGAAATTGTAATCGTAAGCCTTACTCGTCTAGTAAGCAGATCGTATAAGTTATTTATAGTAAATTTATAAAAGCAAGTGTTATAGAAAAGAATTGTAATTGAAATTACAACGCATCGATCTACCAGAAGCCAGCAGATTGTATTGGTAATAAATTATTGTATTTTATATAATAAACCTACATAAAACCAATTACTACTTATTTCCACTTATTTCCGGACTTAACAGTGGTTCCGGTACGAATCGAACGTAAGTTCATTAGATTTATACGAAAAAATAAGACTGAAATGAGAGGGAACAAGTAGTATTTGAAAATTACTAAAAATATTACTACTAACTGCTTCCGAGCTTCTCGTTTTGCAGTAAGAAGTTGAGAGGATCATTGTAGCATGATCGTTTAAACTTCTGAAGATGAACGTGTACGGCTCGTCCAGATTACTAACATATTAACAGATAAATAAAAAAAAAAGGGGAAAATAGACGATGTTATAGAAATAGGGAAAGAAGAAAGGATAACCCAAATACAAATAACGTAAACGAATATACAAAAAAAAAAGATTTCACATAAAGATAAAATCAAAATAAATCAAAATATATAAGTAAATAGCATCACGCAAATATATTTAACAAACAAGAAATTTAAAGTGAAAAATTCATATAGGGAAACATTAAGAAACAAATAATTAAATAATATCAGTAAAAACAAATAACTAAAATATTGGTGAAAAAAAAAAAATAAACAATTGAATAAATAAATAAAAAGAAATTGAAATAAATAAAACAAATCCAACACGAAGGAGAAAAATGAAATAATAATACAAAATAATGATCATTGAATAGATAAATATTATACATAAACAAGAAATGAGAATATGAGAAATCAAATTACACGAAAAACATTAAGAATAGAGATATAGAATTGGCGAATAAGTAAATAAATTGCCAATGTCACATAAGAAGGATATAGAAAATCCAAGATAAGAAAATAACAAGAAGTAAAACTACAGAAAATCCAATTTTAAAAGATAAAGTAAGTGAAAGGAACCGGGAATCAAGTAAAATATTCCAAAGAAGTTCTAAAATACTACGATCGCCTCCACGCGCACGAAATATAAAACCATTAAACGAAGGAACAGGAACATCTGACAAAGAAATCGCGACAAATTCGCAAAATTCAAACATTGACCTCATTGATTTTACACCACATACATACGCAAATGCATCACAAGACAAAAAAAATAATAATAAAACATTACTAGAAATACCGAGTATTGACATTCAATCAACCTCAAGAGTAGGAAATAAAAAAAAATCAGACAACAAACAACTGGGAAATCAAGACAATTTAACACAAAATCACTCTAAAAATTCTTTACTTTTACCTCAAACAAAATCGGATTTAGAGTCACCGACAGAATATTTTACGCCAACATTATTAAATCGTAATTCTGCATTTTTTGATAAAACAGTAGATACATCAGTAGATGAAATAGGCGACTACACGGACATAGACGGAATACTAAACGAACAAAGTCTTATTTTAGCTAAAACAGATCTACAGGAAAGAAGAGAAACAGAAACAGAAGTATTAAACCAAACAAATAATACTGTTGAATCGGAAATTAATAGAACCATAATAGAACCCGAAATAAATATGGCAAATCAACAACTCAAACTACCACTGAAAGAAATATTGGGATTGGTACCGACATTTGACGGAAAAAATATAACAGCAGAAGAATATATCGACAAACTCAAAGAAGCAAAAAACATTGTTAACGCGGGGGACGAACGAAATTTAGTACAAATTTTAAAAATGAAGTTACGTGGGGAAATACATAAAGCAATAAGAACAATAACAATCGGGAACATCGAAGAATTAATAACCGCTATAAGAACTATTTACCCTTGTACAGAAGACTTATACACATTATATGGTAAATTACGGAGAATGGTTCAAAAACCAATGAATCAGTATTAGAATACGGAAATAAAATTCGAATAATAAGCACAAATATAATAGAACTAAAAAAAATAGAGGACGGCGTTACGACAGAGCAATTACAAATATTTAAAACTCAACTAGAAGATGATGTATTAAACAGTTTTAAAAACGGTTTGAAACAAGAAATAAGAGTAGAACTAGGCGAACCGAATAGTACACATGCCGCTATGAAAAAAGCAATAGAGATAGAATTAAGACTCGAAAAACAAAAATTACTAAGAGAAGATAAAGCAAATATACTATTCAATACTGAGAAATTAAATATAAAAAAGGAAGCTAGAACATTTCATTGTCAAATTTGTAACGATAAATTTCATGAAGCAATGTTTTGCGTAAATGCAGGATGCGTATATTGTAAAAATAAAGACCACTTATCATACTTTTGTAATACAGTAAAAGATAAAATGGAATTAATTTGCAATTATTGTAGCTTAAGTGGACATTCAATAGATACATGTAGATTAAACGAAATGCAGGGAAACCATTGTCAATACTGCCAAAACATGGGACACACAGTAACACAATGCCCGATTATAAAAAAGTATGAATTATGTTGGAAATGCAAGAAAAAAGGCCATGACCCAAATACGTGCGAAAAAAGTGCTAACGCCGAGGAGTGTTGCGAGCTCTGTGGTAACGTGAGCCACACAATGAAGAACTGCCCGTCGGCAGTATGTCAAAGGTGCAATAAACCCAGACATGTAATGAAATACTGCCAGGTAACGAGGAAAATGATATGGTGCACAATCTGTGCTATAGAAGGTCACGAAACCTCGGATTGCCAAACAGCGGGAATTATGGCTATGCAAAGTAGACAACAAGCATTCGGAAATAGAATAAATTGTCAAATTTGTGAAGCAACAACACATACAGCAATGCATTGCCCAGATAGAAACACTAATTCACCAATAAATAATAATTATAAAATAAGCAAGTCAAATTATAATAATCCGGAAAACAGAAACAATTATCACACCAATAACAATTCACATGGATTCACAAATAAAACGCAACAACGATATTTTCATTCAAGAAACACGAATTTTAATCAACAAATAAACATGCAAAAAGGAAAAAAACTATATTGTGAATTTTGTAGAATCCCAGGACATTCTATAGAAAATTGTAGGAAATTGCAAAAGGCAGAAACAGCACCAACTTGTGCCTATTGCAGGAAAAGGGGACATACGATCGAAAATTGTATGTTATTGAAACAAGTAGAAGGTAAATTAGAAAAATTCTGCAGCCTCTGCAAAAATGTTACTCACTCACTTGAAGAATGCTATAAGACACAGCAAAATACCTACGAACAGCGAAATTCGGAAAACGCTTAAATTCTTCTGAGAGCGAGTGGATCAGAAGAAAACAAAACGAAACACTCGACAATAAAACGAACATCAAAACAATCACATTAACAGATAAAACTACAAAAAACTTAGAGTTAGAAAATCAAGAAAATAAATTAACTATAAAAGACGTTGAAGTTGATACGTTAATCAAGAAGAACGAAGAAGAAAATCTGTTAGATACTCAAATGATCACAACACATGAAAATAATAAACTAACTTCATCAAAAATTACAATGTACTTTCTAAGATTAGAAAATGCACTACAGTATATTGAAATAAAAAATCCTTACACCGCAAAATCATGCAAATTACTCGTAGATAGCGGGGCCCAGTTAAACATTATTAAGAAAAATCAAATACCACCATACATAATATTAGAAAATAAGAAAATTCAGCTATCAGGCATCACAGATAAGGCCATAGAAACATTGGGAGTAGTAAAAATGCTAATTAATGATTTGTTTATTGATTTTCATGTAGCTCCTGAAGAATTTTCTCTCCCTTACGATGGAATACTAGGTATTAAAATACTCTCGGAACAGAAGTTAAGACTAGATGAAGGTTATTTACAATTAAATAATAGTAAAATTGCATTGAAACCAAGATACACGATAAAAACAGGCTCTTTTAATACAATTACAAATAACCATAAATCCCAGGGAAATGAAATAAGACAAACATTTATTAAGGAAACGGAAAATATACCAATAGAACAACAAGCAAAATTAGAATTTGAAGAGGAAATAAAGCTAGAAAAACTAATGTTAAACAAATATTCGGGGAAATCTGAAGAAGTGACTTGCTCTGTATCCTATGAACCTGAATTAATTAACAAAAAAGAGATGAAAATAACTTCGGAAATAACATTTTATGAAGATATAACACAAATCTTAAATCACATCCCTGAACTTAACAAAGAGGAAATAGAACTACAGAGGAAAATTCTCGACAAAATATTACCCAAGGACAAAGCAGATGTACATTACGAAACAATTTTACAGAATAACAAAAATAATATCAAATCTTTAATAAATAATATTAATATAGCTCTTGAAAATAAAGATGAAATAATGGATTTTGAGGAAATCAAACCGACAGACTACAAACAATTTTTAACAATAATAAATAAGAATATTGAAGCTGATTTAGAAGAATATAAAAAAATTTATGGAAACGAGAAAGAATATAATTTTATCTCTTACGAAATAGATTATTTGCCTGACGGTTTTCAAATAACGGATGATTTGCAAATAGATGAAAATGAAATTTTAAACTTAGGATCAATAAATTTTATAGGAAAAAATGATCCAAATAAAAAATCAGACCGCGAGGAAGAGTTACTCAAAAAAATCCGTTACGAAAACTTACCTGAAAATAATAAAATAATTATTAAAAATTTAGTAATGAAAAATAAAGACATATTCTGGTTAGAGGGCGACAGTTTAGGATCATGTAACGTAGAACAACATGAAATTAACTTAGTAGATGATAAACCTGTATACGTAAAACAATTTCCTTTACCACATAAGCTAAAGGAAGTGGCTGTAGAAGAAACAAAAAAATTAATAAAAAATAATCTGGTAAGAAATTCAAAAAGTGCTTTCAACGCTCCAGCATGGATTGTAGAAAAAAACAACTAGTAAACGGACAAAAACGATGGCGTTTAGTCATAGATTATCGTAAATTAAATGAAAAAACAATATCGGATCCTTACTTACTTCCAAATATTACAGAAATTTTTGATCAATTGGGAAAAACAAAATTTTATCATGTCATAGATTTAAAATCGGGGTTTCACCAAATTCCCATGAAACCAAAAGACACACATAAAACGGCCTTTAGTATACATCCATTAGGACGCTTTGAATTTCATGTTTTGCCTTTCGGATTAAAAAATTCGCCGCGTACATTTCAAAGAGTTCTGAATACAGTCTTAGGCGATTTAATAGGTAAAATATGCTTTGTCTTTATTGACGATATAATAATTTTTGGAAAGACTATAGACGAAACAAACGAAAGATTCAGTATAGTTGCACAACAATTAAGAGAAGCTAATTTAAAATTAGAACCGGAAAAATGCGAATTTTTAAAAAAAGAAGTATGTTATTTAGGACATATTATAAGCGAACATCGCATAAAACCAGATCCAAAAAAGGTAGAAGCAGTAAATAAATTTCCAATACCTAAAAACATTAGAAATATTAGAGAATTTTTAGGACTTTCGAATTACTACAGAAGACATATAAAAAACTATGCAAAGATAACAAAACCTTTAAATATATTACTAGAAAAAGACGTAAAATTTCATTGGGAAAAAGATCAACAAATAGCCTTTGATGAAATTAAATATTTACTATGTACAGCACCAGTTTTGGCATATCCACATTTCGACGAACCATTTATTATTACATCAGATGCTTCAAACTTTGCTTTAGGTGCAATTTTATCACAAGGAATAATAGGTAAAGATCCAGCAATTGCTTATGCATCAAGAAGCTTACATAAAGCTGAAATTAAATATCATACCTACGAAAAAGAAGCATTAGCTATAATGTTTGCAGTAAAAACATTTAAAAATTACATATATGGAACGAAATTTACAATCGTCACAGATCACAAACCTTTATTGTGGTTAAAAACAGCTGACAACAACGCTAGAGTTCAAAAATGGAGATTAAAACTATCTGATTATGATTTTGATATCGTGTATAAACCAGGGAAACAAAATGCTAACGCAGATGCACTGTCCTGAAATCCCATAGAAGTTTTCGTAATTACAAGAGCACAAAAAAGAAACAAATTAAATACTAACATAGGATCACCAAACGAAACTGATAAAACAAGCGAAACGAATAAAGTTCAGTCAAAAACTCAACAAAAACGGGGAAGATCAAGGAAAACTACAGCTGGTACACAAAAACAGAAAAAAAAGATAAAAATAGCAAAAACAACAACGGCACAACAACGCAAACGCAACAAAACATAATATATTCAAAAAACGCAATACAACTTAGAAACGACAACATTGTGCATCTTATATCACATGAACACCAAACATTAGACGAGAATACTAACTTATTAATCAAAAATAAAAACTTAAAAATAAATACAAACTTAAAAAAGGGCGAAATAGATATAATTAATATTGAAAATAAGAAAATATTTATTCTATGTCTCGATACATCAGCAACATCGAAAATAGTTAAAGAAAACTTAATAAAATTAATACAAAAATTAAAAGAAATTTTGAACACACAGAAGATATTCATTTTTAGCATATCAAGGAATATTGAAATTTTAAACATAAGTTGGGAAGAAATAGAAGAATTATTGAAGGACAATTTTCAAAACACAAAAATTAAAGTAATAATATGTCTGAATAATATAGATTACGTAAATATAAACGATAGAAATAGAATTTTTGATACTTATCACTCTTCTACAATAGGGGGCATTCAGGCATAAACAGAACTTACAATCGTATAAAAGAAAAATATTTTTGGGAAAATTTGAAATCAGACATCTAGAACAGAGTAAATAAATGCGAAATTTGCCAAAGAAATAAACTAAAACGTAAAAGAACTAAACAACCAATGATTATCACAGACACACCAGCAAAAACTTTTGATAAAATCGCTATGGATATCGTAGGTCCATTTAACACTACTAAAAATAGTAATAAATATATTTTATCTATACAAGATCAATTATCTAAATTTGTAATTTTATCATGCTTAAAAGATCAAACGGCGGAATCAGTATCAAACGCTTTTATAAAAAATTTTATATGTATATTTGGCTCACCAAAAATAGTACTAACCGATAGAGGAGCAAATTTCACAAGTAATCTTATTAAACAAATAGCTAAAAGATTCAAATTCAAAAAAATTGAAACAACAGCATTTTCGCCACAATCAAATGGATCCTTAGAAAGGGCACACCACCCACTATGCGAATATCTAAAAAATTTTTCAACAAAAAAATACGAATGGGACGAATTAATAGAATTTGCACAACTTCATTATAATACAAGCGTACATAGTAGTCATAAATTTACACCATACGAACTTGTTTTTGCTTATCCTGCAAGAGTTCCACCTGGTGAACCAATTAAAAGATCGGAATTATTACCGACCTATAACGGGTATTTAGAAAAATTAATAAAAAACATTACTACAACTACTGAGTTAGCTAGAAATAACTTAATAATTTCAAAACAAAAATCAAAAACTCATTATGACAAACTTATAAACCCGATACAATTTAAAAAAGAAGACAAGGTATGGCTCTTAAAAGAACCAAAACCGGGGAAACTTGAACAAAATCATTATCAAGGTCCGTTTGACATAATAAAAATAAATGCAAATAACAATATTACTATAAACTACAACGGAAAAGCAAAAACAGTTCATTCGAACAAATTAAGTCTTGTAAAATAATAAAAATAATAACATAATTTTCTGTTATAGGACATGATGGAGTTACTAAAAATTTTTTTTAATATATAATTTACTACAACCAAACCAAGCAATAATTGGATTCGATTGCGGTTCTACTGACCCAACAGTAACAACGTATTCTCTCGTAGACAACGGAGACTGTAATTTTCACGAGGAAGATTTAGTAATAACAAATACGACCATACAATTACTACAATTAGCGGAATTCAAAACAAATCACGTAATGCAATGCAAAATAGAAATAAGACGAACAATATATCACTGCGGAATGTTCAGCCACTTAGGTCCAGTTGAAAACGGCCTACAGGAATATTTATACGACATTAGTGCTGAACAATGTAAATTTCTACACAATACAGGAATATTTAAATATGACAACTTTCACACAATAGCAAATATTAAAATAAACGAAACCAAAACAGTAGGAATAGACCTCGCAGGAAAAATCGAAGGGAAATCTTGTTCGGGAGGCACCTACGCGGATGATTATGGAAGTTGGGATAATGTTCTTGTTCAAGGACTCATAAAAATTACACTTACGGAAGAATACGCAAAGGTAAATTTAAATAATAATAAATTACATTTAAATTCAGGAACGACATGCAAATTCTCAGACGAGCATTGCATAGACATTCAAGCCAGTTACACATTTTGGTCGCATTTTCCAAACGAAAACTGTTTTGATAACAAATATGATGTTCTATTTAAGGGCACCGTAACAAAAACATTATCACCAAATCAGGAAATAATGTATACAATAAATACTTACGATATATCTTTTTTTTTAAATGCTGTAGAAAGTATTAAGTTTTACGACAGAATTATAACAAAAACGGAACACCCTAAATTATTTATTTACGAAAAAACCAACGTAAATGTACTATTCGATAACGGTGTGAGTCACCAGCGAGATTTAATCAACATAGATATTTTTGCGTATACAAATGCGAAATTTGTTCATGTAGAAAAACATTTTCGGGCGCAATTTAAAAGCTTATATTTAAACATTTTAACAAAAATATGTGAATTAGAAAGAAAGGAAATTCTAAATTCCTTATCCTTAGCCTCCCATTCCCCAGATGAATTTGCATACAATGTAATGCAAAAACCAGGATACCTTGCACGACTCGCAGGGGAAGCAATACATGTAATAAAATGCACCCCTATCAACGTAAAAATCAAGCATACAAAAGAATGTTACGAAGAACTTCCTGTTACAGCTAGAAATACTACTTGGTTTCTTACACCAAAAACTCATATTTTAATAAGAACAGGAACTCAAATCGACTGTGATACAATAATTCCACCGTACTACAAAATAGATAATAACTGGATAAGTCTAACACCCACACCTAGAAAGGTTGAAAAAAACATAACCACCTTTAAACCAAAAATAATCAAAAATTGGACCCCAGAAAAATTAACCTCACTAGCAACTGGTGGGATATATACACAACAAGACTTGGAACATTTCCAGGAAAGACTACTTTATTCGATGGAAAAAAAATCTATAATAAACACAATAACAAAGTTTACACGAAGCGAAAATTCTGCAAAAGATGACATCATGAGTAATCTTCTCACAGAAAGAACATTAACTAACATTGCTGAAAATACTTGGAAAAAACTACTAGAGAAATACAAAGAATATGGAACATATAGTTCCGGAATTATAATGACTCTAATCCTACTACAGTTAATAAAAATGTTAGTAGATACAGAAATACGAGGTTACACATTACAAAAACTATATGGATGTTCCAAACACCTTTTTGGGGCAATGTTTACCTCCATAACGCATCTACTAGTAGTTTTGAACAAACTTAATGAGACGAGAGAAAAAAATAAAAGCAACGGCGAGTTAGAAGAAATAATAGTCAGCAAACCGACAATCTCTAGGCCAATCCAAAGAAAAATCAGTACTAAAAAACACGAGGAATTCGAATTACAAGAATTAAAAATACAAAGACCATTTAATCTGAGACCCCTACCACCCCTTCCTAAATCACTCCCTAACTCAACGAACGATATCCAACCAACACCCATACAAAAAACTGAAGTAAAAATCTTTTCATTCTAATTCACAATAAATTACTTTAGTTAAAAATAACGCCCGAAGTTAAAGAAATGTCCGAAAATGTTAAATAAAAATTGAATAAAATAATAAATAATTGTAAGCAGGGAGGGAAGTGAATGATCACTCGAATCATTCCCTATATATTTCTCATCGTTTATTTACAAAAAAAAAAAAAAAAAAAAAAAAAAAAAAATTATTTAATAAGCACATTATTTTTAAGCTTAATTAATGAATGACTATTTTATGTAAATACAGCAAAATAAAAAAATTATTACATATTACCGATAACGAAATAATTAAATTATCGAAATCTATATATATATCTATAGGAATTCTTTGAAATTTGAACGTTAGAAAAATAAATAAACAAATAATTACAATTATAATATTTAATTCAAATTTTGGAATATAAGGATAAGGTCGACAGGGAAGGGTCGTAAAATAAAAGAAAAAATTGTACAAACAGGCGTTATTTATTTATAGGAATATTTATAAGTATATTATATACATAACATATTTTAACATTATTTAATATTATAACAATAATGACTATAATTATACCATAAAATTAAAATTGAGATCGGAAAATAACATCTGTACCAACACAAAAGGTAATTCCGTAACTAGTTTGCACGAAGGAGAGCCGGTCCGACCAATCCACGAACCCTTCCACTAAATAAAATAATCTCGACAAACCGAAGAAATCTTCTTCATCTGAATCAACTACCATGATGGCCGAAATACTCTTCTTTGAAAGGCAATAAGTATGAGGAACCCTTTTCAGAGATGGAAAGCGTCGATAAGTAGGAGACGGTCCCAACACCACGAGGTCATCCTCCTGTCCAAATAACGATGCCAACTTGTAAACATCATAATCCGATCCGGAATAAAACCCTTCAAGGAAATTCCAACAGGATTGACGAGCATACCACCTGTCGAAACGACGTCCAGCCCACTGTCGCACCTGAAACACATTTTAATAGTATGAATAAAAAGATAAATTAAAACAATCAAAATTTTCATAATAATTAAAATTTATTACCGAATGGAATTCTGAGACTCGCGGTCGCTGAAGGGTGATATCTACACCGATTCCAAGATAAAAGAAATCGTTCCTCAACCGTCTCTTGCCAGCACCAGCCCTGGCATAGATAATTTGATGTAACTAATAACAAAAAAAATTTGGTTAATTATGCCGATTTTAAATTACATTTAATTAATTTAATTATACCAATAGTCAATTATATTAATTTTAGATTTTAAAAGTATCTATATTGATTTTTTTTTTTTTCTTAAATTTTAAATTTATAATGGTAAAAATGTTACTTACGCTCAATACTGTTGCCATTGTTGCTTTCCAGACCGTAAACTGAATATCAAAGTGCCTGCGCACCAGAGATTATATACACAAATTTTGCCTACATAGCGTAGTAAGCAAAATTTCACATTTCACCATTCAAGAAATAGGTAATTAACCTTAAGAAAATTGCGTCAATACAGCAAATTATGTCAACATAACAGATTGTTAAAATTTTTATAAAGAAAATTCACTGATATTTTATTCATTTCTTAATCATTTACCCTTCACGAAGTTCGATATTAAGGGGAAGGATTTATTTCGTCCTATCACACATGATTAGATTTATTCTTTTACCCAAAATTGACATCAGTGACTTTTCTAACGACACAATGTACACGTGAATTATAATTACTATTACTATTATTATTATTATTATTATAACTCGTATTATTATATTTTATCATTTACTTATCAATAAATTTTTGTAGCGGGAAATCTCGGATGCAAAATACATTTGTTGAATCTCTATGACATTCAACAGTCTAAGGGGGGAGGTGTTACGTCCGGAGACGTATTATAGATTTAGAATTTCATTCTAAAAGTTTATTCACATCAGATATTTCCTGACATATAAACGTGAGAATGCAACGCAGCATTTCGCTCAGGCATCGTACCGTAGACCGTGTGACGTAGAGAGCCATCGACCTCCAGAAGACAGTGGCGTGCAAATTTTTAACAAATCAGCATTTCACAATGCTACCACTTAAATGCTACGCGTATAAGCCGCAACCGAAAATTTCTTAATAAAGATGATCTCAATTTATCATCTATAACCCAATTAAACCGCGTAATAAAACTGCGAAATGCATCACGCAAGTCAGTCACAGCGTACAAGAAACCTGGCGAACTCCGTGTACCTCTACGACATCGAGAAGTTGAAACCGTAAGCCTTACACATCTAGTAAGCAGATTTTATAAGTTATTGAAATTGTAATCGTAAGCCTTACTCGTCTAGTAAGCAGACCGTATAAGTTATTTATAGTAAATTTATAAAAGCAAGTGTTATAGAAAAGAATTGTAATTGAAATTACAACGCATCGATCTACCAGAAGCCAACAGATTGTATTGGTAATAAATTATTGTATTTTATATAATAAACCTACATAAAACCAATTACTACTTATTTCCACTTATTTCCGGACTTCACATCGGAATACAATTATAACATGTTTTTACAACAACTCAAAAATTTACTATCACAAAGCATCCTCTAGGAGGAAGCAAAAAGTTTTATGCCCTGATGAAGAAAGTTAATAACACTTTCGAAACGTTGGTGTAATAAATTCATCAAAACAAATTGGTTCGTCTCGAGTCCGTTTTTTACTCCTTCAATTAAAAAAGTTTTCAACATTTAATAATGAATTTTAATATTTTATGGGATGGTACTGACAGTTTTAAGTTTAGAAAGGTCGCACGTCGCGTATACTCAACATTACCTATTCTCCGCGTAGATTTTTCTTATATCCACCAAATACTATAAAAAAATGCATTTTACTTACCATTAAACATAATTTAAACAGCGGATTACACGGGAGACGGAACTGACTAAAATATTTGTACGCTGTGAAATTAGAAGAAGAAGTAGTTCGCGTTCGCGGATTTTCTAATTTCTAACGGCTTTGTCGTTTCCATTATTCGTCCGTGTGCTCGCGTTGGAGGAATCGACCGCTAGATGGCGTTGTGGAGCCAAGTAGCGCTGTTTTCAAAGCAATTAATGCTATTATCAACATTTTCGTGCAAATCGCTGAACAAAAGTATCCATCGTGATTTAGTTTGTTGAATTTGACCTTGAAAATAATGGAAACATATATTAAAAACTCTGCAATTTACAATGCGTATGTGGAAATTACGCTTCTTCGCTTGATTTTCACGTGGCACAAGGTTTCATATTAAAAATCTTGTTTAGGACAAGGGACGGAACTGACATTTTGACTCTATTTTATTGATTTTTTTTAACAGATAGTTAAAAAACGCTTTCTGTAGATCTTCCAAGAAAGTCAACATCATTATACATACATTAGAGCATGTGAAACATTTATTTTTATTCGCACATCTTTATGTAAGCTTTGGACGCCATCTGGGGTAGTTATGGCAGAATAACCCATATATATTAGCTGTCCATCTTAAAGATGAGCAGTATGTATATTTCAAGCATGGTTTTGAAAAAGAAATGATCGATAAAAATCTTGGTACAACATTAACGGCATAGTTTGACTTAAATAACACTGACCATGCTGCAAAACAATATTTATATAACGAAATTCCTAATTATTATGTTTTCGATAAAAATTCAAAGACGTGGAATCCGAGAAAAAAGTATGGAAACCAGTTTTAAGTAGAATGTACTTTGGCAGTCCTAAGGATCGAGAACGTTTTTATTAGAGATTACATTTGTTACATGTTCGTGGCGCAACATGTTTCGAAGATTTAAGAACTGATCACAACAAAATTTTATCAACGGTTTATGAGGCCGCCATCACTCGTAAATTAATAAAAACAGACGATGAACGGGATCATTATTTACGAGAAACAGTAAATTTTAATTTCCAAATGCATTGTGTCAACTTTTTAGTTTCACTTTGATTTTTCACAATCCTATAAATGCACGAGAGTTATACGATAAATATAAATTGTATTTTATAAATCCAAAAATGCATGAAATAATTACTGAAAGGAATGCATTGAAATTAATTAACAATACATTATCACTTCATGGTTTTTCTATACAAGATTTTGGATTACCAGATATTTCTAATGAATTGATGAAATATAATGATGACATAGAAGATGACATATGTACTCATACTCTTATTAATGAAGATGAACTTGTGAAAAAAATTCAATCGTTAAACGATTGTCAGCATAAAATATTTACGGAAATAACAACAGCGGTTTCTGGCGATAATGAAAAAATAGTACATTTTGCAACAAGGGGAGAAAATGAGCTATTTCTAGCGAGGGGAGGTGTTCAGCACGAGTTGGAGTCGAGGGTGCCGAAGAGACGAGTGCTGAAAACACCTCGCCCGAGTCTGAAATAGCTTTTTTATACCGCAAGCACGATTTTCGCGTTTTCCGAACCTATTAATAGAGCCAAAAGCGACCGCTTGCCGACCAGCGAGCGGTAAAAACTGAAAAGCGCCCGCTGTTCGCCGTAGCGGGCGGTAAAAAATGAAAAGCGCCCGCTGTCGATTTTAGTACATTAGAACAAAAAAAAGCGAAAATCTATACTTGCGGTATAAAAAATATGGTGTGTACCAACGGCTAAGTGGGTTTTTTGACCACGTGTGATTGCAGTACTCGTCTTCGGTTCGCAAACGCACTCGCCTTCGGCTCGTGCTAGCTCACCTTCGTCTCGACCCCACACTCGGTCTAAAAAAACCCACTTTACGCCCTTGGTACACAATATACTATTTCTGCCCTCCGGCCGGAAAGCGCCAACTTCCCGACCGCTGCGCGAAACGAAGTTGCCGCTTTCCGGCGCCGTCGAGCAGAAAAATAGTATACACACCTTGACGAATAAAAAAGAAAGCCTCAGATCACATATAATTGTCGACCGGTCGACAATCATATGTGATCTGAGACATTTCTTATTTTACTGGCCTAGGTATGTAATATACTATTCTTCCCGTGTTACACACGGTATTTTTTTAACAAAGGCATGACAGGACCTTTTTTACGTGTGTGAGTCGGAGAGGATTGAGCTCAAAAAAAAATTTTGAGCATAGTGTTTACATATAAGGAGCGCCTGACATTGTTGTTTTTTCAAATAAACGTTCGAATGTTAATTTATTAAATAATGAAATTAGGTGGATTTTGAACTTCACATCGCCTTAAAATGAATAACGAAATATTAAGTCGACTTAATGGTGACAGCAAAGAATATTTAAGTATCAATACTATTGTAGATGATGAAAATGAATGTTTGCAAAACTCTATATCGAATTTGTCAATTCGATAACCCAAACGACCTACTACGGCCTCATAAACTAATTTTAAAGATAGGTGTTATTATAATTTTATTAAGAAATTTCAATTTGGAAGATGGTCTCTGTAAAAATAAAATTAAACATTACATATGATAACAAATTTTAATAATAAAAAGTAAAATTGCAGCAACTACACGCAAAAGCTAGTAAGTAGCGTATAAAATAATTGGCTATTATAAATATATATAAATAGTATACTTATTAAGTATCAAGGAGCGCGGGAGCGCTCCGAAGGCAAGTATTATATTTATTGTTTAAAGAAAATTAAAAAAATTTTAATGCGAGCAATATGACAGTATCAACTCTGTGTAACCGCAAAGAGGAATTTTTTGAAAAAAATAAACATTGATATACTAAGAATAGTCTTAGTAATAACAACCTATATTTAACTTTATATTTTTTAATGCCATTTTTAACCCTTTTTTAACCACCTTTTAAACATTTTTTAACTCTAACCTCAAAAAAACATGAAACGTGTTATATCTCAAAAACTATATTTTTAATATTTTTTTTGACCTGCTAGATCGACAGAGGAGGAAATTTTACATGGATATAGCCTTTTTCTACATAGGGATTTTTTGATTTTTTTGAGATATTATTCAAGAAATACTTAGAATTGAAAAATTTTGAGAAACTAATAGCACCATCGGAAAGCTGAGGAAAAAATACATCGAAATCACTTGGAGATTATTTTTTTTAGATACATCTTAGCCCTTCAAACACAAGCTGAAAACAGCATGATTTCGCGCTCGCGCGCCGCGCCTGGAGAGCTGATGTGAAACGCCTCCTATTTGTGATTATAAAGACAACTATAACATTTAATGATTGTTTATAATAATTTATGTAATGTACAACATATAACTTTGGTAATTTTTCACAGAAAAAATTAAATCAGAGATCATTATCTTTAAAAGTTAGATTTTGCCATAATTAGTTAAAAAAATTATTTAAATATATTAAATTTACAAAAGTAATACCATTTTTTTAGATGAGTAGTTAGCAAAACTTGTAAATCCATATGTATATGTATGAAAACCTCATGGGTGATTTTCTAATATACGTCAACTGAACAGGTAAATCGAATTTTCGTGATAATGCTCTAAAACTGCAACGATTTCATGTTAATAATCATTATACAGATATTTGGGGGAAACGGCCTCTGAATAAGTGCTATAAACGCAGTCCAAATCTGCTGTCATTAATAGTTTTCATGAAAAATTCGCGTGAAGCCGATATTTTGACCATTTTTTTGACGTTTCCGCCCACTGTGCAGCGGCTAGTCGACCGTCGGCTATTGGAAGTCATCCGTTGGCTGCCGGAAATCGGTTGTCGACTGCAGGAAGTGGCTGTGTCAAATACTGTTTCAGTTAACCATGCGGCTACATCGGCGGCCCGTCTACTACTGACGCATCAGGGGACCACACCCTGGAAAGTTAGTGGCGCTAGTGTAGCAATACAAAGAACGCACTCGTGACCGATGACGACGAAGTGTAAAAACTAATTTTTTCTAATGAGAAAAAAAAAATTGTGCTGTTTTTCAAGAGTTTTTTTTTAATTTTTTAAATTTTTTTATATTTTTTCACAATTTTTCTGATGTAAAAATTTTTTCCGACATTTAATCCTAAATCCCTACACTCATATGAGAATTATACTATTCAGGAGTAATTTAGTTCAAATCTGGAGTCAATCCATCCACAGGAAAATTTCAAAGCTTACGGTTAGTGAAAAAACTTGTTTCATCGATGACTATGGTTCTGGACCATATAAAAGGCCCATCGGAGAAAGTTTTAAGGTAAGGTAAATATACCCACTTTTATATGTAAAAAGTATGAAATAATTAGTTTACATTTATGTATTAAAATGTGACTTCTTATTTCAGAGAAAAAAGGTGTCTAGCCCCCTTAATGATCCGAAACCTAAGTTGATCATCATCGACGACCTCATGCGCGAATCGTCCGCTGAAGGAGCCATAACGAATCTCTTTATGAAAGGCTGTAATCACAACAACTTGAGCGTGATTTTTATCACTCAAAATATCTTCCATCAAGGCAAAGGCCAGCGCGACTGATCTTTGAACGCTCAGTACATTGTAATCTTTAGAAATTTGCGAGATCGTGCGGGACGCAACATCGCAAGCTTTTGGCTACCTCTTGTTGGATCTGAAGCAAACCACATTGGATAACTGCCGATTTCGAACGTGTATTTTCCCCGACGATGAGTACCAGTACGTTTACGTACCGGGAAAACAACTGACAAACAGTCAAAATCAAGTTCCAATCCGGTCGTTGTAATGACTACAAAAAAGCGTTATCCTTTTGGTCGAAAAGATGCTACCGTCTTGGCGGCATTGAACCATTTTAACAAAGAACAGCGGAAAGCAGTTTTACAGAAAGCTGATGCAAAATTGGTTCGTCGTATTTGCGAGTTCGCTTTAAACGCATTGATAGGTAACGTCCCGCTAAGTAAAGGTCACAAGGGTCGGCTGCGTAAGCACGCAAAAGATCTGCGAAAGCTAGCATCACCGGATATCACTTTACAACGAAGAAAAAACATTATAGTGCAACGTGGTCGTTTTTTGCCTGCTCTGCTAGCACCTCTGATTGGCACGCTTCTTGCTAATCTCGTGAATAAATAAAGACGGAACATGCGAGAAAGATGATTCTCCTACCGCAAGAGAGCCTTGAACGTTTGCAAACGACGCTTGGAAAAGATAAGATGAAGTCTGTGCAAACACCGGGATCGGTGATGAGTAGACTTGATGCTGAAATGAATGAAATATTAAACTCGCCAACATACAAAGACGAGCGTGAAAAGTGGAGTCTCTACCGTCAAGTTTTACAGCGAGATCTTCACTTTAAAGGAACCGAAGGAGGAGATAAGTATAAAAAAGAACAAAAGAATGACAGTGTCAGCGAATCTAATACGGTGGACGGTAATGAGTAGAAGGAGGAGGAGGAGGAGGAGGAGGAAACTGATGAGCTCATTGACGCAAACATTGTCTATACCATGCCGAAAAAGTACAAAACGAAAACCAAACAGCTCGTGCGATGCTTGCGACCTGGTGGTAAAGTAGTTTGGGATGCCAACGGAGCTGTAACGATAGATGGCACGATTGTGCCCGGAGCCAACATTGTCGACTTGGTGAACGACGCAATGAGAGATAGAAGAAGGAGCGCTCCACCTGGTCATCTTCAGTTCGCTGTCACTCTTCGCCAAACAACTGTATCTCGAGAATTTATAGGTAACAAGTGTGTCTGGAACGACGTTACCAGACCCTCATCGACCAGTGAGCATTTAGAAAACAGTTCTTTTACTGCACCGCCTTCCGTTCCTATTTTGAGAGATCAGAGTAGCGGCGACAGCGCGGCTGATGAATCAGATTCAACGCAACCCGAAAAAAGAAGAAAAAACAAGTCAGATGAAAAAAAAAGAAGGTCTCACCACCATACTCTGAAATACTGTCATGGCGCGGAATGAGCAAGACATTTGGGCTGCGCTAATAAATTCTCAAGAAGAAGAATAAGAGAAAAACGGCGTTGTAGATGCACTCGTTGATTTATTATCATTTGAAATGCATGTACCTCATTACTAATTTTGCGGACCTGGAACTAAGCTAGCAGAGCGTATCGAACGTGGCGACGTTGGAATCAATCCATTAGATGAGGCCTGCCGACAGCATGATCTAGCTTATGCTGACTCGAACAGTGACCATCGTCAAGCCGACCAAGTTTTAACGCGATATGCCTTCTCTCGCATGCTCGCCGAAGAAACGCCGTCTGACGGAAGAACAGTCGCGATGATGACAGCTTGCTGCATGGTTAGCAAGATAAATTTTGAAAAATTTTTTTCGCGTATCAAGAATGTTATCAGGAAACGAGACAAGAAAGATAAAAAACCAAAGCGTGGACAAATAAAAAAGGATAAGAAGAAGAAGGAACAGAAACCAATAAAGGATAAGAAGAAAACAGACAAAATAATAATCTTGAACAATGAATAAAACGTTTGAAAAACTTTATTACGAAGCACATCGGCCTTCGGCGTACACTGGTGCTGATAAACTTTTGCGAGCTACGCGTAAAAAATACGATCGTCAAAGTGTTATTGAATGGCTTGAGAGTCAAGACACTTATAACTTGCATAGACCTGTTCGAGATTGTTTTCCTAGACGTAATTATAATGTGCGCAATTTCGACGACGTGTGGGAAGCTGATTTGATGGACATGAGATCTATAAAATCTTACAACGATGGCTACAACTACGTTTTAACCGTTATCGATGTTCTCAGCAAATACGCATGGGCTGAACCTGTCAAGGACAAAACTGCGAGAAATGTGGCTGATGCTTTTGTGCGTATTTTGTCGAAAAGTAACGGACGGAAACCAATATGTCTTCAAACTGATAAAGGTAAAGAATTTATCGGCGGGGGGCTGCAGAGGGATCTCTCAAAGCACGGTATAGCGTTTAGAGTGGTACGCAGTCCAGATGTAAAAGCTGCCATTGTGGAAAGATTCATAACAACTATAAAAGAAAGAACATGGCGGTATTTTACTCACAAAAATACTTGAAGGTATGTTGATGTTTTGCAGAATATCGTAGAGGCGTACACTTATACCAAACATTAGGCCACAAGCATGGTGCCAGCAGTCGTAACACTGTACAATACAGCCAAAGCTCGTGAAAATTTACAACGTCAATATGGCAATGGTGTTTTTAAGACTCTTAAATACTGTGTCGATGACTTGGTGCGCGTCAGTCGTGCAAAGAGCGTTTTCTAAAGGATATGAAAGTGGCTGGACACTAGAGATTTTTAAAATTACACGAATCTCAACGACGCGTCCGCCTGCAGTTTATTATTTAGAAGACTTGGCAGGTGAGGAAAATGACGGTTTTTTCAGAATTGTGCAGAGTACGTAAAAATTTAACTACAGACGTTTTTGAAATTGATGAAATTTTGGAAACTAGAGGCAAAGGTTTGTCTGAAGAATATTTTGTAAAGTGGAAAAGATACGGCGATAAGTTCAATTCCTAGATTAGAGTGAATAAATTGACGAATGTTTAACAAATTTTTAAAATGAAAGATCAGTTTTATATCGTGTTGCCGAGCAACAGCAGCATGAATTATTTTGCGGAAAATACCACGACACGTTTCATCACGCAGCTCCCTCAACAGATACGTCTTCAAGGTTCGTGGTCAGTCGCGCTCACGGAGGTTCAAATTCCGCTGACGTTTCAACACTTGTCTTCCAAGCAACCGGATAGGACAGTTTCGCTTAATCTCATTCCACACTCGACTCTACAGACAATGGCAAAAACTGTTAGTACTACAGTATTGCTGGTTCGTCCAGGAATTTACAGAGATGTAAACATTATAATAAGCGAGCTAAATAATTTAAACTGTCTAGAAGGCCATTTGGAATTCGGTGTCAATCCCGGTGGTTACGCGACAGTCTACAGAGTTTGTACAAAGATAACTTGCTTTGAATTCAGTCACCAACTTTGTTTATCCAAGAAGTTGCGAAAAATTTTGGGATTCGAAAGCACGAATAGTATTTTTATAAGAGATGAAGAATCAGTAGTAAGTGATAGACATGCTCATCTCTCCAATGGGCTCCCGTCCTTGCTTATGATTTATAGCGATATTTGCGAACCTTACGTAATAGATGATGTTCAAAGAGTCGATTCGCAAACGTTTTAAAGAATCTGGCGAAGTTCTCAAACGAAAAGCAGAGGAGAAATTGGATAAGATAATGGAGGGGTCTGGATATAAATTACCAGGCTACGGCTTACCATTTCAGTTGCGAATGGGCGTTGGCGCTGATACAAATCACAGAGGTAAAAAGAAGAAGAGCAGCTCTAGAAAAAGGAAAACAAGAAAACGCAAGTCTAATAGTTCGAAAAGAGGCAAGGCTAAGAGAAAACAAACGAAACAAAAGAAGAAGAGAACCACGAGAGATATTTTTGGATAGATAAGATGGCATTTTAAACACCCATTCGTGCGAGTGTCTCAAGTCGGAGTTGTTTCTGTTTGAAATTCCTCCTACTCAAACAACGACAGAAAATTCACACTGGATACAATATAAGCCAATATCGTCTTTAACTGATGACTCACCTATAGAATTTGTGTTACCGGGCAATGGTGAAGAATATATTGATCTTGCTCATATGATGCTTAGTCTGCGAGTAAGTCTACAAACTACGGTTGACGTACAACAAGCCGCTACAGACCAGGTACCCAAAGTCGGTCCTGTCAATAATTTTATGCATTCTTTATTTAATCAAGTGGATATATTTTTTAATCAAAAACGGGTATCACCGCCTACAAACGCGTACGCTTACAGAGCGTACCTTGAAACTTTATTAAATTATGGACCTGCTGCAAAAAATCCGCATTTGACGAGTGTGCTGTGGTACAAAGATACTGCTGGAAAAATGGACGACGATCAAGATGCAAATGCAGGCCTTGTGCAACGTTGCAAATTACTGTCGGCAACAAAATCAGTTGACATGATTGGCCACCTTCACTGCGACGTGTTCAATCAAGAAAAATTATTAATAAACGGTGTCGAGGTAAGAGTGCGATTAGTAAGGTCTCGCGATAGTTTTTGTCTCGTGGATCCTAAGGGCTGTTACTCTGTACACATCGACGAAGCTAATCTCTTAGGCAAGTCAAAATTAGTCCGGGTATATTACTACCACATGCTCAATCACTTTCAAAGACAACTGCAAAATATCCTCTCACGAGGGTTGAGGTTAAAGCTGTAACAATGCATATAGGTATTCACGGTGAAACTTTGGATAATATAATGTTAGGTCAACTGCCAAAACGAATTATAATCGGGTTTGTTGACAGTAAGGTTTCAATGGCGATCGAGCTCTAAATCCGTTTAACTTTGAATATTTTAATATAAATTTTCTATGCTTATACGTTGACGGTGTACAAATACCTTCTAAACCCCTACAACCTAATTTCGTTGAGTTGGCGAAAATCAGTAACCATGCGCCACCTCTTCTCTCCGTTCTTACCACTTTTCTTGGGGACTACCCACATCATCGATGAATATGGGCTATCTGAAGGCTTGATGATTCCAGCATCCAAGTATTGTGTTATTTGTCGCTGCATCTCGTCCTTTATTGCAGGAGGATGGCGATGTCTCTTTACCCGGATAGGCGTCTCCGTTGTAGTCACCAACTTGTGTATGACTAAGTGCGTGGCCCTTAATTTTTCCCCCGGCAAGCCGAAAAGCTGCGGGCGTTCTTTTATTAAACCTTTTATGTGCGCTATCTCCTCTGCGTTTAGATCCTTTAGCGTATCGGAGTCCAGTGCCTCGAAAATCCTGGTTACTCGGTCTGCTTCCTCCTCTGAAATTATTCGCAAAACATTGGCATGTTAGGGTTCCTTCTCATAGCCCTCGCTATCTTCTATATCGAAGACTTCATCTTTTTCCCGTACTATTTCGCAGGGTTCTAGTGTAACGACGGGAGCCGCGATTCTTACGGGCTCGTCGCTTATATTATAACAACGGGCATATGCTTTGCCCTCCTTATTTTCGGCTACAAAATTCCCGAACAGCAGATTTGGTCCTAGGTTCTGTAAGGGTACAAATCCGACTTTTTCCTCTATATTTTGGACTCGAGCGTAGATAACCTCTGCCTTGTGCGTGGGGGAATTAAAAATTCTTCCTCCCTTTCGAAGGGTATTACTAATTTGTCCACTTCCAGGCGTTTATTAGCGGCGTTGACCTTGACTCCGTATCTTGTCATCATATCCCATCCCAATAAGACATCTATGTCAATGGGAAAGCTATGGCGAACTACGTGCGCTTCGCATGGAAGTCCATTTAATTCTACGTTTACGCTCCCCAGGGTTACGCACTCTCCGTAATGCCACTTATTGAAACCAGTTGCTTTTTATTTACGCTGGCTCCTTGCTTCATGCATTTCTGCTTAATCAACGATACATCCACGCCTGTATCGATATAAAATCGGCCTCTGCCCCTTTGTAAAGTAGGGCTCATCATATTTACTATGGGAGGTCGACGTCCTGCTTGCCGACTCTGGTGCCGAGCATCCTGGGAGTTTAAATGACCCGTGCTGTCTTGTTGCCCTCGACTTGCAACTTTAGTGTCCGACTCTCTTCTATCCTCAGTATCCATTCGGTTGGTGTAGCGATTTCTACCGTAGTCTCTACGGTATCGGTCATCCCTATTGTAGTTACGATAATACTTTTGCCGATTATCGTATCCACGGTCGTTATTCCGATCTCTATCCTTACTACGATTCCTATCATTATTTTGATGATGATAGAAACTCCGCGATCCTCGGTCTTCGCGATTATTGTTTCGGTGATCTTGGTCGCGGTCGATACTCCTTTCCCGGCTATTTCTTCGATCGTCGTAGCCTGATCGGTTTCGATCCGCTGTATCTCGGTTTCCGTCGCCTCGGGTTCCTCGACCTCCCGAGTTTCGCGTGCCGTATCGTTTGTTGAATTTCGCTGACATCGCCTGTGGCGAGCTCGTAGTCACTGACCCACTCTCGAGTTTATTTCTACGTAGTTGGCCGTTTTACACTGCCTTCTTTATTGACACACATTCCTCGAGGGTATGGCCTTTTATATCGCAAAACCCACAAAATTTGGCATCCTTGGCCTTTCTCCAACATACATCTTCGCTGTGATTGCCTTTTTTATAATACCCACATGCCTCTTGGGCAGTTGTTAGCCTAATTGTGGCGCCGGCTGTAATACTCCTTACCTCTGGATTATTGAAACGGGCACTCATTTCCTTTTCTATTCGTCTAGCTTCAGTGATGGCTTCCTCCAAGCTCCGTGGTTGTTTGCCGTTAACTAGATGTTGAAGGTCCACTTTGAGTCGGTACAGAAATTGCTTTAATGCTTCTGCCTCGCCCCGTCTTCTGTGAGAGCCTCTTTCCACGTTGCACAGCATGTGGTCCGCGTCGTATGCCCGTTGCAGCTTACTCAGCAGTATGGTCACTCTTTGCCCGTAGTCGGTGACTTCCTCTCCTGCCAGTTGTTTTATCGTTTTTAATTTCCATATTATTTGATCCGTATCCTCATTGTCGCTGTATTTTTTGGATATCGCTTCAAGTAATTGGTCGAGAGACTGAAAGCGATCTATACATGGCAAAAAATTCTTTGCTGCTTAACCTTTTAGTCGCAGACATAAGTTGCTCTTGAGCCAGTCCTCTTTTCCTGGTCCTAATTCTTTACGTAAATCTCGAACCACACGACAGAATATTGTCACCTTTTCCGGCTCGTCCTCGAAATGCGGAATCATATTTGTCACATGGGGGATCGAGAAGGTACATGTGGTGTCCCTACCTCCGGGTTTATACCAGGATGACTGTGGATCTAGGAGGCAGTAGCCCCGCTGTCCCGTAGAGATGATTCCCTGGTTGGCCCTGATATGTCCTGGCTCTTTCTTCGGTGTGTGCTGGCTGTTTATTCCAGTCGCGCCGATTGTTATAGTTTCCCGATTCCTCGATGTATCCCCCATTGTAAAGGCCGTGAAGGGGCCCCTGCAGCTGCGAGTAACCCTGTGGCGGTTTTACATCATATTCTCCCGTTATTCTCCTGGCATTCGCTGTCAGGTCTGGTGCGTGCGGAGGTACATATGCGGGTATATGCGGATTTTGTGGATATGGCGCATTCCATGGCATAAATCCTGCATCTGGGCACACGTCCCCTGACCTTGTCTGGCCAATGGGTGGTGTTGGTAGCCGTTCAGTTTTGATAGGCTTCCATTCCACTGGCTGGTATTGTATACTGCGGTCTTGGGAAAGTGTTGCTATCTCGTTTATACTTCTCTGTTCGCTTACTGGCAGCTCCGGGATTCCGATAATTCCAGCACCGAAGGCCGCTTCCCTTATTTGCAACTCCATCGCGTCCGTCGAGAGCCTGCTAGGGGATCGACTCTTTCTTTCGTCTACGATGCGCTGCATTTTCTCAACTTCCTTCCGATAGTATGTAGCTATTTCCAATTCATCTTCGGTGAATATGCCGAATCCGGCCTGGAGTGCGTCATCCAGCTGCTGTAGTGCCAACTTTATCAAATCGGCGTGTGGACACGAGTTAGTAATGACTGCCGTGTTGAGAGCGCTCTGTAGCCTGTCTGCCGCGATCTTCGCCGGGCTGTCCACGTTTTTCGACGATTTCTTTCGGAAGTCGAACATTCTGGATTTCAGTTTTCTCCTTTTTTCTTTGTTTTCAAAAAGGAATCGTGTTCTTTTTCTTTTTGTACCGTTTAGTCTGAGATTTTGGACGAGATTGTGTCTTTTCTGGAATATCTGCTTGTCGTGCGTTACCCACGAGGAAATAAAAAATAGGGTGATAGGAATTGGCTTACCCTTGTATACAGGCGATGACTAGCGTTATTCAGGCTATGCTCATCCTTCCTTCCTGTCTTTTGCTGTTAGCACCCGTGCTTCGTCATACCGAATCGTATTTCGAACGAGAACCCCACAGCTAGTACCAAATTAATATGTTATGTGTGAGACGTATTCGAGGATCTGGATGGTTCTGGTTCTCGGGTCGCTCCAAGTTTGTACTCGAAGCGATGCAGTGAAATACTAGTCGAGTTATATGTGTGTACTGATATTTATTTCCGTTAATAAGAGAGAGATATCCCTAACGTGTTTTAAATAGCGCGGCGCGGTTGGTTGGCGATCGTCCTCTCGTGGGTCACTTGTGCAGATCAGCTTCCTTGTACGTCCTTCCTCGCTCGCTCCTGGATGGTCTTGAACTCCCGTTCCCGGATGGTCTTGAACTGCCCTTCATACATGCTCTGTACCATATTTATACCAGTACCAAGGTGTCCGTGGGTGGGAGTCAATCGCTAACTTCGTCGATTGCCAATCGAGCCATCGTGTCAGCTTTTCGATGCTGTGTCCGATGCGCCCTAGTTTCCTCATCTCGTTCTTGGGTTCGACGTGCTGCGGTCTGCTGACATGCAGCTTACTTCCATTCATGCGCTTGAGTTTCGGAAGTTTCCACATCGCGTGCTGCTGACGCGCCGCTGTAGTTGAGGTTCGATGTCCTGCGATCTGCTGACATGCAGCTCGCTTCCATTCACGCACTTGAGTTTCGGAAGTTTCCACACCGCGTGCTGCTGATGTGCAGCTCTAGTTGAGGTTCGATGTCCTGCGAGCTGCTGACGTGCAGCTCGCCTCTGATAGCGCGATTAATCTCTAGAAGCCTCTACTCGTAACATAACATAACCATTTATTGCATGAAACTACTATTAACTTTTATGATACACCCATTTTTTATTCTATAATTAATATTCTTTAAAAATGTCATCTTAAAAATTTCTCTTTATGATATAATTTTCTGCAAACCGTTTATTGATTGAATGTTTCAGAGCTTCCTTTTCAGCATTAAATCGTGTCTAATTCCGGCAGTCTGATTAAATACAAAAATAAATTTGTAACATACTTTTTATCACGTGGTAAGAGGTCTCTGCACGCGATAACGTAGCCTGCACACCCATATGTGAGCAAAGATCATTTTATGCTAGGCTCGCGTATGATATATGAGGCCCAGGTTCTAGCGCGGTGCCGTGAGTCGTAGAAAAAATTTAACGAATTCTACATACGTATTTCTGTATATTGTAGAGCGGCGTCCGAGGGTCACGGAAAAGATTAAAAAAAAAACAATTATACCATTGGTAATTATTGATAGTGTATCGCAGCGTCCGAGGACCGCGAAAAAAAAATGATTTTCCCGGAAGGTTATCTTGCGTCTTCTATTTCTATTATTTGCCTGCTCCATCGATGGTGTGTTAAAAAATATCGTGACTAAGTGATTTGTAATTGGAGAAACTACTTCTTTTGTCTTAATATTATAAATTTGTATGAATTGTTATCGGTTTTTTAATTAAAAAAATACTTAGTATTTTTTAATTCCAGAGCTTCATACTATAAGTACATGTTTTTCCAGTAATTTGCGACTTCTCTCGTCAAAATCCATCGACTGAATGCCAAGAAAACTTGCTCACCAGTTGAATTTTCTAAAATGACATAATTCTGCATAAAGTGGATTAAAAAACCTATCTCTTGGGATTTTGTATTAGAAATAAGTTATATTGGTGATACATGTACTTTATTTTATAGTAATTATATTTTAATTTATTTTTTCAGGTAATTTTGACCGCAGGAGCCATTAGGTATAAGACCGCCTCAATTCACACTAATTTTTGTGCTTAGCAATCAGGACATCGCCGTATAAACTGTCGACGGTCTGATTGCATATTTCGCCAGTAATACTCGTGAGCCAATTTATCGTACGTCTTCGTCATGCTCTCATGCCCGCCTGTGGCAGATTCGTGATATTTCTTAATAAGCCTGTATTGGTCTTCTACTCGTAACACCGTTAGGATATTTTTAAAGAGAAATATACAAATATCCATTCCTTTAAGGTGATGTGAAACCCTAATTTCAATATTTTTTAAATCAACATTCAAATGTTTATTTGGAAAAAGACGATTGTCAAGCGCTCCGTTCACGTAAACACTATTTTCAGGAATTTTTTTGAGTGATTTTATTAGCATTTTCGTTAGCTATGCTCGTTTGAATAGTAGGTCAAATGCAGATTCCTACTTACCGACAGTAAGGTTTTTATTTAATTAAATAAATTCTCATCATTTTTTTGGAAATACACGTTTGTCAAGCGCTCCTTATACGTAAATACCGTATTCACAATTTTTTTTGGATGATTCTATTGGTATTTTCGTGAGATGTACTCATTTGAAAAATAACGTCAGTACTCACTTCCCCTTAAATATCTTCTTCATCTGATATATGAAAAAATTTCATTCAGCCGTCGATAGCATTCCTAGATCTGTTATTATACCTATTGATTTTATTTCGAATTTTAGTAACAACTGTTTCAATGTTCTTATGCAATTTTTTATATCTAGGCGAATCAGTTTTTTATTAACATGGTCTTTAATAAAGATACCAAACAATCTTCCATTCCGGGGTTCTGACGTTCGTTACCCAAATATCTCCAATTCTTGTCGCGTGCTCGTTAGCTCGTCTTCCGATAAATATTGTCGTTCAATGAAGCTTGCTCATGCGGGCTAGTAGACCTAAAGCTATGAAATTTTTTTACAAAGATTCATTTACATGTTCCATTCTTCAAATTGTTATGACAGGAAGAAGGGTTATAAAATTCAGTGACAAATCTACAAACAATTGCATATAACTTTGCAGGTTTTGAAAATTTTTCAATTTTGAATTTTGGGTACCTCCCCTTGAAATTGAACAAGGAAGAAAATGAGACCCTGCAGATTAGAATTGAATGAAAAACAAAAAAGATTATAAATACTTATTGAATTTTTTTTAGTGGACAAAATCTACTTCTGCAACATTAAACATTTTGTAACAAAAATTTTGTCTGTTATGTTCAGAACCATTTTCCCTGTCATATCAGTTTTAAGATTGGAATGTGTAAATGAATCTGTGCAAAAAAATTTCATACCCTTAGGTCTACTAGCCGGCATGAGCTACCTTAAGTCTTCCAAAATCTCTGTGCCCGTGAATGAATCGGTGGATAATATGTATATTAAATCATCTCGATAAGCGAAGGGATGTTCGTCCAGCTGTTGTACTGCTATAAATCGCTCTTCGATATCGACTTCCCATGCCCAAGGAGGTGATGCATATGTTGGTCTTGCCTCAGCTGTGAGATAACAAGACTCCTTCGTACCTTGGGGATGGATCAGATGCCGCCTGAACTGCGCTCTCTGCACTCTGGTCTCCTACCTCTCTTATCGGTTCGCATATGGAGTATCAGGTGGCTGCCCGGACGTCGCGCTCTCCTCCATCGGCAGATAAGGTATAAAATGCAATCCTGCTAAGTGTAGGTGCATAAAATCGCTTTCATTATTACTTCTGTAATGAAGATACCGCACTTTGCATATAGTATAAAAGTGAATGCACAGATTTATCCTCTAAGCTCGAGAGAAAATATAAACACAATCGGCGTCTCCATACTGATCCTGTGAGGATAGTATTTCTCAAGCTTCTTGTGGATTGCCATTACCATTCTGATAATACTGGGCTGTTCAATAGTTCGTTTTGAAGTTCTATAGCGATCATTTTCAAGACTGCTATTCTTATCAGTGAATCGAATAGGCAGTTCCCTGCTGGGCTTAGCGTAATTTGGCGTAATATCAAGTATGGTTGTCTGCATAGCAATTTTTCTTAGCACACGTAAAAACTCTAAGTTCCGACATCCATTGAATCGATGGTAGGTCTCCCGTTCCCGTTTCTTGCACTTCCGTTTGTTTGGTTATAGTGTTCGAGCGCTCGATATTGTTCTTCCTCGGTAACCCTTTAATTATTTCGTTGATTGTTTCCGTTCAAATACTCTTGACTTTGTGCACACCCCGTATTTAAAACATCACTTGCTGGAAGATTTTTACTGACCGATCTCATATTTATGTAAGTATCACAAGCTGTTGTAATGCGCTAGAACTCCTCCCGGGGTCCGTAGTCTTGCGGAGGTTGATTTTCTAGGGACCAGTCAAACGAAAGCATTTCCTCACCAAGTGCAAAATTGGGCGATGGGTGGTTCTGCCCACTTTGAATGGTAGTTCCTTTGGGAGTTGAGGATTGACTCATAACCTCGGGGCCCGGATGTATGGCAGCGCCATTAAGTTTTGATGCGGGTTTTTTTGTTAAATTCCCATATATCTATCCGAACTCCCGATTTTCCGCTTTCCTCACGTTTTTCCAATTTCTCAGTGAATTTCCATTTCTTTCTTTCGTTTTTATTATGCAACACATCCTGTAGCATACTTAATGGTGTCGTGTTCATTGCTTCAGTGTCGCCGACATTCTTTCTTTATCAGTTGGTGATGTAAGTCTTTGTTGTGCTAACGGGGCAAGAGTATTTTCTACGCTTCTCGTTATTATTATCTTTTTCCTTGGATTACCTTCGCCTGTTCGAGATGTCGAATCCCTCCTCTGTTCAGGTTGATTCCCTCAGTATTGCTTCTGCGCTCGTGTTCGTTTTGGGGTAGGCGATATTTATCTATTTTAATTTTTTCAAATTGCAGCGGGGTTCAGATAATCATGGTAGTCGAAGACCCGTCGTCTGTGTTTCTTATCGCGAGAAATTCTCCTTTTTTATATCTAATTTCCTGCTCTGCTTCCGATGTGTATGGCAGTTGAACGGTGTTGCCGCTTTAGTTAGGTATTTTTGTTGTAGTGCTTTTTGATCATGCTATATCGGGTCGAGCAGCCGTAGCTCTCGACGGCCGTATTCATCGGAGTTTCTCTGAAGAGCGGCTTTTGTCTCAGTGCTGGGTGGTGAAAAGGGAATTTTGGAGCCGTTAAGCCGAAATTTTCCAAAGACGTGCCAACGCCTCGGATTTCAGTTCGCATGTTTGCACTTCTGTGCATGTAAGCTAGGTCTTTGCTATTTCGGCTTGGCTTAGAATTGGTTCTACCTTAGGCATTCTATTTTCGCTGATTCTTTAACATAATGGATACTTGACACCCGTCTTTTTGTAAGCTTTCTTTTTATATTTTCGTTTCTTTTTCCTTTCATTCTCTAGGTGCCACCCCTCTGTATTCAAATCGTCCGAATTATCCGAATCTAACGATGAATCTAAATTAGGTAATTTTTTATCTTGCGGATTACCAGAGTCTTCCGTGATGAGTCTTTCGTTGGCATGTTGATGTAGTACGTTTACTTGAAGCCTATCCCGTTTCGCCGAACGGGTGACTTATCTCACTTTAGGAGGGTCGTGTTCGTTGTAATTGTCCTCGTCTTCTTATTTAGTAGCCAGTTCATATAGATTGACTCTGGGGTACTCCGGATTGTCATCTATCCATAGGACGGTACTTTATTTTGAACTAGTAGCCGCTTAGGTCAGCTTTTAATCGATTCAACCGGACGTTTGGTTTTTTGGTATTACGGAAGTAATTTTACGGCTCGTGGTCCATTATCACCGTGAACTTTCTCCCATATAAAAATGGATGAAATTGGTCTTTGGCGGAGACTATTGCGAATAACTCACGATCGTACATAGAGTATCGCTACTCGAGTCCTCTAAGGTATCGAGAGGCGTATATGCATGGGTGGTCTACTTTTATTTTCCTATCCAGTTGGCTTAATATTGCCCATAGTGCGAAGTCGCTGACGTCTGTGGTGACAATAAATTCCTTGATGAGCATAAGCACTCTTTTAAATTATGGAAGGGTTTCTGCTCTTCTCCACCCCATACCAAAGATCGAGGGTTTTTGCCTATTACCCTCCCTTCAGCTGTGATAAGCGAGTGCAGCGAAATTTTTAACGTCCATAGAATTGTTTTACTTTGATCTTGGTGGTTGATGTCGAAAAATCTTGCACTGTTTCGATTTTCTTAGGATCTGATCATATCTGCCCGTTCCCCGCAATGTGGACTAAAAAGCTTGCTTCTCTCTTCAGAAATTGACACTTACTAGGTTGGATGGTAGGTTGGCCTCTAGGCGTATCATCAGTCGCCTAAACTTCTTGCCGTGCTCATGAAGATCGGAGACAAAAACTATAATATCGTCTAAATATACGTATAACTCGACCACTTCTAAGCCGCTTAGAACCAGATCCAATAGTGTCTGGAAGGTAGCAGGGGCATTACGCAACCACATGCCCATTCGCGTGTACTCGTAGAGTCCGCAGGGCCCGGCGAAGGCTGTCTTCTGGACAATGGTGGGATCCATTTATATTTGAAAGAAACCGGTTTTTAGATCGATGGCCGTAATATACTTGTCCGTCGCTACCGCGTCTATAATGTCCGTTGTAAGAGGAAGTGGGTAGCTATTACCCCCTATTGAAAAATATCGCGCGATGATCGTTCCAGTTTATCGACCATTTTCTAGCGCGATTATCGCACGAGTTAACCAAAATACAATATTAAAACATAGTTTTTATTTCCACAACTGTGTAGGTACTTGCGTGTGACTGTATGTAATTAGACAGATATTAAGACTGTGTATATGTATCAGTGTGTGACTACAGTGTTAATGTGCGTGTGATTATGTGACTCTATTTCTATGTACATGCGCATGTGTACATATACCAGATCGTGCATGACTATATATGTGTGATATAAATGAATTTTGGCACCAGTGCACGAAGTGATGTACTCCTCTTCACTCGGTGTGCGAATAAGTAAATTACTACTCACACTCAGTGTACTTAGGTTGTAAATTATAATAAATTATATTTAGCAACTGAACACTATTTATAAAAATAATAGTTTAATGAAACATTTGTAGAGAAAACATTATTTATATTGATATTGTATTTAATAGGTACGGTACTTACAATTTTCCCGACGACAGCAAAAGGCGGAAAAAAGAAAGACCTAACGATGTTTAACGAGTCACGGTCTCGCGCTACGCGAAGCCGACCCACGATATCGAAATCAGGCGAGCTCGGCCTCGAGCGCGCCCTCGTGTACTCAATGGTTGATAGACGTTGGCGAAAACTGTGGAATAGGGTTTACGTACCCTGGGTCCCCTGCACACACATACTTACACAGTACCCAAGCGTATTAAAATGAGCGACGACTGAGATAAAATTATCTGAACTGTCCTTTTCAATTTGATATATATGGTTTGCAGTAATATGAACAAGTGCTACTTAATTATTATTACATACCTCTGAATTATGAAAAATCCATGTAATAAATAAGGCAATATACGCAAAAGCGCATTGAATTTTTCGTACACCCATTTCAATGTATATGTAGTACGGGTCGCTCCTTTAGGCTTCTTCTATACTTGCCTTCGGAGCGCTCCCGCGCTTCTTGATTATATTGTTATAGATTTATTGTTAAATCGGTTTCCTCTTTAGCTGTAACTTATATAACAATAACTTGTGCTTTTTTTATACACACACACACACACACACACACACACACACATATACATATATATAACTTAGTACAGCGCTACCTTCCAGGACACCTACAGGTTTTCTGCAATAGAAGTAGGTATAAAATGTTAAACAGTATATAAGTGACTAAAGAAATAATATCCCTCAGGGTGTTGACTAACACCACGACGCCTGCGGCGCCCCCTTTCAGTTCCGCAGTATTTTACATTGATTTCGGAAAAATTTTACGGAAAAAAACGTTGTGAAAGAAACCCTAAATGTCCTGAATAATACAAAAATGTCCTGAAAGGTAGCGGTAAACATATTCCTAATTCAGTACAGTCCTGAAAAAATGCAAATGTCCTGAAACATAGCGGTAAACCAGTGAAAAGTCCTGAAACATATCGGTGATATTTCAGGTGAAGTCAGCAGCTCAAAATTTTAAAGTCGCTCAAAACTTGTTTTCTTTTAGTTTTTTATGAAAAAAAAAATGTTCCTCAAATTTTAGGTCGATATTTGCAAAAATGAAAAAGCTATGCAATATTGAAAATTCAATTTTCTTGCTATTTTAGGTTAAAATCTAAGTTTATTTATTTTTTAACTCACAATCTTGAAACTTTTTTAATAGAGCATTGATTGGTAAAAGGTTTGCATTTTTTCTGTAGAATGTGCCAGTATTTATTTTATGACCCTTTTTGAAAGTCTCTGATTCGTTGCTTTTTAGTATACCTTAATCGAAGGATATTCAGGCTGCGGACAAATATTTTTTATTTGACAATTTTTTTTTGTATTCTGCTTCGAAAACCCTAAAAATGCTTTTTTGATCAATACTGGCCGAGCAAAGGGAAAAAAGTTACAATTTTTGAAATATCAAGAAAAATCCATAAATTCAATTTTTGATAACACGATTCATGAAACTGAATATTGTTCATATATCTTATGGCATGGATCGTAGCACTGAATTTTGTTAGAGCTTCAAATAGAACATTATAAATATCTATTTTCAATAATATTAGGCTTTCACAATAAGCGGTACCTAATTATGAATTAATAATAAATTAAGCTATAAAGGTTAATTACTATAAAGCTGTCAAAATGAAATCAGGCAACAGAGTCATAATTTCATTCATAATTAGGTATCGCTTATTGTCTCAGCCTAATATTATTGAAAATAGATATTTATAATGTTCTATTTGATGCTCTAAGAAAATTGAGTGGTACGATCCATGCGATAAGATGTATGAACAATATTCAGTTTCATGAATCGTGTTATCAAAAATTGAAATTATGGATTTTTCTTGATATTTCAAAAAATTGTAACTTTTTTCCCTTCGCTCGGCTAGTATTGATCAGAAAAGCATTTTGAAGGGTTTTCAAAGAAAAATACAAAAAAAATTTGTCGAATAAAAAATATTTGACCGCAGCCTCAATATCCTTCGATGAAGGTACACTAAGAAGCAGCCAATCACAGACTTCCAAAAAGGATCATAAAATAAATACTGGCACATTCTACAGAAAAAATGCAAACCTTTTACCAATTAAAGCTCTATACAAAAAGTATCAAGATTTTGAGTTAAAAAATGAATAAACTTGGATTTTAACCAAAAATTTCAAAAAAATTGAAGTTTCAATGTTGCATAGCAGTAGATAAGGAATAGGGCTTCTGGAGTCACAGGACTTCTGGAGTCAGTATGCTTTCTGGAGTCAAGGCTGACTGCAGTTCTGCGGTCAGCTGGTTGATCGCAGAAAGTATACTGACTGCAGAAGCGGCATGACTCTAGAAATGGCATGACTCTAGAAGTGACACGAGCGGGTAACGGCCAACGGTTCGCAACAGGCGCGTGGCCGGCGGCGGGCAGTCAGCGGCGAGCAGCTTGCAGCCGTCGGTCAGCGGTTTGATAGCTTATCTACTTATAAATATTTAAAACTGTTTATAACCCTTTTGCTCGGGCATAGAGCGCGTGTTTGTGGAAAATTTGTCTGCACAATTTTCCCACTGCGACTTTTGATTCTTCTCGTTCTTGTTGTTGATTAGTGTTTGTTGCTCCGGAGCAACGGTCGAGCTGCTTTGACCTATTATTAGGGAATGAAAGCCTCTAACGACCTCACCACGCTTATGCTGCCTGCTTGCGAGAGCACCTAGCCACCTATCGGTCAGCTATATGATTAAAAAATTTTAAGGTGGATAGGATCCCCACCTCGCTCCTATCCTGTGAGGTTCTACCTGTCTATCAACCCCTCCATTACCCTTAAAATTTTTATTCATCAATATCTTGCCATTCCATAACGTCTTCCCATTCCATGTTGGAATCGTTGAGGTAAAATTGCTTCATGCGTTTTACGTTGTACAGGGCACAAGTAGTTTTGCACGCTCCATTATGGTTAGTACTTATAGTCACTGATCTTGGATAGTCGAAAGATGGATAGTTCATTTCGTTGATATCGATAACATTAAAATTAAAACGCTCTAACCACAACTTTTTTATTTCACTAATAACAAAAATTCTTTTTGAATACATCTTGAATTTTTCCGATTTCAGTATAGTCATAATCACCACTATTCCACGATAGTCCATGATAGCAAAGTTCCAACCACAAATTTTCACGTTTGTACTTGTCTGTTAGTTTTCATCAAGGAAACGGTGGTTTGAAGAGGTGCACTACAGGCACATCATCGTCATTGAGTGACACGAAAGCCAACTCTTTCAGAACAAAATCATTGCCAGGCTTTTTAAAGCCCTGCATACCCACTGCGTAATCCATGGCAAAATTTCGCTTCGAATTTCAAATGATGAATGACAAGGAGCTGGAGGCTTGCTCACCTTACATACTCCTTAAAGTTTCTGCAAGTCGCCGCTTACGGGACTATATTGAACTATGCGATCGTGTAAGATCAAGCAGTAGGCTGAAGTTCCAGCAGAAAAATATTCCTTTGCTACAAATTCTAGACGAATGTCTACAGGGGCGCTCTTTAAGAACTCGTTTTGTTTTGAGCAGTCTATCACTATCAGGGGTATGTAAGTGAGATATTGCGACTTTTTCAACATAGGTTGTGGATCTTTGCCATAGTATGAATTTTGAAAATTAGCGTACATATCGTAGAGCATGGGAAATTGATTACGATTCACATCGAGGTTAAGATTGCCATGCGGATATGACTGAGAATTGAGAAAGAATTTTACATTTGTAAGATTGCAATGATCGAACCGGCTAGCATTTGCAGCTCTTCGATCTTTTCTATTAGTTTAGAAACCTAAGATGACAAAGCGTGGTTTTTCAAGTTGATTTGATGTTTTAACAGTCCATACCTGTCTTGATGTAATCGGAAGTAGTGGATACTCGCACAATTCCCACGTGCCAAAACTCATGGCAATAGGACGATCTTTCCCAGCAAACTCTAGTAGGCGAATTTTGTTAGAATTCGATGCAACGACGTATGGCATTAGCCATTCTCATGCTAGTTATTTCAACATTAAAGTCCTCGTAACCCTCTGCAGTGTCTACTCTTATTGTTGTTTCTTTAACGGCATTTAAGTCGTTTCTCGATCTCATGAGAACGAGTTCATGCTTTGCATTTACTATAATTTCACGATAGTCTTCTGCGAAGCCAAAAATTAGGCTCAATGGAATCGATACATTAAAGTAACCAGCATTATCAACAATATTCTGTGTTTCTTCTACATCGATCCAGCCCGCATTTCCAATGATGAAACTCTGAGTCCGATTGAATCCCAGCCTTTCATGAGAGTGGTTAAACCAATATTTTTACATTTGTCTCTCTCAATGGCATTCAACTCATATCTGATTTCTTCAAACAAGTAACAAATGGCATTATTCACAAGTTTTGTATTTGTAGTGGGAGTATTATTAGTTTTAACCAATCGTCTGCATATATGTAATGCACTGCGGGGAGGTAAAAGACATAAATCTTGATGTTGAATAGATATGCGAATATCATCGCTGTTGTTGAATGATGCTGTATAAGGTTGATGAGCGTGAATCTCATAGTGCGCTACGGATTCATCAAAAGTTACAGGTGTTTGTATGCTTAAAATTTCTTCCATTTCGTTGAAAGCAGCAAAAGATGATACAAGTTATTTTCCACCAAGTACTACTTTTAAGCATAGACTTTTTCGTTTTTGTATGCTCTGACGTGTTAGCGCCTTCACAGTTCGTTGATGACTGATGCGTGGTGGGCATATTTCTCTGTTTATATAGTTTCTGTTATAAATAATCCCTATTATGATTGGCGGATATGCAATCTCATAGTTATAACTTCTCCGCGGAAATTTACTAAATCTCCGTCTTGATCGATGATGCGTACTTGCAAATAATCTATACGTTTTCGGCAATCGGAAGGTAAATGACGTGTGAGGGAACTTCGATGATTTTATACCCCGGAGGTACTGCAGGAAAAAACTCGTGTATCGTGTGTACTTTTTTGATGTTTATGTATGCTCCCGAAGTGATATTACACTCGACTCTCAAAGTGTTGATTTCGAGAATTGTAACAGGTAAGTCAGAATTATGGACAACATTCGGTTCGAGAATACGTCTGGTGAAGCCTAGTAGACGACCGAGTGAATTTTCAGGTCGAAAATCTATAGGCTGACTACACTTGATTGTACAGCGAAGAGTATTATTATTAGGCTTTAAATTGAAAGAAATGTCGTTGTGCGCTAATTTTTTACGAAGGAATTTGTCAATATCCTCAATTTCGTAACTTCCTACTGGAAGAGGGACAACGTTTCCACCTACGTAAAACTTATTATTGTTACTATCTATATTGCGGATTGAATTAAATGTTAAAAGTTCAACAAGCCCTAAAACGTAATTTTTATTTGGCAATAACTCGATTGGTGGAAAATACTGTGCTTCTAGTGTAGAAGATGTACCTGAAAGTGTCAGAGTTAATGAACCATCCATGACAGATTAAATCAGAATGACACAATGTTTTCCCCGCCTCTCCTTATATAGCCCCACACAAGAATTTTAGACAGAAATGACCGCAATTGTATGTGTTAAAATCTTGATGTCTTTCATGATTATATTTAACTTCGTCTACTCCGAAGTATAATATTAAATCTAAAGGTGGTCGGAGATCGCCAAAACTATCGAAATATATAACATTTTTACCTTTTTTTCTATATGCAACCCAGTGTATCCCAGGGCTGCTAGAGTCATCAAGATTAACCATAGCGGATTCACTATAGTGCGGCCCAGAAGCCGGTAATGCATTTCTCATAAATACTCCCCGAAAATTACATATTTTTAAAAGTTTTGCATATTTTCATATGTCCGCATCGGTAAGTGCTCGCTGAGGTAATTTCATGAACTTTTTTTTTTTTAAATGAAGACCTAACCATACTTTGTGTGGTTTAAGATATAAGCCATTGCCCAGCGCTGCACTTTCCATAGTTTTATTATGCCTTTTATTTTCTTCCAACTGCTCCTTAGCGGCTTTTGCGTCGATTACGGCTTTTACTATTCCAGCGGCATTACCAGCTAGAGCGCCAGTTGCACTCAAGCCTGCAAATAGAGGTATGAGAAATGGCAATACCCCTCCTGTTTTCGTGGGGACTGGTCAACTACGTGGAATTTTAATATTCTTTTTACCTCCAGCTTCTTCAACAGCGCTCTGAGCTTTTTTCAAAGCTGATCGTATGACAGTTACTTGACGGTGATTTAAAGGCACCAGCTTTAATATTTTTTTTCAAGGGAACTTGGTTTCTCTTCTTAGCTTTTAAACCCATTCCCAATTTTTTAGCGTTCTTTCGCTTTCTCTTTTTACTTTTCTTCTTCAAACCCATACCAAATCTAGATTTTAATTTCATAGTATTAGTTATAGCATATGAAGCCGCTTTTTCGCCAAAATTAGCGTCTTTTGATTTAACGCGATTCTAAGCTTTTTCAGTTAAAATTTTATCCGCGACGTTTCTCGCTTGAACGTTTTCACGATTTTTAGAATAAGTTATATCGTGCTCTTTACAAGCAGCGTCTAGTGGATTAATTCCAAGATCTCCTCTAGCTAAACGTTTTGCCAACTTACTACCTGGACCACAGTACTGATAACCGGGTATGTGAAGTTCAAATGGAAGATTATTAATTAATTTATTAACTAAACCGCGTCCACGTTTGTGAATGATCATCACTCTTCGAAAGTCAACGGGCAACTGATGATGGAAGCTATATAAGACCGTTATTTATACTCCTAGCCATCAGTCGTGATTTGGTTGTCATAGAATAAAGATCACGAAGTTTAAAGAACAATCGGTAAAGCTGCGAATAGAAAATTTTGATGCACTTGTAGAGCATGATAAAAGAGCAAAGCGACACGGCGATCTACTTCCTCATAGTATACAAGCCCTCTTCTGTGGCCCCTGTGGAAAACTGTGGAAAAACAAATAGTTTACTTGCTCTCATAACGCATCCTAATGGCGTTAGATTTGAAAACGTATATGTCTACTCAAAGTCTCTCAATCAGCCAAAATATACATTTTTAAATGAAATCTTAGAACCTATAAAAGGTGTACAATATTTTCCGTTCAGCGAGCACGATGCAGTTGTCGACCCCGATCACGCACTTCCAAACTCTATCATGATATTTGACGATATAGCTTGTGAAAAACAGGACAATGTTAGAGCCTTTTTCTGCATGGACAGACATAAAAATGTTAATTGTTTTCATCTATGCCAAACTTATGCTCACGTTCCAAAACATCTTGTCAGATATAAAGTGAACTTACTTGCTATTTTTAGACAAGATGAAGTAAATCTAAAGCATATTTATGACGATCACGTAAATACCGATATGACTTATATACATTTTAAAGAATTGTGCTCTAAGTGTTGGAGAGATGATAAGCACGGTTTTATAGCCATCAATAAAGATAGAGGAATAAATGATGGTAGATTTCGCAAGAGCTTTGACAATTTTGCTATAAATATAGCATGCACATAGGTAACAATCAACAGTTTCTGACTGAACGTTGAAACGACAACATGGCTGACTTTCAACGAGAAAAAAACGTGCTTCGTCAACTCGTTAAGGCACGAGCTGCGATTAAACGCAAATATAGAATATTAAAATTTGGGAAAGACAATGTCGAAAAGATTTGAAATGAAACATTCAAACCAATAGTTGATCCTCTGCAAAAACTTGTAACTCAAAAAATCGTTGAACAAAATAGTGTCGTAGATAACACCGTCGAACAAGGTAGCGTCAAACATAACGAAAGTTTTGACAGTGAGTTTAATGATAAGATACAGAATGCCCACGAAACATCTTTCTGATAACTCTGATTTGTACATCAAGGCCCAGAAGCTCAAACAACCTCAGTATCTTGACAAAATTTATGGAGTACGAAATGAAAAGGGTGCATTTTTTATTGGTAATTTACCGATTAGCTTTTATAATAATAAAATTAAAGTTAATGGAGTAGGATACCCGAAAACTACAGGATTAGTAGAATTACTCATAACGGAACAACCAAATAAAAATAATATAAGTTCAGATGATTTAAAAAATTATCGTAAAATTTTAAAATTATCGTCTGCTCATAAAAAGTAGCATAACAAGAACGAAAGGATTCGTGTTCATAATAGTAATAAATTTAATAATATTATTGCTCCAATGTTCAATATTACCTCGAAAACAATTACTGGAGAATCGATTAAAGGTGTCTCATTACCTCGTTATAAAATTGCAAAAAGGCATACTGCTTTAGACTACGTCTACTGGGACGATCCAAACGAGCTCGTTGACCGTCTTCAATTACTAACAGCTGAAAGATCTACCGAAAATCCAAGTCACGTAAACGAGATACACTCTATAATCGAAGAACTGCGCGAAGCGGGCTATATATATTGAGCGCAAATGAATATATGAATCATTCTTAAAATGAGCGTTGACGTGTTTGGACATAACCTTGGAAAAACCGAAGGTAGCCGAGGGACTCCTGGCGTTGGCTTTAAAGTCACGACTGACGGTCACTAGGACATAGAAAATAAAAAATTATGCAATGTTGCTGATCCTCAACAACCGAGCGATGTTGTAAATTTAGAGACTTTACGAAACATTATTCAAATAGAAATTCGAGGAATAACTGACATAACTACAAAACTTGGAGCTAGTCTGGATGATTTAGATGTAATAGTTGCCAATCATAGAAACGAAGTTGATGCACAGATATCTCAAATAAAAGTTGACATTTTGGCTATAAAAGAGGCTATGGCACAAATATTCAATCAGTAATTCCACAAACATGGAACACGAAAGACTAGTTGAAGAACTGCATAAACCTGCAAGACGCAACTATACACGTCGTAACTTTGACGTACGTGGTTTCGATGAGACTTGGCAAGCAGATCTCGTCGAAATGATTCCATATGCTCGCGACAATAAGGGCTATAGATACTTGCTCACTATAATCGACATTTTCTCCAAATATGCATGGGCTGTTCCTGTAAAGAGAAAAACAGGCAAAGATGTCTCGGAAGCTATGAAATCTGTGATTGTTAAAGGCAGAGCACCACAAAATCTCCACACCGACAGAGGCAAAGAATTTTATAACACAGATTTTTAAAATCTTATGAAAACACACAAAATAAAGTTATACTCAACCTATGGCAATCTAAAAGCATCGATATGTGAACGCTTCAATCGTACGCTAAAAAGTGCTATGTGGAAAAAATTCAGTTTGACAGGCAACTACAAGTGGCTAGATATTTTATCTGATTTACTTACCACGTACAATAATTGTAAACATCGTACTATCGGTGTGAAACCTAAAGATGTAACAACCAGTAACGAAGCAGATATACTACAGAAATTTTCTCGTAAAATAACTAAGCAGATTAAACCAAAATTTAAAATTGGTGATAAAGTTCGAGTGAGCAAGGCTAAAGCAGTATTTGATAAAGGGTATACTCCCAATTGGTCTACGGAGATATTCACAATTGTACGTATAGCAGCTACAAATCCAACAACTCACCATCTGAAGGACTATCAAGATCATCCCGTCTCCGGCGGCTTCTACGAGCAAGAACTACTCAAAGCCAAGTATCCAAATATTTATCTTGTAGAAAAAGTAAGTCAGAAAAAAGGAAGTAAAATTTTTGTAAAATGGCTTGGCTTTGATAATTCACATAATAGTTGGATTAATAAAGAAGATATGTAATCATGCAAATGGAATGTTTAATAAAAACAAATTTTTTGAAATCAAGAACAATGTTTTATTCTTTAGCTTATTTTAACATATGTTTTTAACTTATTTGTTTTTACAAGAACTAATTTTTAACGATTATTCACAATGCTTAACTATATATATTTACATCACTTATTCAATATTAAACGCATCGAGACTAGTTTTGCAACATTTTGATTTTTAAAGTTAAATCATGAACAATGTTTTTATTCTATAACTCATTTTTAACTTATTTACAAGAACTAATTTTAACTAAATATTAACTAAATATTCACAACACTTATTTTCCACTAAATTCAATATTAGTCGCGTTCAGACAAGTCAAAAAGAGTTCGTACTTGTTTGCAGCATCTGCTAACTCATTGAAGAGCTTCTCGTCGTTTATTAAGGTGATTGATACTCTCTTCGGCAAAAACACCTCAAAATCGCTGTCCAGCTCAGCTATGACCTTCGTTCCATATTTTGTTGTCACGATTTTTAGTTTTGTAACCATCAATTTGACATCTCGTGGTAGAGCAGAGAGTTTTTTCGTAGGGAGAAATCCTCCACGAGCGATGGCGTTCAGCTTTGAAAGATCCATCTGTAACATGTATAACTGAGTTGATTAATTTTTTTTCTTTTTAATAATGCCACTCTCAATTTATGATACTAACCTTAGATTTGTCTCGGTTTTTTATTGACTGATTCGTCAAGCGTCGTCTTACAAGATCTCTTAACGGGATGCCGGAGTAACAGAACTAGTTTTTCAAAGTTTTCTCTGTAAAGAATTAACCGACATAGCTGAAATTTTGGGAATCACTTCAAAATTTGTATATCAAGTGCGGACAACTCTTGGATTTTGGAAAATTGTCATATTTTTTTATTTAGAAAATAAAATATACTACAGTACTTTCATATAATAATACATTAACTGCGGCGTCCCCTTAAGTTGTCGAGCGGTGAGGAGTAGCTGCTGAGTAATAAGGAGCGGCTGCTGAGCTACGAGGACGTTTTGATGCTCTGGAGTCTGAGCTATGGGGAGCGAGACAACTTGGTGCTCGAGAGTCTGCTGCTGACTACTCCTAGATGGTTCGACTGTGCGAATGAGCTCCTCTCGAGGTGCTTCCTCATTGGCCATGACTTCCCCCACTATGCGGTAGTGACCCCAGGGCAGCGTATCTGTGGTGCCAGGCTGTAGACAACGCTTGTCATCGTGAGCACTCAACGCAATTTTTTTCTCTTTTTCTGTATGCAGATTGTGATGCCTAGATCGAATATTTCGCTGCTCTCGAGTGACGACGACGTTCTGACGAAGACATTTGATGTGGTCGTCAAAGGTGATGGTGGCTTTAACCACAGAACTCTTGGCACCTCTTGCCTTTTTTATAGGTTTTTGATTTTGCACTTTGACGCTATACATCTTGCTTCGTAGTCCGACAAACTCCAACATAATCTGACCGTTACATTCATCTTTCATCAAGCCAACCTTCTTTTTATTGACTCGTGGCATGTTGAACGGGTTGATCTCCGGATAGTTTGATGTGTCGAATTCTTGAATATCCTGTCGCATCACATTGTACATGTCGACACCTGTCACCTCGTACACCAGACTATCCGTGTCGGTGTATAATAGCTTACCCTAGTCACCTACATGATCTCGCATATAGTCGTAGTGAAACCTGTAGACTAATGTCTTGGACAAATCCAAAACTGCCAATCCGATGTAAATTGGTTTCCTTATGGTGATCTCTGTGCGTAGAAGTTGCACTGCTATGAGGTCTTCACTAAAAATGTCACTGCTGTGAAAATTTGGTTTTGAAATAATTGCCTCGGCCCCATAGCGGTCTTTCCACTTAGTGACTAGCTTCACATCAACGCGTTTCCTCTCGTTTTCCATTGTCTTGCCAAAAAGAGCGTTGTTAAACCGTTTGAAAAGCATTTTTTCAAACTCGTTCTTGGCTTTCTTCCTTTTCGCACTGTTCAAATCAATATACTTTTTTAGCCAAGGACTCTGCTTGAATTGAATCGCTCGATGTACTTTCACGAGAACTAAGCCATGTTTCAACGCCTGTTTAAGTGCTCGATAGTGTAGCACATAACGATTTTTGTCGTGAAGCGTAGTCATAAGTTTATGCTGCTTTGAACCAGGAGGCGCCATGTGCTCAGCACAGAATGGAAGGTCTTTGTGGGCATCATGGAGTGTTTTGGGGTACTTCAAGTCCACTTCAACAAAGTATCCAAAGTCACAGTCGTCGGGAACGTCGAAGAAGTTTGGCTCATTCACATTCTTCACCCATTCAAAGCCTCCATATGGTAAGAACTCAGTCATTGCCCAACCGTATAAATTATTTACGTCGAAATACATTAAATATTTCTCAGCCTCGTTAACATTATAACCTTCGTTCATATACGGGTTGTTCGCTTTGGCATAGCGATTACAGCACTGACTGATTCCTCCTCGAATGCCTCGCTCGATAAACATTAACATGTCTACATCAGTAAGAAGCTCCAGTTTAACCTGTAAGAAAGTTTATTTAAGAATAATAAAGTGTTATTTTTTTTAATAATTAAATTTATATCTGAGTATTTTTGAGCATAGCATCCCATGTGAGGCCGGGCGTTGTGTAGTAATGTGCGGGATCCAACTCATAAGATGCAAGACAGTTATTTCTAAAGTTTTCAAAAACTTCAGCCAGCAGTATAACGTCTGTCTTGAGGTATAAGTCAGAATATTGCCCAAGATCTTGAACGTTAAAACTCTGCCAAACGTTTTGCGCATGCTCATAATAGTTGTCATTATATAAACTACTGAAAAAATCATCCTTAGACGGAAGATTCGGCTCCTTTAACTTTTTAAACGACGAGACATAGTCATAAGGAAATACTCTTTTTCTTTTTAAGAGAGCAATCTGTTCATCAGTGAATCCATCTTGCTTAAACAGGCGCTCTAGAGTATCAAGCTTCTCCAAATATGATGACAACTTATCCAGAGACGAGGCCATGAATTTGAAGGAGTCGATAAATCTCAAATTTACGTCTGTACCTTCCACAAACTTTGTAAAAGATATATATTTCTCTTTTGTTTGTGGAAGTAGCGAAACTCGTCCAGGGAAGCATGTTGCTATTTCTCCAATAAAATATGTGAATCGTATCCACTCAAGTTGTGAAACACTATCGGGATTGTTCTCGAATCTTGGAAGCTGAGATTGCATTTGCTATGTGCAGGTCCACGATATCTGTAATAATTTTAAAAAAATAATAAACAATTTATAAGTATTATAATATAAGAAAATTAATAATACTCACTTTCCTGTAAAGTGACAGTGGTCACGAACTCTCTTGTCAGTGTCGGTGAATGGCATTTCACAAATGTGACATACACGAGCGTCGTCGAACTTTATTATTTCGAGAGGTGTTAATTCATTCATTGACCGTGGATTTTTGTAAGCATTATTTAGTTTCACAGCCAAAGAATGAAGACTTTGTACAAACCATTTGGCTGGAGATTCAGCTTCTTCTTCCTCTTGCCTGTAGCTATTGTATTCTGAAAGACTGTCGTTGTAGCTACATTTAACAAAGAAACTCACACTAAATGGTTTGTGACTTTGATAAGTTCGTTCATTGTTAGCCACTGGCTCCAATATACACTCAAAATCGGCGTATATTACGAATGGAACTCGATTTTTACAGCCGAAGTTTTTAAATTGTAAAATATGGTCTTTCTTCGATGGGAGCGTAATTTTACACTGATTAATATTTTGACAATCAATTTCATGCTTCAACAGCTTCTCTTCAGTCCAAAAATAATGTAAACATTGGTCACAGATGTAACTTTTGCGCTTGTAAACAGATACCTGACTTCGTACGAGTCTTGATAAATTTTTTATCCAGACATAGTGATTTTTAAATACTATGTCGAAACTGTCATGAGTTTCTTCCTCCTCCTACTCCTCTACATAATGACTTTCAACAAAAAGTAAATTGACATGTTTTTCTTTCTTACAAGATGTTAAGTGCCGCGGTAAGATGTCAAAAATTTTTCCTTTTTTCTTCAAATAATAGACATTTACCGAAACATTATTCTGTTTTTCAAATTTGCCAATTTTTCGAGGATCTACAGGAAATTTAATTCCTTCAAATTTGAGTTCATTTTTGTATGGCACATATGACGCTACTCGATTTATGTTGTCATTATTAGGATATAGTGCTGACAAAACAGCCCACCGAAAACATTGGTCATCATCATTCTTTACATTGACAAACGCCTTCTTGTTTTTTATAAATGGAGGTAAATCAATGTATGAGCTGGCTCTCATTGGATTAAACTTATAAATATTTATAACTAAATTTAAAATAGATTTGAAGCGGCAGCCTGATTCTCGCTCTTGAAATTCTTCTATTTCCCTGTCAATGGGCTGCTGCACATTCATGACAAACCACTTATTTAAGCCTGTAGTCGAATAGATGGGGGAAGTCTTTGTATTAAAATATTTAATATCGACAGTTTCCTCGTTAGCCTTCACTATTGTGTACTCAGCAGCCAAGACCGTATTAACTTTGAGAGCAGGATGTTCCTCGAGAGCTCCAGTCACTTTCCCGATGAACTGCTTTCTGGCATCTTTCATGAAACCTAATATAATATAATAGATCAAGATGCCTTCGATTAGTAATGACTCCCGTCTTTATTCTGTTCTCAAAGGCTGATTGAACGTCGTCCCAAACGAATGCGGGATTATTCTCTGCAGGATTCTTTTCTTCAGGATTATTCTCGTTTAAACCCGCACCTACGTGACGTTCACTCAACAGATGCAGAACGCTGTTAATAAGTGCGATTCCAGCTTGAAGTTTCTGCTTATCGGGCACAGACAAGTTTTGCGATGAATTTTGGACTTTGAGTAGAGCGACATGTCCCATCTCTACGTATGTGTTGATGTCATCATCAGCGCGACCACTGAGTATGGCCTGGTACGCTCTCCATAATGTAAGAGCTGTATCCTTACAATATTGAGCAATGTTAGATTGATTTGGGTTACCGGTGACTGCAGGATTATTAGCATGAATTGGGCTACTCGGACCGGCGACTTCAGGATTATTCACGTTAGCACTTATGCCACGTTCTCTTATCAAACTCATCACGTTTTTTATAAGCGTAACAGCAACTTCAAGTTTCAGCTTTTCGGCCTCTGAAAAGTTTCGTGATGAATTTCGGGCTCTGCGTAGAGCAACATCACACATCCATAGCCATTGGTCATCGTCATTAGCAACATCACTCCTAGTATTCATGTACACTTTCTATAGGTTTCGACCTATATCCATAAACTCTTGCGCCATCTTGATACAACTGCTCTTGATCACTGCGAGCAGAGCACTCACTTTCCGAAGTCAACGCAGCGCCTTTTATCTCTGAGCTGTGAAGAGAGGACGATTGTGATTGGTTATGAAGTGCGGGGTGGGGGAAAACAACATGATTGGTTGAAAAAAGAGCAGTGGGGAAAAGCGCTAACGAGGAGGATATAAAAGTAACCACGCGAGGTTAAAAATCACATTCGCTTCTCTGTTCTCGTTCGAGAGCAATCGCACCAATCGCACCAGTTGTACCAGTCGCACCAGTCGCAGCAGACGCAGCAGTCGCAGCAGTAGCACAATGAAGTACATCGTCGACGTACAAGGATTCAAGATTACCTTGAACGAATTCGTTTTCAAGGAGGTAGCCGTCGTCCGTCTCGAGGAAGACCCTACGCCATCCGTTTTTCTCTTCAAACCACCTCATGCTTGGGAAAAGCTGTTGGACAAAAATAAGTCCGAAAATAGATGGCTTGAAGAGAATTTTCACAGAATTATGTGGAGAGCGGGCAATATCCCGTACGAAGAGCTTAGTAACACTCTCCGTGGGATACTCGATGGAGCAGAGATATATGTAAAAGGATTGGAGAAAACAAAATGGATGCAAAGATTTTTCTCTGACCGGTAAGTTATTAAAATGATGTTTTTCAAATATTTTTTTTTTTTATAAAAGAGAAATTCTCAACAGTCATTTTTTTCTTTTCAGATCAGTTTTTAACATCGAGGATATGGGTTGTCCATCCTTAAGAAAGCTCCCAGTGGAACCTCTTTCGTGTAACAATCATTTTGGTTACGACTTTCCCCTATGTGCCCTTCGAAATGCAATGGACATGAAAAAGTGGATACTCGAGCAATGTGATAAAAGAATAACCGAATCGTTGCATTTAAGGTATAATTAATAATGTAAATTAAATATTGTATTAAGTGAATAAATTTATTTTCAATATATAACTTTCGTTCCGCAGAATTTATTATAAACTTTTTGAAAAAATCGAATACTATATTGTATGAATAAAAAAAGATTAATCCATGTTTCATGCAGTTTACAACATTAAATGATTTCATTTAATACATCAGAAAGTTTTGTTTATGTATATTAATAATTCGTAATTTGCGCGCGCTAAAACAGTTATGAGGGAGCTGTTCTCAAAGACTATTACTGCGCCACCTGTTGATTAATGCAACGTTATATAATCGCGGACAAGCAACGCGTTTCATCATTCGTCTCTCTCTGCAAGATGGGGAAGAAAGTGCGCAGCGAGGCATAGCGTATTAAGCGCAATGGTCGCCGCCACAAACGTCCGCCAGACTTGGAGGTATGTGTCATCGAGGAGCCGATGATTGAGGAGCAGCGCAAGAGGCTAGTGCTCTCAACGAGCAGGAGCCGATGGCCGAGGGGCAGGAGCCCCATGCACTAGAGGAGCTGCATGAGGCTAGTGCCCCTGATGAAGCGCCAGAGTCATTCATAACAGAGACGGTACGCGAGCACCCTGCTAATCGTCGTTTCTCGCGAGAGAAGCGCGACAGGGTAAAGCGGCGTCTCTGTTTTGAGAAGAAGAAGAAGAAGGAGAAGAAGTAAGCTTACAGAGAGAGAAAAAAACAGCCCTTTTCAGGGCTACAAACTTTCTAAACGTAAAACAAATATTACAAATAATAATACGATAATAACTAATTAATAACATATACAAAAAATACTGCAAGTTTGCCTTTTTCAGAATATAAAAATTTCTCTGTAGGGAGGTTATCATCCTGCCAAACATAATTTTTTTTTTTTTTTTTTCATATGGAGGTTATTTATTTGAGGTTGTAAAAGTTCTTGGTTGCACAGATTTAGTAAAATCGTTGTAGGATAACAAAATAGTTCATTTCTTGGACTGAAAAATTAGAGAGAGAGCGAGAATTGATAAAGAAATGACATGTATGGGCGCGAAATACTCGAGTACAAAATCGCGAAGGCGAATCGAAGAAATGCATGTTCGATCTATACTGCGCGATCGCCGACGCTCTCCCCTTCGACTTACTTTCCTGCACAAGAATCTTACTGCTATCGTACATTATCTCTCGTATACACTTCCGGCCTCAGGACCAGCTGGGTGAATACGAGTGATAGCAAAATAATAGCAGTAAAAAAACTCGCGAGTACTGTTGCGCGGCAGGGGAGAGAAAACGAAAAAAAAAGAATTGTCACCGCGAGCGAGCACTTCATACTTACACGCGCGTGCGCGAAAGGATTTTTATAGCGAACTCGCGAGCAATCGCCGACGCTCTCCCCTTCGACTTACTTTCTTGCACGAGAATTTTACTGCTATCGTACATTATCTCTCGTATACACTTCCGGCCTCAGGACCAGCTGGGTGAATAGGAGTGATAGCAAAACAATAGCAGTAAAAAAACTCGCGAGTACTGTTGCGCGGCGGGAAAGAGAAAACGAAACACACGCGCGAAAAGAAAACACAACGAAAAGAACGAAACGCACACACAGAAAACGCAACGAAACACGGGTAATTGACGTTGCCCATGTGCTTGCCAACCTCTCCCCCTCGACTTACTTTCCACCACAAGCATTTTGTCATGGCCATGCCTTATCATTCGCATACAATTCCGGCCTTAGGGCCAGCTGGTTGCATATGAGCAATAGTTGCATTCACTATCAAAATGCTCGCGCATACTGTTTGCGTACAGAGGAGAGAATAAACAAAGCACAAAGAACGTGACGAAAAGGACGAAGCGCAAACATAGAAAACGTAAGAAGGTACGAGCACACGTTGACGCGCACGTTCTCGTCTAATCTGTCCCCCTCGACTTACTTTCCACCACGAGAATTTTGTCACTACCATGCCTTATCGTTCGTATACAATTCCGGCTTCAACGCCAGCTGGTTGCATATGAGCGACAGATACAATAAGCGACAAAAACTCGCGCGTACTGTTTGCGTACAGAGGTGAGAACGAAACACGTGCACAAAGAAAAACTGCGTGTATGCGCGCGATTCTTTGCTATTGCTCAAAATAAATTTATGTTTGTTCCTGCGTTGAGAGAGCAACAGCAAAGAATATAAAATAAAGCGCGTATCGACGATATTTGCGAGACGAAGAAATGACACGAGCGACCGTGTACATGCGTGTGCTCACCTAACCTCACACGACTCACTTTACTCACTTTCCGCCGCTAGAATTCCTCGTGGAGTCTGCTTCACAGTCCTGAGTGCAGCTATGTCTTTATACACTTGTGTGCAAATCAATCTCTCTCTTAAACGTAATTAATCGCGTTCAAAGCAAATGACGAAGGCTGACCGTAGTCGACTTTTACGTCATACTATCGATCATTAATGCCAAGGTCCTTTAACTACTGAGAGGCGAAAGACTACATGCACTGTCATCCCGCAGACGGTTGCGCGAGAAGCCATAAGCGAAGAGCGAAGATGCGAGAGCGGGAAGGCGTGCTCGCGAACTAACGAAGTCGCACGCGCGCTCGTTATATTTATATCTTTACTCTTGATGCCCCCTCTTCGAATTTTCGACCAATCAGCGTACGAGCGACGCCGGCGGTGCTCTGTCGACGAGTATAAAATGGACCCCGCTGATCATACTCCAGTGACTCCGGCTTCAAGTCATCCGTCGCTCGGGAAATTTTGGGGGTGTAACAATAGGGGGGACATACTTTTAATATACTATCGAATGAAGTTGACGGAATTTCCAAAAATCGATGGTAGGGGTAGAAATTTTGGTTTTTTGCTTATATCTCGAGAAGGAGCGCTCGGATTGAAAAACGGACGAAATTTTGGGAGTGCAACAATAGGGGGGGACATACTTTTAGTATACTATCGAATGGCGTTGACGGAATTTTCGAAAACCAGTGGTGGGGGTAGAAATTTTGGTTTTTTGCTTATATCTCGAGAAGGAGCGCTCGGATCGAAAAACGGAAGAAATTTTGGGGGTGCAACAATAGCGGGGACATACTTCTAATATACTATCGAATGACGTTGACGGAATTTTCGAAAACCAGTGGTGGTGGTAGTAATTTTGGTTTTTTGCTTATATCTCGAGAAGGAGCGCTCGGATCGAAAAACGGACGAAATTTTGGCGGTGTAACAATAAGAGGGCATACTTTTAATATACTATCGAATGACGTTGACAGAATTTTCTTTTTGTCCCTCTTCAGGTAATTAAGTCAGGATGTAATGATAACGGAAGACGAAACGTTGTCATTGACGAAACGGGCAGTCTCCCGTTATCATTACATCCTGACTTAATAACCTGAAGAGGGACACGGAAAAAGTATCCGAAACGTCGTTTAAGAATAAATGGTGTTCATTTATTTAAACAAAACCTTTCCTGGTAGACAATTGGCCATCAGATGCATGATACAGAAATAAAGAATTTATATTTAAAACAGAATTTGAAAAAGACAACTAACTAGGATCGCCTCAAGGTTCCGGAACCCCAATTTCCTTAAATTCTTAGAGGTTATAGGTAATACTACACAATGAACCCCTGTAGAATTATAGAACCTAACGCGCCTTCACTGAAAAAAGTTGCGAGCCATTCTAATTTTTTTTACAAAAAGCCAAAATTTTAACAATATTTAACATATTTTACCTTTGACCACTGTTAGCGCTGCAACAAAAATATATCCAATGTAAAGAATATAAAGAATCTAGTCAAATTATTCATTTATAAAAATGTTATTACCTAAATATATAGAATTTCTTGCGATAAAATTGTTAAAACAAATGCCAGAGCTCCTTTCCTCATTTTATAAGGGCATTTCGACGGTTGAGCGGAAGAAGAACGTATCTCGGTACGCGCATGAAGAACGACGTATCTCGACGCGAGGATGAAGAACGACGTATTTCGTCGTATACTGGCCTTGTGTTGGCCGTAAGAGCGCCGAGATACGTCGTTCTTCATTCGCCCACCGAGATACGACGTTCTTTATTCTCGCGCCGAGATATGTCGTTCTTCATCCGCGCACCCAGATACATCGTTCTTCATCCCCGCGTTGAGGTACGTTGTTCTTCATCCCCGCGCCGAGATACATAAAAAATAGGTTCCTTGTGTTTTTCTTTTCTTTTTAGTATCCGCAAGTAGACAACCTCATCTGACAGAGAGCAGCAACAGCATTTTGAAACCAAATGGGAAGTTTGTTGAGAAGAGAAGATTGTTTGGATTTTGAATAAGAATTCTTTTAGCTTATACTCAACAGCATTTTATTCTCTTCAATATTTGATAAAATACACATTAACCCATTAATGCCTGAATAAACCAAACATTTTTCTTTGATTTTAGCCTATAAATTTTAATGAAGTTGAAACTAGTTCTTATCGAGACTAGTCTTTTTATGTTTTCGGGCCCGGTCTACACGATGCGTCCACTTAGAAAGCTGTAAAATAATTATTTATATTGTCTTTTTGCAAATTAACAAAATAAAATGCGATTTTTTGTGAATTTTTTTTACAAAACATCCAATTTCAGTCGGAAAATTATTTATTCGCTCTTAAAACTATGTAAGAAGTGTTATAAGATATTATTCTTTCAAAATGTGAACATGAAGCAATAACAATAAAAAATCATCAATCGGACAGGTGTTATAAAAGTTTTTTCATTTTATTTCGTCTTAGGATATTTAAATCTTCATGAAAACGTATACTCGAAGATTTTCGAGGTCGCTGATAACAAATCTGCTGTCAGATTTTCAAAATTCAAATGGCGAATCCAATATGGCGGAAAAATTTTGATAAATTTACCGTTTTTCTCAAAAATTGATGTAAATCATCATGAAAATGTATACTCAGGGGTTTTTGGGGTCGCTGATTATGAATCTGTTGTCAGATTTCCAAAAGTCAAAATGGCGAATCCAATATGGCGGAAAAATTTTGATAAATTTTTAATTTTTTGCAAAAAAAGTATTATCTTCTGCCATTATATCAAATGTTGCCCAATTCTCACCGCGAGGAGGTAGATGATCACCAAGAATCTTTTTTTTTTTTTCCTTTAATTTTTCTTTTGGTGAGTTTATTTAGATAATTATACTTTTTCTATATCTATTATTCATGTCAATGTTCTAAGCAAGTTGAGCAGTAATACAACTGACAACTTTTACAAACATAGAAACTCCTTTTACCACATTGTTTTGAGCAACGTTTGTAAGAATTAGTTTTTGTCATGACATGCTTTTTAGATTTGTCGGATTTAGATGTCAAATATTTTTTAGCAATATTCATTGCGACATCTTTTATCGCAAGTTCATTAAAATTAAAATTAAAAAATACAATCAAAACAAATCGAAAAATGTAGTTCGGAAAAAAAAGAAAAAAGTTTACAGTGAAGACCACAATCAGTGGTCTCGAAAATTGCAAAAGGTAATCCAGGAAAGTCTATTCTTGCTAATGTGAACTAATTATTTGACTATCTAATATCTAATTATTTGACAGACGCAAGAAATTATGAAATCAAATAACTACTAAAAATGATAATTTCCATTATATTATTTTTGCATTTAGATATTTTTAACTTGTCATTATCATACAATTTAACATATTCTATCAACATAACAAGTGCACTTCATATAAAAAAGATCACATTTTTGGGGGTGCTGATAAAAAAATCTCTTGTCATTATCATACAATTTAACATATTCTATCAACATAACAAGAGATTTTTTTATCAGCACCCCCAAAAATGTGATCTTTTTTATATGAAGTGCGCTTTTTTCTGCGAAAGATAGAAAATTTTCGAACTTTTGACCGCCATATTGGAATCATCATTTTTAATTTTGCAAACCCAACCTCAGATTCGTAATTAGCAACCCCGAAAACCCCTGAGTATACAATTTCATGATGATTTACACCAATTTTTGAGAAAAACAGTAAATTTATCAAAATTTTTCCGCCATATTCGATTCGCCATTTTGAATTTCGAAAATCTGACAGCAGATTTGTTATCAGCGACCTCGAAAACCTCCGAGTATACGTTTTCATGAAGATTTAAACATGCTGAGACTAAATAAACTAAAAAAACTTTTATAACATCTATCCGATTGATGATTTTTTATTGTTACTGTTTTTTATCGACCGCTATTGTTATAAAAAAATTTTAAAAAAATTAAATTTTTACATAGTTTTAAGAACGAATAAATAATTTTTTCCGACTGAAGTCGGACGTTTTGTAAAAAAAACAATATAAATAATTATTTTACAGCTTTCTAAGTGGACGCGTCGTGTAGAGCGGATACGAAAACATATAAAAAAACTAGTCTCGATAAGAGCTAGTTCCAACTTCATTAAAATTTATAGGCTTAAAATCAAAGAAAAAATTTTTGATTGTTCAGACATTAATGGGTTAAAAAATGCCCTTACAAAAAGAGGAAAGGAACTCTGGCATTTGTTTTAACAATGGATGTACAAAACCGCAATAATGCAAATATCTCAAGAAATTCTATATATTCAGGTAATAACATTATTTTAAATGAATCATTTGACTAGATTGTTTATATTTCACATTATTTATGTGTATTTTAATAATATCTCATTCGATATATTTTTGTTGTAGCACTATAACACTGGTTAAAGGTAAAATATGTTAAATATTGTAAAAATTTTAATATTTTGTCAAAAAAAATTAGAATGTCTCCACACTTTTTCCAGTGAAGGCGTTAGGGTCTATAGCCCACAACCTCTGCGAGTTTTAAGGATATTGGGGTTACGGAACCCTGAGTCTCTCTACTAGTAAGTAACTAATATTTCTAATAATATTTTATCGAATGGCGATATTATTATGAAGATATTTGGCGATAGTATTTACTTCCAAGTAGTACAGATTTTCGGCAGTGTTAATTTAGCACCTAAAAATGTAGATGTTTTAGAGTTAAATGATAAAATACTATATAAAATAGGCAACTACCTTGAATAATATTATTGTATTGGAAAAAGGGCCAAAGGGGTCGCTTGAAGTGGGGTGTGGATGCAAGTGTGTGTCAATAAAATCAAGAAAAATGTGGTATATGAGAGTATGTTTTTTTCGAAGGAAGGCAGAATTAGGTAAAACCAACATAGCCGAACGTTATTCATAAAAAGAAGAAGAAAACCATTCATGTACAAGGCAGCTACAACATTGATAAAACAGGAGAAATAACAGTGAACCACGAACTGTATGAACTAGAATAAATAAGGTGAGTGACAGCAAAGCTCAATCTACAATAGAGAGCGGGGAGAGCGAAGGAACGTGGAAAAACGGTTCACCACGAACTATATAAACTAGAATGAATAAGGTGGGTGACAGCAAAGCCCAATTCACAATAGAGAGCGGAGAGAGCGAAGGAACGTGGAATATCACACCAACAAGTGATAAGTGGGCGGAAAATGGAGGTGAAATAAGAGTAACCCGAAAGGGAAGGAACAGGACGCAAAGCCAAAGCAAAATAATACACAGAACAGAAGGAGAAAAACCAATAAGAACCGGTTATAGTATTTATAAAAGAAAGTTAATATTACCGGCAGAGATAGGAGGAGATAGTAAAAGGAAAACAAACACAGACAAGGGAAATGAAATCAAGGATATAAAACCACCTTTTAGGACAAACGGAAAAACAACAAGAACCCCACCAGAAAACAAGAAAGTGGAGGAAATACAGAGCAATAGAGAAGAGAAGTGGAGGAAATACAGAGCAATAGAGAAGAGAAGTGGAGGAAATACAGAGCAATAGAGAAGAGAACAAAGAAACATGTTAACAGCAGAAATGAGCAAGAGAGATGGGGATAAGAAAAGGAATGAACAACACTGAAAAATGAGATAATGACTCTTACAGAAGAAATCAGGAACATGAGAAAGGAGTACAAGAAAATGGAACAAGAAAATAAGAAATTCTTTAGTGACATGGAGGAGGAGTATCAAAAGTTAGAAGAGAGAACTGGAGTGCTAGAAGAAGACATGAAAATTATAACGGATGTGGATAGGAGAAATCTCCAAAATGTAAAAGAAAATATAAAAGCAGAGAGAGAAGAGAGACGAAAGGAACATGTTGAAATCATGAAAGAAATCCAGAAAAGCAGAGATGAACATCACAGAAGATGGCAAATGATAGAAAGAGAAAGGAGGTGGAATAATGTTATAATAACAAGCGTTAAACACGAACAAATAAATAAAAAAGAGGACTTGGAAGAATGGATCGAGAAAAATGTAGAAGAGAGTATATAGAAATAAGAAGAATGTGGAAGGTAGAAAAGGGAAATTACATTATAGGGGCAGAATGTAAAGACAGAGGTAATAAAGAAAAATTAATGAAGATACAGCTGAAAGGGAGCGACGTCTACATTGACAACGACAAGACTTGAAAGAAAGAGAGAAGGTTAAGAGTATCAAAACATGGGCGAAGAAGAAAGCTGTAGAAATGAAAGACGCAGAAATAAATGTTTTTAGAAATAAAGTCAGAATTAACGAAACAGAATGGACTTTGGACGAGAAACAGTAGAAATGAAAGTTTTTGTGACCAGTAGATAGCAAAATATGGACAGAAACTTAGAGGAAACAGAGAGCCAACAGCAACAAAATTATCCAGAATTAATCCAGAATTAATCTTCTGGAATGTAGCGGAACTTGTCTCTATCGATGGCGAAGCTAGGACCAGATTAAAAGAAACCGAGATTATTGGCTTAAAGAGGTCAGAGCAAACACATTTTTCGTCATTTTAAATGACGAAAAATCCATTTTTTTACATGTTTCAGTAGAAAAACGCTTGAAGAATATGTCCCAATTTGTTGTAAAGCATTAACTATTTTTCTTTTAAGAATATACACAAAACACTGATAAAACTTTTCATTTGGTTTTTGTTCAAATTACATTTTTCCCCTTGTATACATATGTATAGAATCATACATGATGTCTACTCATTTATTTTTTTTCATTTCTCTGTTCTTGATATATTCAAAATTCTCACTCTATGTACCTATATATACATTAAAAAATCAAAAAATGATATTTTAACCATTACTATAAAGATAAAAATAAATAATATAATTTATGGATGTGATTTTTGACAAAACTAAAATATTTGAATTTTAAACTTATAAAAGTTAAGTTGGCATCGTAGTAACCTGACTTATCGACAGCCACTCCTTTATTGTAACGTATATGAAAGTCTACAAGCATCAGTGCAAACATGCACAGCTGTTTTATATAACCATCTGTGATATCAGCACCTTCTTTTTGCAAAGTGCTGTTATTAGTTTCCATTTTTTACATTCATAAACAGATTTTGGAATAAACATTTACTGTATAATATGTAAGGTATATTAGAAAAGTTTTTAAAAGTGTAATACAAGTATGCAATAACAGTTCAATTAAAGTTTTAGAAATAGCTTTGTAATACCCTTTATTGGAAACTTTATAATTAAAATAGAAGGGATTGATACTAAAGAAAAACTAAGTATATATTGACTCTTACAAAAAACATTTAGTTTACTGATTCAAACAAATTTTTAAAGGAAGCAAAAGATACGCTATTGTGTAGAAAATCATTATGGAGCCTTTGCTTCTGCCGGAAAGCCACAATTATCAACCATCGTCTGAAGCTCACTATGATATAAAGATTTCTCAATACATTCCACATTTACCTCAGTATATAATTACCAAATATGTGGGAAATAGTTTATTAAAAACATATGGATGCAAAAGCACCAAGGGAACTTTATATTTGATCACTAAACAATGCTTGACTGACTGATGTGGCTATGGCTGCTGCTGTTAAGTGTGCTCATAGCTTACAAGCCTGAAGGATTGGGTACTGAGGTATCAGAATATTTGTTCCAAATATAAAATATTTTAAGCTAAAAAAATACTTTTTATATTTCAGAGCAGAGAAGGAGTTATAGAAGAAATCAAGAAGTATTTTAGTAATTTTATCTTTAAAGCTGTTTTGTACATAATGTCAAATTTTGGGCACTGCCGTCACCTCCAGGTTCAGGAACTTCATATATTTTAATGGGACAGGTCCTAAAATTTTGGTATTTTATGTCACTATTGACCGAAGAGTTGTATGTTTCCAATTTATTTGAGTAAATAATCTTTTACGGTCAAAATTCCTGGACTTGGAGGTGACGGCAGAGCCAAAATTTAGAAATGGCCATATCTTTGGATAAAATCCATCAAGAATTTCTTTTGGGTCTCATTATATCTCAAATTAAATATACTTTCAGAATATTACTTCTACATATTTATAATTTTATGAAGAAAATTTTATGAAGAAAATTTTAAAGGTGTCTGACCCCCTTAACAGAGACATGGCTAGAAGAGAAAGATGAAGGCATACTTGCAACACACCACATGCAGTAGAAGATACAGTCAATAGCGGCAAAGAGAAGGAATAAAGAAGGTCGAGCAATAGGAGGCATGGTACTGGCTACAAAGAAAGGATTATCAGTTGAAGGACAGAAGAAAAAGTATGAAGGAGGTAGGAATGTAATACTAGACTACCTAGTGAAGATTGGAGGAAAAGAAGTTTTAATAATCTCATCATATATGAGAGAGGAAAGGGAGAAGAAATTGTAAGTTTATAGAGGAGAAGATAGACGAACACGCCGGTAGACCTGTAATAGTAGGAGAAGACATGAACGCCAGCACAAGAAAAGGAGGAGGGAGAACAATAGAAGCTAATGTCAGGAGAAGTAGAGATCCGGTCGCAAACACAGATGGGGAAGACTTATTAATTAGTTAAACAAAATAGGTCTACACATGCTGAATAGAAATATGGGGCGGAGGTTATACATAATAGAAGAGAGAGGAGCAGCGGTTATGGATTATACATGGAAATAGTAGAAAAAATGAATGTAACTATCACAACGGTGTCGGATATCTTCCAGTTATAATAGAATTAAAAGCAAAAAAGAAGAGAGAAAATGAGGAAAAGGCAAATTGTAGGATGGACCGGTCAGCTAAAGCATGTGAAAGCTACAGACGGCCGTACTAACGGACCCCCATTCAAAATGACTGGTCAGTTTAAAAAAAAGATATACAGAAGGTAGCCAATTCAGAAGTAGAAAGTAGGAAACGTGAAGAAAAGAAAGGACAATTGGTGGGACAAATCCTGCCATGTAAGGAAAATACATTTGAGATATGAAACAAGAACTTGTAAGGGGAAAGTTAGAAGTGGAGGAATGTAGAAAAGAGAGAAGAGAATACAGGCAGAGGATCCATAAAAAGAATGGAGAAGAGAAGGAAAAGATACTACAAGACAAAGAGACAAAAGTGAAAGGAATTTTTCGAAAACAGTCAATGAAGGAAGAAAGAACAGGACACCAGTAGATAGTCGTATCAAAGACAAAGAATGGATGGAGCATTTCAAAGAGCAACTAGAAGCAATAGAGTTAGGATAGACTTGGAGTTAAGGAGAGCGATATGAAAGATGAAAAACGGTTAAAGCAGGGTTCGACGGAATACCAAACGAGGCATGGATTGAAGGAGAAGAGAGAATAGTAGAAAAGCTGACAAAGATTCTGGACAAAGTATGGAAAGATGGAAAAGTACCAGAGGAATGGAGAATGGGGAGAAGAAAAAATATATCGACGGTTCAGTGGAAAAGGTTGTCGATTCAAAGGGTACCTTACGTTAAGATAGGCAAAATGCTACTGTTAATGAAAGCGAAAAATGAAAGTAATTTCATATAAGTATAGTAAAAAAAGAATTTTCTATGATTTTTTCCGGGGACCTATCTCTTCTCCTTATACTAGTAAGGCCCAAAAACCGCATTTTTTGGAAATTATGTTCTTTCTCTGGTTCCTTGATGTTAAAAATTTTGAAAAAATATGAGCATATAGCTTGTGAACTGTATTTTTTACTCATTTTTTTTAGCTTTAGGCGGATTCAATACCTAACCTAAAAAAATAAAAAAGAATTAAAATACATTTTTTCTTAATTTATCTTTTTGTCCTCAGGCTGCAAAATGAATTTTTGCGGCCCGTATCAGGACGTGAAATACTAAATGTAAGGCCTAAGCCACAAAATACATTTAGTATTTCGCGGCCTCTATACGGGCCGCGAAAAGTCATTTTGCGGCCTTTACACACAAAAATAGTATATGCTACCACGAACACAAAATGTATCACTCCCTCGAACGCAGCGAGGCCGCCAAAGCTCGCACTCGCCAAGATTGACACATTTTGCATCTTTGCTGCATAATCTACTATTATATCTATAGGACTAACTACACAGGAAAATTGTATATTTTAATATTTTCTTTGTACTAGAATTTTTTCAAATTTTTCGAAATAGTGGGCCGTACTCCAAAATGCGAAAAACCCTTTGTTTAGCCATTATTGGACCTCTTATGGACCTTAAATGATTGGTAGTGCCTTTACTGACTTTTAAATAAACAGATATATTACTTTCGGACATACATTGTCAATATTTGATACATTCCGATACGGCTGATATGTTTTTGAGTACGAAATCAGTCAGAACTCAACAAAAACACCCTACTTTTTGTATAAAAGTGCGTATTATTTGTCATTTTCTTGATTTTTGGTTATTTAATATGTTTAAAAGTTATTTAATCAATATTTTATGCATGTACATATTATATATTACTAATAAAGTCGAAGTGTAGAGGCACTATAGCCATGATTATACTCGATTATATCAGGTTATAATCATAATCATAAAGTGTATTAAATAATACAATCATGTAGTTATGAACATGGAATGAATATAGTCCTTTTAACGCGCCGCCTGTAAACATCGTGCGGTGGGCCCATCAGAACTATACCCTGTCCGGCAATCCTTATGCCCACCGCAAGGTATTTTACAGATGGCGCATTAAAGCGTGCGATCGCGAATTGACAACAAATGCGGTACAACACGGAACAGAGTAGCACGGAAAATATGGAGAAAGAGCCCAATGTATCCATCTGTTCCTAATATCTATAGATATAGTAACCCATGTTATTGTTTGCATCTATGTCTCACTGCATCTGTAATTCAGAGCTAATGTGGAGCTTCGTTAATTAAATTATAGAACATTTCACACAAGGTATATCATAATAATTATAATATTGTTTCACATATTTACTGTTATGACATAATTATAATATATCAAGTATTTTTGGAAAAGAAAGGTTACGATTAACTCAAAAATATATATCAAAATTCATTCTTTCACAATAATTCATTCAGGCCTTTATATATTTGTCTTATGAATTTTCATTTTTCTTTTACAAATCAACTTTTTTTTACTTTTCATAAGGGTGATTTGCATGATAAAAGTATAATTACTTAGGCAAAACTGGTCATTGTGAAATAATCATTATTAATGATTCTTTGTAATAATTTCTACATCAATCACCATTTAAAAAGATATCTGTAAAGTACATCTATATATTTAATTAAGAAATATATATCAAAACAATCTAAATTCATATTCTCAACTCAATTGTCAAATATTTCTGTTTCTTGATTTCATTAACTAGGTACTTGTCCGAATAAATATTCACTTATCATGCAAATGACTCATAAAAGCAAATCTATGGAACTTTTGATTCTGCTATAATACGTATACTACTCTAGGTCTTCTTCTAAGTTACTAGAAAAAATAAATACTGTTTTGCTCTGTATCCAATTTTTTTTAATTGACTCTTAAATAAACTTTTTAAAGCTTGTTTAATTTTCATAAAAATGTTGAATGTTCAATTTATTATCACAAAAAAACATTGAGATTACTAAAATATAGATTCTTTCTAATTAAATCGGATTTCATTTAAATGCTTAAATTACAATTTATGTATTATATTAATACGTAAGCAATACGTAAGTAATACATACACTCTAAATCTAAAAGAGTAAAAATTGACGAAAAGAAGTATAAACATAGTAGTTTACTCTTTTGTAAAAAAGTATAAAAATAGTAGTTTACTATTTTGTAAAAGAGTAAAATCATATTATTACTCTTTGTAAAGAGTAATTAATGATCTTTACTTTTTTATAAAGGAGAAACTTTAGAGACCCCAACATATGAAAAGAGTAAATACTTAATTTTACTCTTTTCTAAAGGATTAATCTTGAAGATTTCTACTTTATAAAAGTAGAAAAATCATTCCTGTCATCCAAAAAGAGTAAATGATTGATTTTTATTGAATAATACTATAGGAGGAAGGGGCAGGAATTCACTGAGTCGAAATGCACTTTATAAATGTTCTCTATTCTTTATTTATCTCCCGATAGACAACTCTATATATATAAACCTCCACTGGACTCAATCAACCTCCACACACTAAAAAACCCGAATGCCCCGCGTCTGCACAGTTACACCGTCGAACATGGAATAGGGAAGTACGCACCGTGCGGCCATGCGGCGGCGCGCGTGCGACAGTCGTCTGCAAAGCCCTTCTAACGCTGACACTCCCTCCCTTTGCAGCTTGCTTATAGAATACATTAGTGCAAACATAAGTGCAAAAAAAAACACATTGTGTCTATCTTCATCTCTAAATCTCTATTTTATATAAATCTATTCCTCTTGAGCTGTCCATCGGTGTACTGGATATTTTCTTTAGTTACTATCCACTCGACTGTGACTTTTCCCTGGTCTACGCATTGTTTCATAAAGTCCCCATGAGTTTCAGCCATGTGTTTTCTACTACCTGTTTCTTCCCTTTGTATACTCTTAATACTCTCTAAACTTTCGTCAAATGTTTTGAGCTTATGACTACTATCCATTTTAGTGCAGTCACCTGCTGATCGATTATCGCACCATATGGTGACTGGAAACAAAGTTTTTCCTATCAGATACCGAATACATTTGTCGAGAGAGATCAGTTCTTGGTCGCTCATGGCCAGGTACTCAGCTTGACATGTAGACAGTGTCACATAATTTTGTTTGTGACTTCTCCATGCAATAACATCCCCAAAAAGTTTGATTACGTATCCTCCAGTGGATGTAGAGTCGTCGCAATCTCTAAAACTTGCGTCAGTTAGTGCCTCTAAACTTTCTGTATTTGATTTATATATTAGACCTACTTCTGTAGTCCCTCTTAAGTATCTAAACACCCGCTCTACGTCTATCCAATCCTGTTCAGTTGGCTTTAATTGTTTTCGTGCCGAGTAGTTTACAGCAAACGCAATATCGGGACGAGTTGCGTTTGCTAAGTACATTAGACTACCTATGGCTTCCCTATATTGAATTCTTTTCTTTTCACTCTTTTTATTTTCGAACTCTTCCTCTATTTTACTTCTTTTATTACGATTACTTACTTGTCGTGTTATCATTGGTGTATTCTGAGGTTTACAGTTTTTCACGTTGAACTTTTCCAACATGCTCTCGGTGTACATTGTTTGGTGAATTTTTAACTGCCCTTTTCCTCTATTTCTCTCTATTGTCATCTCAAGAAAATTTGTGGGTTCTCCTAGATCTTTCATCTCAAATACATTGTTTAGTCGATGTTTTATTTCCTCTAGTTTCTTTGCATCATTACTAATAATTAGCATATCATCAACGTACAATACCACTATAGCCCCTTTACCTGCTTTTCTCCAAGTAAATAGACATGGTTCGTGTAAATCATTTTCCAACTCTAATTTAACCATTTCTTCTCTAAATCTGTTATTCCACTTTTTCGGACTTATTTTTAATCCATAGAGTGCTCTCTTTAATTTACATACTTTTGTCTGTTTAGTTTGTTTATCCACCTCTAAGCCATCTGGTATTTCCATATATACCTCTTCCTCTAGCGTTCCATTTAAAAATGCAGTCTTGACATCCATCTGACGTACATTTAAATTGTATTTGTTTGTAACTGAGAGAGCTGATCTCACTACTGACAATCTCGATACAGGAGCGTAGGTATATTTTAGATCATACACGTTTTTATCTTTAAATCCTCTAATTACTAGCCTTGCTTTATATTTGACTGCTTCGTTTGACTCTAGTTTTCTCTTAAAGACCCACTTGGAGTCGATGATATTTGGTTTACCGTCATTTACTGACCCCTTTGGTCTATCCACAAACCCCCATACTTCATTCATCTGCATTGATTTTAACTCTTCCCTCATCGCTTGTCCCCAAGACTCTCTTTCAGTATCTTCTATTGCCTCTTTATAGAATGCGGGAGCATTGTGGATGTTTGTTAGCAGAATATGTCTCAACTCCTCTTCTTTATTGTGTGGATCAGTGATTCGGTGAGTGTAGTTAGCGAAGCTTACATCTGCTACAGGTTTTCCTGATATCTCTTGCCTCTTACATTTACCTCTAGTCATCGGCCCTTGATCTCCTTGTTTGTTACCCTTATTGCATGATCTTGGAACTATCTTTCTTTTTTGTAGTCTACCCCTTTTCTTTGGTTCAACATTGTCTTTCTCTTTATCTGCCGATTTTACTTTGTCTTTCACTTCTCTAGTATCTCTTAACCAATCCTCATCCTTTTCCTCTGTATGTTCTTTCGGAATTGCTGTACTCTTTTCCTCTGACTCGTCATTTTTATAGATGTCTCTATACACAATTTTCTCGTTGAATCTGACATGACGAGATTGTAGAAATTTCCTCGATGTTGGATGCCACAATAAATAGTTTGTTCGATCGTATCCGACTAGCACAGCTCTTATTGCGTGTGAATCAAACTTCGTATCAGGTTTTGTAACTTTGACGTAGCCTATACAACCGAACCTCTTGATTTGATCAAAATGACTCTTGCTATGAGGTGCAAATTTTTTAATCGGGATCTCAAACTCTATTGCTTTATGTGGAGTACGATTATAAGCATGTACTGCTGCGTCTAGTGCGTGTTGCCACATATTCTTTGGTAGCCCTGAATCGAACATGTACGCTCTAATTTTCTCTTGTAAAGTTCTATTAAAACTTTCTGACACTCCATTATGTTCTGGGGTATATGGTGGTGCTAATTCTGACTCTATTTTTTCCCTTTTCATAACCTCTAAGAATTTCTCACCTGTAAACTCAGTTACTTGGTCTGATCGAATGTAGCATATTTTCTCATCTTTACCTAGTATATTTCTAGTTGATACAACGTAACTCTATAGAGATTGTGCAGATTCATCTTTTGTTTTTATTGAATAAGCCATTGCGAATCTGGACTAATCATTAATGAATATTATTATGAATCTATTTCGTCCTGGGTAAGACGCGGGTTTTATCGGGCCCATTATATCTGTATGTACAACTTGAAATGGTCTTTGTGCTCTTTGTCTAGTCTCTTTAAATGGCAATTTTTCCATTTTGGCTTTTATGCATATTTCACACTCTAGTATACTCTCATCAAATTTTACGTTCTCTAATCTCTTTTCTCTCTTTTGTAATTGTTTTAGATAACCCAAAGACGCGTGACCTAATCTGACGTGCCACAGCATAGCTTCATTTAATTTATTATGATTTTGTGTCTTATTTTCCAATTTATTAGGAATCATAATATCCTCTACGTTTTTAATTGACTCTAGATTATCTACATTGATAAAGGATTTATATTTTTGGTCTTGTGTGTTCTCTATGTTCTCACAGTCTGACTGCACTGTTTTCGAAATATCAGTTTGTATCATGAGCTTCTCTCCATCCGCCCTCCCAATTGCAGAATTGTTTTCTTTTTGATTTTTAGATTCACTCTCACTATTACTCTCTTTATTGTTCTGCAATTGTTCAGGAAGCTCGTGATTCGATACTAACCGTGCATTGCACATATAATGAGTCGTTTCTGTGTTATCTTTGTTCATAATACTCTCTGACTTCACTTCAAATCATACAACCCAGTTTGGCTTTCCATATTTACCTTCAAAAAGTGTTCTTTAATTAGTTTATTGTATACTCTAAGTTTTTCATTATCTAAATAAATAGTAAGTTTCCCGAGATTTCGCTTGCCGCAATTACATTTGATAGTTTTATAATTTTATCTGTTGATGTTTCAGAATACAAAATCAGATCACCTCTACCATCCACTGTTATGTTTGCAAATTCATTTTTATTTACACATTTGATCGCGCCATTTGTACATACTCTAAAATTTGTTAACAACAGAAAATTGTTTATGATGTGATCTGTTGCACCTGAATCAGCAATCAGTTTGATTTTCTTAGAGTTTATTTTACTCTTACCTGTTGTTTTGTCTTCATCTGCAGATGTGTAGTTTGCTGCAGCCCAACGAAGATTTTTAGAATTTCCTCTTTGATTATTATTTCTTTTATGAATTTTCCCTCTATTATTTACCCCTCTTAAACCCCTATTACCATTACCGCCGCTGTTACCTCTATTAGAGTTTTCTCCAGTAAAACCCCTTTGATTATTATTATTATTAGAGCCCCTATTAGTATTATTTTTGTGTGATGACCTACTGAAATTTCTACCTCTACTATTTATTTTATCAGTATCGTACCTCGTGTTACCATCACTTCCGTGCCCACGATCGTCTCCCTTATGGTCGCGGTTTGCCTGACACACATAGCAGAACCACAGACCTTGCTTCGCTAATGGGCACTCTCGTTGCCAATAACTAACATCATTACAACGATAGCAGTAGTTCTCATCATTTTTCTTACTGACGCTTTCCTTCTTCTTTGTTCCAATGACTCTATTGGCCGTTGCTCCTTTGGTTGATGGCTCGCCTCTACTTCCTCTAAGGTTCTCCTCTAACTGAAACATTAAGGTTCTCATAGTTTCCATAATAATTTCGGGTTCTCCGGAAACTCTTTTAGAGAAATCCATTTTTGTCTCATCTGGATAGAGGCCTACTACAGCTTGATAGAAAGCTGCTCTTTTTTCAGCTTGAGTGATAGGTACACCATCAGAATATGCCTCATAGTCTCTTATAATATTATCAAAACGTTTGCAAAAATCATTAACTTTTTCTTCCGGTTCTACTTTGATTGTATATAAACGCGAAATTACTTGAGTGTGCGTTACATTACATTCGCTTCTTTTGTGAGCTTTTAATTTTTCAATAATTTCTTTAGGCTCTTGTATGTTATAAATTTTCTTATGATACTCTTCATCAATTCGATTAATAATTATGTCTCTAATTAAACTCTTTTTCTTTAAGATTACAGAATCAGTTACAGTATCAATATTTGGATAATTTGCTCTTATTAACTCTATCAAATCGTGACTTGTTAATTCTGATTTTAAATAGTCTAACCAAAGTCCAAAATTTGTTTTTTAAGTTAATTTATAATCGCGTTTCTAGTTTAAATTACTCGTATTTAACTCTTCATTTTTAAGTGTTTTGTTTAGTAATAGTTCTACTTTATTATTTAGTATTTTGTTTTGTGAATTTACCTCTGATGTAATATTACTCAAATTTTCTTTACTCTTATCAAGACTTGTAATTTTATTTTTATTAGACTCTAGTTTACTGGATTCGGCTGGAGAAACTCTATTTACCTCTAGTTGTCGTAGCCTGTTACGCTCAGTTTCCAGATTAATCTGACCCATTTTTGTTGCGCTCTCCATGGCCATCGTTAAATTTTCAGACGCCTTCTCTATGCTGATGGCCACTGCTCTTGCCGACTGACAACCTGAGTCAGGGTTTCAGTCAGGCACGCCAGATCTTGGCGCATTCTCGTTTCGCCTGGTGGTGCAAACGTTGGCATGAAGCAAACTATGGTTCTGTGATTCTCATCTTGCATGAGGACTGGCGTTCGTTTGTCGTGGCCAGAGAGCTTCGGGATTACAGCCTCTGACTTTTGCAGTTTGACCTGCGTAGCTGTGCGTTGGTTCACTGAGGTAACTGGCGGCTTCGTTTTGCTTTCGTCAGTGCCGTTGGCGCCCTGGACTCCAGATGCCTCCTTGTTTTCCTGAACGATTAAAGCTTCACTTTGCTTGACTCCAGACTCTCCAGTTTCCTCTATATTGAACTCTCCGATTTGTTTGCTTACTGTGAAATATTTCTCTAATTAGTACCCGGTTCTCAAAAAAAAAAAAAATTTAGTCGTTAGATCTAACTCTCTTTACTCTACTCTATTTTCTAAAATACTCCATACTCTATTTAAAAAAAAGTTTAGAAACTCTTACTCAAAAACTCTCATATTTCGCAGAACTCACAAATGTGTTCAAAAAGAAATTATATAAGTATATATATACATATATACATATTGGCGGTAATGCTTACTTTCAGTTGCCTCTGTTCCTTTTATAAATTCCGACTCTTTTGGAAACATCTCTCTTGGATCCACCTCCAACTCCATTTCTGTCTCATCATCACTCTTGTTGTCCTCGTAGTCGACCAAGCTTCCGACTGGAACCCTTTCCTTTTTGTTATTTTCCGCCATCTATTCAGGATTAAGTGACATTGCATTAGATTACATTATTTTAAACTCTTATTCTCTTATACTCTGTCCTCGAAGTTTTGGGTACATTTTATTATGCTGTCACGTGCTCCTGAACCGAAAAGATTTTACTACAACTCTCTTCGATTCGGAACGAAAAATCATGCTTTCTCGCCGCGTGTAACTCGCATACGTACACCGTTCTCAACGACGATCTCACGCACAGCAATGAAATACGTCGGAGGTTGGTTGGCCAAGCACACATACGGGACGCATACGAAATCGCAATGATCTCTCTAGTCAGAAACCAAGCTATTCACCGCACGGCAAGTGTTTCTCGATGTCTGACCCTGAATATTTTATAGACTGAAAAAAATTTATAAGCATTTACTGAGAGCAATTTTGTAGCTACTTATTATTATTCTCTGCTTTTCCATTTATAGAAGTTTTGAAAGTTTTGAAAGAAAAATTTTATACGAGAGAAAAAAAAATTATTTATATACACATCAAAGTATATACATATACACATACATACATATATATTCATATAAACTCAATCTCATTTTATTTTACTCTAACTAAAAAAATATATGTGTATATCATTTTCCGAAAAACTCGCAATACTTTAGATCAAGGAGACTCCCAATGCTTACTTTGCCACACACCGAACGAGCACTCGAGAAGGACTGCGCGCACACAAGGAATATATATCTGCGTGCTGATCACGTGACTTACCGTCACATCAGCATGAGCTCGCGATAGTCCGTTCTACGATGTTCCCGCTCGTGTGTGTGTGCTAACTAGAGACAGCGACCACAAGTCTCTTATTTCTCAGATTTCTTTATCAAACTGGAGATTTTTCACGCTCTCGCTATATACTCAAATTACCTCTAAAAAGATTATGACTCAACGAAAAACGCCTCCAATTCACGCACTGCAATGAATTGCGCATCCTTTCAGCGGCCATTCGAATAGTCGAGAGGCGCGACAGGGAGCGTCGATATGTGCAGGCAGAAGCGCTAGCACACATACGCTACCTCTAGCGCGAGAAAAGTAGAGGAAGAAGCCGGCACGCGCCGGCAACTTCGCGCGCTCGTGCCTGCGCGCTGCCGATTCCACGAATCCAACCGGCAACGCATTGATTTTGAGAACTCGAGCGGCCCCCGCAGAAAAAATGCTTTTCTCGGCTTTTCTCTTTCGCGCACGTTTACCCTCTTTTATCGGTTCGACCTCTTTACTCTAATCGCACTAAAACTGTAAGGGCTCCCTCCCTCTTACCGTGCGCGACAATGACGAGTTTTTGTTTACACGGGGCTACATGTCCCTAGATCTTTTTAACATGATGCTATACTCTAAACTCTTGGATTCGATCGCGTGGAGTTTTTCCAGTCACACCGCACTGCTGGGATTTTTTCTTTCTTTTGGTTTCAATGTTTTAACTGCACTCGCGAACGCGAAATATATGCAAAACAGCTACTTACCTCAACGTGGTCGTTTGAACAGCATTTTCTTCCTTTAGACGAAAATCAAAAAAATCCTCTATCCTCCCTCCAGAACAGAAGCCTCTCACCTCGATTTCACCTCTTCGTACGTTTATTGTTAATTTCGCGCAGTGGACGCTTGCCCTGGGCCCATAACCTATTGAATGATACTATAGGAGGAAGGGGCAGGAATTCACTTAGTCGAAATGTACTTTATCAATGTTCTCTATTCTTTATTTATCTCTCGATGGACAACTCTATATATATATATATATATATATATATATATATATATATATATATATATATATATATATATATATATATATATATATATATATATATATATATATAAAACTCCTCTGGACTCAATCAACCTCCACACACTCAAAAACCCGAATGCCCCGCGTCTGCACAGTTACACCGTCGGACATGGAATAGGGAAGTACGCACCGTGCGGCCGCGCGGCAGCTCGCGTGCGACAGTCGTCTGCAAAGCCCTTCTAACGCTCACAATTTTACTCTTTCCCAAAAGAGTAAAAAGCGAATTTCTCCTTTATGAAAGTACGGTTTCCAGTAAAAGAGTGAATTCATCATTTTACACTTTTGAACACAATAGCGTCACGTGAGTGCCATTGAAAAAGATCGCAGTTCCAAAATTTTCTGTGTGAAACGTGGCTGAAAACGAACAATTGGTTATGAAATTAGTAGATAAATAAAGTTAATGCCAAATGAATAAAAATAAACATGCTTTTTTCTATGAATAGCATATGAAGAAACTAAGGAGGTAAAGAGTTGGCCAGTCCAGAGCACGTGTAAATTGCCACCCGAGCCGAAAGCGAGGACCCTTGTGCGCCCGCTACTCTAAAATTTCGTAAAATCACAAAAATTAAACTTAATCCACTATACATTAGTGAATGCATGTTTTTATGACTTTTTTTATTCGGAAATACATCCAGTATACTATTATTATTTAAAAATGAACATCTTGTCTTTCGCACAAAATTGTGGAGGAATTATGATTATTTTTAAAAAGTTTTTGCTTTCTCAAAGAGAAAGCTTTGTAACGGAGAAATTTTTCGACTCTGAGATTTCGATAATTTTCTATATTTCCGAGCTCCCTGAATCGAAATATGCGTTTTCTAGAAAATGTCTGTGTGCGTGCGTGCGTGCGTGTATGTGTGTGTGTGCGTGCGTGCGTGCGTGCGTGCGTGCGTGCGTACGTGTGTGTGTGTGTGTGTGTGTGTGTGTGTGTATGTATGTTTTATACATTTGTGTGCGGCATAACTCGAAACTGGACAGAGATATCAAATTCATGTTTGGCAGGATATGCAGTTTAATTTTAAGTTGTGCAAGTTCAATTATACAGTTGATCGCATACTATTAAGTATTTAAAAAATAAAAAATAAAAATATGGAAAAATCGAAAATAATTTTTTTCGTCGCTGGGTTTGGATGTCTATTAGAGGTAGGCCCATTTTCTAAAAGGTCTTGAAAATCCCTATCAATCCATATTTTTGTCGGCCCGATCGAATAAAATTAAGTCGGTTAAAAAAAAATAAAGAAAAATATGGAAAAATCGAAAATAATTTTTTTCGTCGCTGGGTTTGGATATCTATCAGAAGTATGCCCATTTTCTGAAAGGTCTTGAAATTCCCTATATATCTGTATTTTTGTTGGTTCGATCGGATAATATTAAGTCGGTTAAAAAAATAAAGAAAAATATGGAAAAATCGAAAATAATTTATTTTGGCTCTGGGCTTGAATATCGGTCGAAAGTAGACCCATTTTATGAAAGGCCTTAAAATTCCCTATCTATCCGTATTATTGTCGGCCCGATCGCATCATATTAAGTCGGTTAAATGAAAATAAAGAAAAATATGGAAAAATTGAAAATAATTTTCTTTGTCGCTAGGTTTGGACGTCTATCAGAAGAAGGCCCATTTTATGAAAGGCCTTAAAATTTCATATCTACCCATATTTTTGTCGGCCCAATTGGATAATATTAAGTCGGTTAAAAAAAGTAAAGAAAAATATGGAAAAATCGAAAATAATTTTTATTTGGCTCTAGGTTTGTATATCGGTCAGAAGTAGGCCCATTTTCTGAAATGCCTTAAAATTCCCTATCTATTCATATTTTTGTCGGCCTAATCGGATAATACTAAGTCAGTTAAAAAAACACTGTCAATTCATTGGCACTTAGCTTCCTCAAACTTTATTTATTGATACTTTCGAAAAATGTTAAAATCCAAAATTTATAATTATTATACTTATCCATACTTACATAGTTCTTTTCACATTAAAAAATATATTTCTTGAAATTTAAACCAAATATAGTCTTCAATGAGTTTAATAAGTGTCTAAACTTTTAAGTCGATAAATAAAATATTCCCTGTGAAAAAGCGATTCGAAAATCTTTTTTAAAAATTTTTAACCTCAAATATCTTTGGTCGTAATGGACCGATTTTTTTGGGCATCGGACTCAGCCTGAAGTTATATTAAAGCTATATCTGTGCCAAATTTCAAGATGATTAGATAATTTTTAATTTTGTTATCGTCAGACAACGAAAACGCAAAATTTTCTAAAATAATTTTTTTTTGTAAAACAAATAAAGATAATATCATGAAATTTTAACCAAATATAGTCTTCAATGAGTTTAATAAGTGATTAAAAATTTAAGTCGATAAATAAAATATTTGTTGAGAAATTAATTTATGAAATATAAAAACGTTTTCCTTAATTACAAATGACAGAGTGAAGATAATTTAAATATTAAATACTATGTTAAGATATTAATAATACAAATAACCTACCTACCTGGAGCGAAACTAACACACATGCACTACACCATTTATAAGAACCCCTTTCCTAGATTCCTATTACCTCCAAATCATTGTACTTCAATATTCTGTATAATAGAGAATGTTTCTTGATAAAATTACACAAATATGTTGCCTATACCACACATAAATTGTCTATAAATTTTATGTTTCCATTTATAAAAGAGAGAACGCCATTAAGGCCATGTGATACTCAACAAAAATCGTGTTGGGTTCAGTCGATAATGTAGGGAGAGCCAACTACTGTATATTAAACAGTAGATGGCGCTGAAGATATGCTGAATCTATATGCGTAGAACTTTTAGTTCCAAGATACTCGCATAGATGGCGTGCACTGAGAGAAGTGTTTAATGTCATGTGATCCTAAGATTCATAACTATTAACATGCCTATATATTTAAATACTTGTAAATATACGTATTGTAACAGTTAAGTTGCCACGTTCTTCTAAACAATTTCAATATGTTGCTATAAATATTGATATTGTAATAGGTAAAATATGAGATTTGCCGTATAAAATGTCCCCTATTCGAATATAAGATATTGTAACAGTTACAATATTGCACTTTCGAATTCAAACAGAACATAAGTATTCTTCTATCAGTACATAATATAGGAAATAATTTTATCTTATAAAAAATTATGAAAATATCCGTATCAAGTTTATCAATTTTTTTCAAACAAATTATGCGAGAATAAATGAGATTTTAAATGGATCTTTATAAGGTTTTCGGACCTATGTACAGGAGCCCGTCTTTTTTTTTATAAATTTCGTTTATCGTCATAAGAACTTGTGCTCAACAATTAATTTATCACTTTTTTTATCGTTAGAGAATTACACCCCAGGTAGCTATGTCTACCCTGTATTGTTTGCTGCTTCAGACATATAACTGTATTGAAGTAAGTAATAACATGTATAACAACATGTACTACTCTGGTTAAATAAATAAATAAATAAATAAATAAATAAATAAACATAGATTTTAGGATTATGTTTAGAAAGTTGTAATTTAGCTTCTCGCACAAGATTCTTTTTTTGTAAAATTAATATTTTTCAAAAACCATTTCCAAAGCTGAAAATGGGTTTAGGAATCAAATATACATTTTATCATCTAATGTAATTCGCTTACTGATAGTAATTTCGTAGTACATAATAATACTGCATACAGCGATAATGGGACATTTATTAGTATCATTAGATACACCTTTTTTACAACATGCATTCTGAAATTTCTTATTTCCAACATATCATGCGTTATTATTAATTTTCTTATTTCGTATAAATAAAAATCATGCACTATTCATTTCTTATTTTTGTTTCATACATTATTTATTATGTAATGGAAATCGCTTATTGATAGTATTTTCGTAGTACAGAGTAGTACTGAATAAAGCGATAATGGCACATTTATAAGTATCATTAGATACAACTTTTTTACAACATGCATTCTGAAATTTCTTATTTCTAATATATCATGCATTATTAATTTTCTTATTTCTTATTATTGTGTCATACATTATTTATCATGTAAAGTAATTCACTTACTTATAGTAATTTCATAGTTCAGAATAGTACTGAGTAAAGCGATAATGGCACATTTATAAGTATCATTAGATACAACTTTTTTCCAACATACATTTTGAGATTTCTTATTTCCAATATATCATGCGTTCTTAATTTTCTTATTTCGTACAAATAAAAATCATGCACTATTAATTTCTTATTTTTGTTTCATACATTATTTATTGTGTAATGTAATTCGCTTACTGATAGTTCGTAGTACAGAATAGTACTGAATAAAGCGATAATGGCACATTTATTAGAATTATGCAAAATTATATAACACATGCAAAACGGCCTTTGGTAATAAATTCATAATGAAATTATCAATTACTGCAGTATTTTACGATAACATGCAATATCATAAGCATAATATTTGATTGCTAATCGATATGGAAATCCATTCCTGCGGTATTAAGTAAAACCATGCAAAATTAATTACAAATTTACATTTAAAATAACATGCACATTAACTTACAAAAAATATTTTATTGGTAATCAATAAAGAAGTGATCTATTGCTGCAGATTAAATAATATCATACAAAATTATGATAATTATTAATTGATAAGAAATTATCAGTTACTGCAGTGGTTTACGATAACATGCAATATCATAAACATAATATTTGATTACAGATCGATAAAAGGAAATCGATTCCTTCAGTATTAAATTAAATCATGCAAAATTATAATTACCGCATTTGATTGCAGATTTAGAAAGAATATTTACATATAAAATAATATACACATTTAGTTATACAACATTTTTTATTGCAAATTAATAAAGGAATGATCTATTACTGAATTTTCTGCGGATTAAATAATATTCAAAATTATGATAATTATTAATTGATGAAAAAATCATCAATTACTGTTGTATGAAATAAAATCACGCAATATGGCAACACATGTATTTCATTGCAGATTGAAAAATAAAACAATACTGTAACATCAACTTTGATGTTATAATAGTAAAAGTAGAGATTCGACCTATGACCAGCATAGTGTAGTCGAACAGAGAAGCCTATAACCAGAGAAAAACATAGATCAAAGAGTAGGCTCTAGGTAGCCTATAAACACCCCTTTAAACACAGTACTTACGTATATTTTTCCTACACATATACAAGAGAGTATGCGAACTCTCTACTTCGATAAACGAAGAAGACCTCGAACAACAGCAACAACATGTATCTTGTAGGAGGCTTAGCTGTCGTAGCATCCCAATGATTCCTCTCTCCCCTCTCTGCACCATGCTGATGGTATCTCTCTCTCACATTTGGATTATATCGTACCTGAAACACACATCTAAAACAATTACTATAGGATATAAATTACTCAATGTATGGATTTTAGAATACGACTTTGTCTAAGTCCTTAGAACGATAGCCACTGCTTTTATAATCACCCTTCAAACACATATGGAGATGGTGTCGCTCGAGCAGGAGATCACCATACTGGATGGAACCACTCACCTGTAAGAACACTAATTTAAATAGCAGTAAGACCACACAAACATTGAAATCGTACTAACCTGCTGAAAGACATTGCAATAACTTGAAGTGGAGAGTTATATATACCAAACACCTGTTCACTTGCTCATGGAGTATTTTGAGGCAGCATGTACAGCAGCTGGTGCAACCCGCTAGATCGCCTACATCTACAGCAATTGCCTGGCATCACTGAAAAAAGCACTAATTATCAGACACAAGCATATTGTGTGCATAAGTATGACCACCCACAGACCTAACCTACAACCACAACAAACCAACATTACCTCCATGAGTGACAGTCCTATGCGAGCAGCCTTGGCGATAAGTGCGACACCACCATCGTAGATGACGTCGAGAATAGCAGCGGACAGTATTCCCCAACAATAGAGCAGCAGAAATAACACTCGAAGCGATGTATCCTCGTCCCCGGGCACTGGGAAGCACGTTTGTATCTCATTGATTTAGACGCGCACTAAAAATGGCCAGAAGTTATCGATTTTAAAGCTAACACCAAGACATATAGGGTCATTGAAGAACAAAAAACATTATTCTCACGTCACGGGTTACCGAACTATATAGTTACAGATAACGGTAGCCAATTTACAAGTGCCAAGATTGAAAATTTCTTAAAAGCAAACGACGTAAAACATAGCTTCTCTCCTCCTTACTACCCTGCGATCAACGGTGCGGCAGAAAACTTTGTAAAAACATTCAAGGAAAATGCTTCGCCGTCCTGTTCGCCTTGCTAATATCCTCGGGGAGTGATAGCTGCACCGATTTCTCTCGAGAGGAGAGAAGTAGAATTACTTTGAAGCGCGTAGTCATCAACAGCAGCACCTCGCTTTAAGCAGAACAAAGTATATTAATAATTTGTCGAGTATAAGGAATGAGGAGAGCAGTATAGAACTGCTGGGGTTAGGGAAAAAGGAAATTTGGAGGTTAGGTTCGGCTATACTACAGATACTACAGAATAAAGACCCAGTCAGAAATGAAGTACTTACACGTGTCATTCGCGGGAGCGTGGACTTAAATCAACTGCATCATCGCCGTCGCTTCTCCGTCCTGTTCGCATCAGTAATGTCCTTGGCGAGTGATAGCTGCAACAGCTTCCCTCGAGTGAAGTAGAATAATGTGAATGCGCGTGATAATCTACAGCAGCTATTCGCTTTAGGCAGACCAAAATGTATTAATAATATGTCAAGCATTAGGAATGAGGAGCGCAGTATTGAACTGCTACGGTTACGGAAGAAAGTAGATGAAAATTTGGAGGTTAGGTTCGATTATACTACAGAGACCACAGAATAAAGTCCTAGTCCGAAGTAAAGTCCTTACTCGAATCAGTCGCAGGAGCATAGACTTGAGTCAACTGCATCTTCGCCGTAGCATTCATGGCCTCGGTCTTCAGCGCCCATGAGTGTTCTCGCGCAGCCGCGGCGAGCCGGCGTCGACGCTTCCGGTCGTGTTGTTGTCGCTCCTTACTACGTAAAAACGCAGTGTTGCCAAATCTCGCCTCCGCAGTGTGGCGATGCAACTGCAAGATCGACGGCCTAAGGGAGCCTCGGCGGCGCTCGGACCGCTCGGAAGAATTAAAAGACATAAATTTACAGAGCCTATCCGTGGCCAGCTACTCTACGGGTGGCCGAGCTCGTTCGAGCGTCTGGCGGCTTCGACCATCCGTACAGTCGGACATGTGTCAAATCAGCTATACCACGACAGAAAATATAATTATTCCAGTATAGAAAGGATTATCAACTTCATGTGCCATTATTTATTGTAATATTAATTCAAAGACATAAATTCACAGAGCCTGCCCGTGGCCAGCTACTCTACGGGTGTCCGAGTTCGCCCGAGGGTCGGGCAGTTTCGACCAACCGTAGAATGTCCATTATGTAAAGTCAGCTATACCCGACAGAAAATATAAGTATTCCTGTATGGAATTGTTTCTCATCTTCATGTGTGATATGTTCTTGTAATTATAATTAAAGGACATAAATTCATAGAGCCTGTCCGTGGCCAGCTACTCTACGGGTGGCCCAGTTCGTTCGAGCGTCGGGCGGCTTCGACCACCCGTACAGTGTCGAATGCGTAAATTCTGTTATACCACAAGAGAAAAAATAAGTATTCCGGTATGGAATGGTTTCTAAAATTCATATGTGATTATTTATTGTAATATTAATTCATAGACATAAATTCACAGAGCCTGTTGGTGGCTAGCTACTCTATGTGTGGCCGAGTTCGTTCGAGCGTCGGTCGACTTCGACCACCCGTAGAGAGTCGAATGCGTAAATTCTGTTATACCACGAGAGAAAACATAAGTATTCCGGTATGGAATGGTTTCTAAATTTCATGTGTGATTATTTATTGTAATATTAATTGAAAGATATAAATTCAAAGAGTCTGTCCGTGGCCAGCTACTCTACGGGTGGCCGAGTTCGTTCGAACGTCGGTCGGCTTCGACCACCCGTAGAGTGGCGAATGTAGAAATTCAGCTATACAACGACACAAAATATAAGTATTCCGGAATGGAATGGTTTCTCATCTTCATGTGTGATATGTTCTTATAATTTTAATGAGAAGACATAAATTCACAGAGCCTGTCCGTTGCCAGCTACTCTACGGGTGGCCGAGCTCGTTCGAGCGTCGGGAGGCTTCGACCATCCGTAGTGACGCAAAAGTGTAAATTCAGCTATACCAAGACAGAAAATATAATTATTCCATTAGAGAAAGGTTTATAAACATCATGTGAGATTATTTATCGTAATATTAATTGAAAGACATAAATTCACAGAGCCTGTCCGTGGCTAGCTACTCTACGGGTGGCCGACCTCGTTTGAGCGTCGGGCGGCTTCGACCACCCGTAGAGTGTCGAATGTGTAAATTCAGCTATACCACAAACGAAAATATAATTATTCCAGTATGGAAAGGTTTATAAACTTTATGTCAGGTTATTTATTGTAACATTAATTGAAAGACATAAATTCACAGATCCTGTCCGTGGCCAGCTACTCTACGGGTGGTCGAGCTCGTTCGAGCGTCGGGTGGCTTCGACCACCCGTAGAGTAGCGAATGCGTAAATTGTTATACCACGAGAGAAAATATAATTATTCCGGTAAGGAATGGTTTCTCATCTTCATGGGTGATATATTCTGATAATTTTAATTAAAAGACATAAATTCACACAGCCTGTCCGTGGGCCGCTACTCTGCGGGTGGCCGAACTCGTTCGAGCATCGGGCGGCTTCGACCACCCGTAGAGAGTCGAATGCGTAAATTCTGTTCTAACACGAGAGAAAACATAAGTATTCCGGTATGGGATAGTTTCTAAACTTCATGTGTCATTATTTATTGTAATATTAATTAACAGACATAAATTCACAGAGAATGTCCGTGGCTAGCTACACTACGTGTGGCCGACCTCGTTTGAGCGTCGGGCGGCTTCGACCACCCGTAGAGTGTCGAATGTGTAAATTCAGCTATACCACAAACGAAAATATAATTATTCCAGTATGGAAAGGTTTATAAACTTTATATCAGATTATTTATTGTAACATTAATTGAAAGACATAAATTCACAGATCCTGCCCGTGGCCAGCTACTCTACGGGTGGTCGAGTTCGTTCGAGCGTCGGTGGGCTTCGACCACCCGTAGAGTGGCGAATGTGTAAATTCAGCTATACCACGACAGAAAATATAAGTATTCCGGTACGGAATGGTTTCGCATCTTCCTGTGTGATATGTTCTTTTAATGTTAGTCAAAAGACATAAATTCACAGAGCCTGTCCGTGGCCAGCTACTCTACGGGGGGCCGAGCAGGTTCAAGCATCGGGCGGCTTCGACCACCCGTGCAGTGGTGAACGTGTAAATTCTGTTACACCACGACAGCAAATATAAATATTCCAGTATGGAGAGGTGTCTCATCTTGATGTGTGATATGTTCTTATAATTTTAATTAAAAGACATAAATTCACAGAGCCTTTCCGTGGCCAGCTACCCTACGGGTGGCCGAGTTCGTTCGATCGTCGGTCGGCTTCGACCACCCGTAGAGTGGCGAGTGCGTAAATTCAGCTATACCACGACCGAAAATATAAGTACTCCGGTATGAAATGGTTTCTCATCTTCATGTGTGGTATGATGTTATAATTTTAATTAAAAGACATAAATTCACAGAGCCTGTTCGTGGCCTGCTACTCTACGGGTGGCCGAGCTCGTTCGAGCGTCGGACGGCTTCAACCAGTCGTAGAGTCGCACATGTGCAAAATCAGCTATACCACGGCAGAAAATACAATTATTCCAGTATGGCAAGGTTTATAAACTTCATGTGCAATTATTTATTGTAATATTAATTGAAAGACATAAATTGACAGAGCCTGTCCGCTACTCTACGGGTGGCCGAGCTCGTTCGAGCGTCGATATTTTATAAATAAAGATTTTATAAATCCAATCAATTTACAGAAAATTTACAGAACTGACAATGAACTGTCTATGAATTTTATGAGAAAAAATTCAAAAGAAATAAAAACCACCTATCAAATTTAGAAGAATGGTGGCTTTTATTATGCATTACTTTTATATAGTTAGAAACAGATTAAATAATTGCCCTGATAATTTAACCATTAAATATCATCTTCTGGCCTGCGTAGCACTGATATAAGATATGGTATTCTCTGCTTCTACACTGCAGCTTCTGTGTCGGCGAAAAGTTCTTGTGCGTGACAGCTATTGGGGAGTTTGCACCAGGTAGTCTTGTCATATCATTATATGTATACCAATGAATGCTGAGAAGGGCCTAGTTGCATTGGTTCCATATGCAGTACTGATATCTTGTCGTCCTGCATGACGTACTGTGTGACGATATCTGGTACTGCTGTTCATAACAGGGCTCTTGCTGAAGCAATGACATAGCTAGAGACTCTTGGAGCAATACACAGATATATGCTCTCCACTTTCTGAGGAGGCGAGAAGACCTCTTGTTTCTTGTCGACATAATTTTAGTATTCACTCACTGGCATCATTTCACTACTGCTGCTGCTGTTGGAGGATATTGTATTCTCCAGCATTTGTTGATATGTATATTGAACAGCAAGCCTGTGTTCCCAGTGCACATGTACAATATCATGTAAAATATAGTTGAGAGAATAACTACTCCAAAAGTTAACAAGGCCAAAAAATATCATCATTTACTTGGCATCCCAGAGGGGCTGGATGAGTTTGCTGCACAAGCCCACAGTAATGACATCCACGTAAATAGCGTAAATAGCGTAAACAGCTCCGGCGGCGGCGTCGATATCGTTCTTCCGTGCTTCAGCTGCCTCTACTCCTATCCTCGTGACGCTCTGCAGGATGTGAGTGTTTATGTGTATACGCGCTGCCCTACCTATTATCTTAGCGACGTGTGGTCTCTTTTCGCTCATGTCTACACGTTTCTTCTTTCCCGACCTCTTGGCGGGGATATCTTTTGCTAATCTTCTTTGGGAGAAGAATCTCGCGCTCGCGCTCACCTACCTGGACGTGCTCGCCAGCGCCCAGCACCGAGCACCGGAGCACGACGACTAACGAGCTGCAGCGCATGCGCTTGAGCGTACACGCACACGGCACACTAAAAAAACAACGAAGAGGATGCAGCGATGTCTATCTCGCCAGCACTAAATACTGCACTTATATACACTACACTAGCCTAGCTACTCACGAGTCACTAGGTCACAACATAACGGACGCGACGCGGTGGTCAACGAGGACAGCGACGGCGGCGGCCCGGCAGGCCCGCGGTCGCAGGCCGCGGACGGCTACTCATCATTGCGCCATCTATAGTCATTTATGAGAACTATACAACGTAAACAAATATAAGGCTTCAAAACAGGTTGGTACGACTTACTTTGCACCATGCACAAGCACAACCATTTTACGTTAGTGGTGAGTAGTTTTGCCAACCTTACAACTTATTGTCGAAAGTTTATATATGGAAAAAAATAAAATAATACTTTTTGACGAATTTCAAAAAAAGAAGATTGTCAGGCGCTCGGTAATGCTACGGCGAGCATATATTTCAAATTTCAGGCAGATCCGATGTATATTCGAGCTTATGTTGAAGTTTTCGTTCAAAAATGTTACTAAAACATGCATAACTCGATGACAATTATCTTTTTTGTTCTGAAAATTTAACATGATCATCTCCAAAGAATTGCCGAGCGCCTGACAATGAGTTTTTGTCATAAAACTCATTGTTGATTTAATTATTATTAAATATATAGCATATTACCGACATATCGGTAACGTAGGGATTTTCACTTGAGTATCACATGGCCTTAATATAGAAGTGAAGCCAAAAGTATTGTTAAACGTATGTTTCGGTCTCTAATTGGCCAGCGTATCTAGCTAATTTCATGTACCGGTGAGGCACTCTGTAAATTAACCTCAATAAAAAACTAAAGCAAGTGAACAATACGCACGCGTAGCACGCGTCATTTCCACTTTCTAATATAAATAAACCCGAAAAATTACGATTTGAAAAGAGGGCTAAATCAGTTTTAACCTCGAATATCTCTGAAATTCATAAACCAGTTCTTTTACGCTAAGAATACGTATAATAAATAATATACAAACTCTACATCTCCGCCAAATTTTAAAGAAATTGAAACAATTTTTCTCTAGTTATCTTGCGACAAAGAAAATGACTTTGTAAAATAGGAAAATTTTGAATATCAAAAAGTAAATGTACCATCTTGATGAAAATTCACATACATAATATCTATATCACATAACATATTTTGTATAAATCTGGAGCTGACTCATCTAGCCGTTCTCGAGAAATTCCGATTTGGAAAAAGAAGTTAAAAAAATTTTAACCTCAAATATCTCTGAAATTTATGGATCAATCCATTTGCCTAAAGAACTGTCATAATTGGTATACAAACTCTATGCCTACAAAGAATTTCAAAGCAATTAAGCCAATTTTACTCTAGATATGCAACGAACACGAAAAAATCACTTTTTTTTATAAATTATTTTTTTCTCCAAAAATAATGAATAATCAAACATAAAAATTGAGCAAGTTATAGTACTCAATATTCTTCATAACTAAAAAAATATTGCGTGTGTGTGTGTGCGTGTGTGTGTATGTGTGCATGCTCACGCACACACACACACACACACACCCACCCACCCCCACATCACGCAGGCACGCAGGCACGCACGCACGCACACACACACCCGCACACCCATATCCATACAGACATTTTCTATAATCATGTGATTTTTATTTAATATCATACTTAGATAGCTAATTTCTAATTAATAAATCATGAATACTCACTTTTGACATTTAAAAAATTGTAGCAAATACGGGTCTGTTCCAAGTCTATGAGCAAGAGCCTTGGCCATTTGTTCATAAGTAATTCTTTGTGACAGTTCCATGATAAACCCTGAATCATTTGATATTGTTTTATCGCAAAAAGTAACTTCCATTCTAGATGATAAATCCCTGTAGAAGATATTAATGAATTATTACCAGTAACAAAAAAATAAAACTTTATATTTTAAATTCAAATATTATACCTAAAGTAATCTCGACATGTAGGAAGTTCATAAGCATCACTTTCTTTTTCTGCTTTTTGAAACACTATTATATCACCGTCCATTAATTCTTCCAAAACTTTTTCCAATGGTTCCGATAGAGTTTCTATCTTTTCAACCATATTCGGTTTTATTTCCTCGTATAAAATTAATTCAGTATTGAGAGGAAAACCGGATCGCTCATTTAGGATAGGTACAAGTTCCTCTAAAAAAAAAGTAAAATGTTTTAGTATATACATATACTAAAATTGTTGTAAAAAGTATTAGTATACACATGTACTAAAATTGTTGTGCTATACTGATAACTTAATGAAATTATAAGGCGTTGAAGATATTTGAACAAAATTATGTAGCTGATCTTAAACAATATCATGATTCAAGAAGACTTAACGGTCTGGTACCCTCTGCAATATGTTTATTGCATTGCCTTGTTATCATTTTTCCAAATTATTTATACAATAAACTATTCAATACCAAATATGTTTATCAAGTCGATGGATACCATTTCGGATGTTAACCCCCACCTACCTCACCGCAATTTAGAAAATTTGCGGTAACGATAAGTTGATCTTAACAATATACAGAAGTATTACTTATTTTTTTAACTGTTTTGAGTATTGAAATAATTATTTCTAAAACCAATAAAGCACCTTCGTCTCATGCAAATACTCAAAAGATTCTTTAACAAGTATGAATTGGTTTTTGATTAGATACTTTGTGTATGCGTTTCTTTTTATTTCAGAAGATTTTACATTCGTGATACATATGGATCAAAGAATTAAACTCAAGTTTAAAAAATCAAACTACCAGACGTAAAACTAATGCTTCAGCAAATAATAAACTCGATACGACAGTAGTAACCTTCAAAATCTATTGTGCATGGCATTTTGTCGAAAGCACGCGCTCTTTACTATCAACTATAGGCGGGCACTAACGAAGATAATTATTTATAAAATTCTTTGACCTCAATAACCGGGGAAAGCGGGAACTATGTAAAGAAGGGACATACGTAGGCGTGCAACAGTAAGCAAGACGATTATTTAAATAATTTTTAAACTCAAGTAGCTGCGGGTCGCGAGGTCCACACATATATAAGGGTTTTACGTAGGCGTGCAACAGGTAGCAAGACCATTATTTAAATAATTTTCGAACTCAAGTAGCCAGGGAACGCGAGATCCACACATATAAGGGAGTGACGTAGATGTGTGAGACTAAGCAAGATGACTACTTATCAAAGTCTTTAACCTAAATAGCCAAGGGACACAAGGTCCAACCATATAAGGAACTTACAGAGGCGTGTGATAGTAAGCAAGATGATTACTTATCAAAGTCTTTAACCTAAATAGCCGAGGGACACAAGGTCCATGCATATAAGGGAGTTACAGAGGCGTGTGATAGTAAGCAAGATGAATATTTAAATAATTTTTAAACTCAAAGTTACTGTGACGTGCGAGAGTAAGCAAGACAATTATTGAAATGATTATTGAACTCAAGAACCCGAAGGCACAAGGTCCACGCATATTAAGAAATTACGTGGACGTGGTACAGGGGTCGAGTTAATAAATTAAAAAATTCTCTAAATATCCGGGGGACGCGAGGTCCAGGCATATAAGGGAGTTATGTAGACGTGCGACACTAACCAAGACGATTATTTATAAAATGCTTTAACCTAAATAGCCGGGGCAAGGGAGGACCACGTAAATACGTCAGATACGTAGGCATGCGACGGTAAACAAGACGATTATTTAAATAATTTTTAAACTTAAGTTGCTGGGGGACGCCAGATCCACGCGTATAAGAGGGGACCACGTGGACGTGCACCAAAAAGCAGGTGATATTATTTAAAAAAGTCTTAAACTCAAATAACCGGGGGATGCGAGGTCGTCGCAAAAAGGGAGTTACGTAAACGTGGGACAGTGAGCGAGTTTATGAATTTAAAAATTCTGAAACCTAAATAGCCGCGAGACGCTAGCTCAGCGAAAAAAGAGAGAGCTACATTGACTACAATTTATGTGGACGTACTACGTCATTCAGGATGCCCATTAATTGGAAGACCTCACACCCGAGTAGCGGGCGAACATGACGTCCATGTACAGGAGCCGCAGACATAATGCGATAGTGAGTGAGTAGATTTATTTAATAAAGTGTCTACCCAAGCTTTTTAGGTCTAACACTTAATCAAATAATCGACTCCCTTCCAGTTCCACATCTGTGTGCCTTCCTGTTTCGCGTTAAACAAGTTTAAGACTGCTTTAGTTGATCAACATGCTCACTATTCGCCGTCTACGTAATTCCCTTTTTTGCGTCCATCTTGCATCTCCCAGCCATTTAGGTCTCAGAATACATTAATTATTTGTCTTCTTTACTGTCGAACCCTGGCGAAAAAAATTACGTGATTAATTATACCGGGTGTCCCATTTTAAAACCAGCAGGCAAATATCTCGAAAACTAAGGGAGATGGAAAAAAACTTTTAATACAAAAGTTGTAGGGTTCAGAGGGGCCCAACCGATCGTGACCTTGGCTATGACCTTGAGGTCAATGATCAAGTTCATTTGAAGATCAAATCGATTTTTTCAAATGGGAACCCCCACTTTTGACGTCGTAAATGGAAAGAGCGGAAAATTTTACGTTCAGATATATCCTTGAGTCAAGGTCATGCTCATGGTCATGGTCACGTTTAAAATCAAAATCAATAAACGCATCAAAACATTCCCATAATTAGGTATACGAGACAAATTGTTAAATACAAAAGTTGTAGGGTTCAGAGGGGCCCAACTGATCGTAACCTTGGTTATGACCTTGAGGTCAATGATCAAGGTCATTTGAAGGTCACATCGATTTTTTCAAATGGGAACCCCCACTTTTGACCTCGTAAATGAAAAGAGCGGAAAATTTTACGTTTAGATATGTCCTTGAGTCAAGGCCATGGTCATGGTCATGGTCATGTTTAAAATCAAAATCAATCAACGCATCCAAACATTCCCATAATTACGCATACGAGTGTTAAATACAGAAGTTGTAGTGTTTGGAGGGGCCCAACTGATCGTGACCTTGATCATGAACTTGAGGTCAAGGATGATGTCGTTTGAAGGTTAAATCAATTTTGTTTAACGGCAACCCTCACTTTTGACCTCGTAAATAGAAAAACCGAAAAATTCTGATATGACCTTGGGTCAAGGTCATGGTCAAAGTTATGGTCAGTATCCGTGCAGTTAAGAGCAAAGTCGGAGATGACCCGGTCACCTAAGGCAAGGTCGGAGATTACCCGGCCAGTTAAGGCAAGGTCGGAGATGACCCGGCCAGTTAAGGCAAGGTCGGAGATGACCCGGCCAGTTAAGGCAAGGTCGGAGATGATCCGGCCAGTTAAGGCAAGGTCGGGGATTATCAGGCCAGCTAAAAATTCATTGGAAAATTCCACGTTCATGTGTATTTGGTCATAGGATTCAAGTGTTTCGGTCACCATTTACTGAAGAAGATGCTCAAAAGTTGCACCATTTACTTGTTGACAACATTCTATTCTCCTTTTAAAGTTTCTAACAGTATTTAATAATACTTGACGTGGAATACTTAAGCAGATTTGTGTAATCCTTTGAATCATGTCATCTCTTGTAGTTGGCCTGTTGCAGTAGACTGTATTTTTTAGGAAGCCCCATAAATAAAAATCTGGAGATGTCAGATCTGGAGATCTTGGTGGCCATGCTACGGGACCTCCTCTACCAATCCATCGGCCGTTAAACCTTTCATTAAGAAAATCTCTGACAATTCTGGCATAATGTGGAGGAGCACCATCTTGTTGTAGCCACATTCTGGCCCTTGTATGGAGATCAACGTTTTCTAGAAAGAGTGGCAGCTCGTCTCTCAGCAACTGTAAATAAGTATGTTGAGTTACGTGACCTTCAAAAAAATAAGGACCAATCAGACATCCGTTAATAATACCACACCATACCGTTACATTCCAGCGATGCTGATGATCAACTTCTCGCATCCAATGAGGATTAACAGGAGACCAGTAGTGGCAATTATGGCGATTCAACATACCAGTACTCTGAAATGTAGCCTCGTCGCTAAAAAGAACATTGTTAAAGAAATTTTCATCATCAGTAATTTGTTGTGTTGCCCATTGGCAAAACGTTATTCTCCGTCGATAATCTTGCACAGTTAAAGCTTGATTTAGAGTATTGTGGTAAGGATGGTAACGCGCATATCGTAAATATCTACTGACCGTAGATCTTGGAATACCCATTGTTAACTCGATTTCGCGTAAACTGACATGAACATTTAAATGTACCATGGCTAGAACAGCAAGAAAGCGAGGATTATTTTCATAATCGTGTTCATTCAGTGTCCTCCTTCTTCAAACGAAGTTTCCTTGTCGACCGCGCAGTTCAATGTCACGTATTACCGTATGATCAGGATGTTGTCGTTGAGGGAACCGAGCACGATACAATCTGCTTGCCTCTCGATAGTTTCGTCGACATTCTCCTAAAATAAGAAGAATGTCAACTATTTCATTAGCAGAATAGTCAGGCATTCTTTTTTAGTTGTAAATGCAATTATTTATCAAAACACACCACAAAAGAAATAATATGTTATTATACTATACAATATTTTAAAACGAAAAAGTTTAATTTTTTGTGTCAATATAAGTGTGCTCAATTTGAAAACAATTTGATGTAAACAGTAATAATTATTGACTATTACCGATCAATGCTGAATACTACCGGTCACTATTGGATACAGGTGGTCAACACTTATTAACTTTTGTTATTATTTAATATAAGTGGTTAACACTGGTAAATATTGATAATAGTAAAAATAGTAAAATTTTCCGCTCTTTCCATTTACGAAGTCAAAAATAGGGGTTCCCATTTGAAAAAATCGATTTGACCTTCAAATGACCTTGATCATTGACCTCAAGGTCATAACCAAGGTCACGGTCAGTTGGGCCGCTCCAAACCCTACAACTTCTGTATTTAACACTCGTATGCCTAATTATGGGAATGTTTTGATGCGTTGATTGATTTTGATTTTAAACACGACCATGACCATGACCATGACCTTGACTCAAGGACATATCTCAACGTAAAATATTCCGCTCTTTCCATTTACGAGGTCAAAAGTGGGGGTTCCCATTTGAAAAAATCGATTTGACCTTCAAATGACCTTGATCATTGATCTCAAGGTCATAACCAAGGTCACGATCAGTTGGGCCCCTCTGAACCCTACAACTTTTGTATTAAAAGTTTTTTTCCATCTCCCTTAGTTTTTGAGATATTTGCCTGGTGGTTTTAAAATGGGACACCCGGTATGATTAATCACTTGAATTCTCACGTGATTTCTCACGTGACGATTTCGCGCTATTTCTCACGTGAATAATCACATGAAAACTCACGTGACAATACAATCATAAAAAAATAATATATAACGCTTATTCGTTAATGAAACTTGCTTCCTCAATGGATAGCAAATACATTATCGCAGAAAGAAACGATACATAAGATTTCCGACCCAACCGAGAATAGAACCTCCTGTGGTTAGAGTGCAGGCGCCGACGCCAGTTGACTAGAGCGCGCGCGCGCGCGCGAGAGAGAGAGAGAGAGAGAGAGAGAGAGAGAGAGAGAGAGAGAGAGAGAGAGAGAGAGACAGAGAGAGAGAAAGAGAGAGAGAGAGAGAGAGAGAGAGAGAGAGAGAGAGAGGAAGAGCGAGTCGTGTGTGTAACACAAGCGTATAAGTGCAGCACAGCGAGCGAGGAGCCGACAGCCAGCCCGCCTGCCGATTCCACCCAGCGCTTGCGAGAGAGAGAGAGAGAAAGAGAGAGAGAGAGAGAGAGAGAATTCTTTATTAGGCCTAAGCAGTAGAACCCCATATAGCACAACATAATAATACATTGTGAAATACATATAATAAAAATATAAACAATATTATAAACAAAATACAAAAGAGATATATATGCATTAAAGGTGCATGAGTGTACACGCAACCAAGTAGGGGCAAGGCGATCGTAAATATAAAATATAAAATCGTATGTGAAAAGGCGTACAGAGAAATATTAGAACGTAGTATTAGATACAATAAAGAAGTGAAAAAGAGAGTATAAACGCTAATGATAATATTTGAAATTAATACATTGAATTATAGAATTAAGTAAAGATTAAAAGGGAGAGAGAGAGAGAGAGAGAGAGAGAGAGAGAGAGAGAGAGAGAGAGAGAGAGAGAGAGAGAGAGAGAGAGAGAGAGAGAGAGAGAGAGAGCGCGCAACGACTCTGCGAGCGACAGAGAGCGAGAGAGAGTCGAGTGCACCGGCTGTAAATTCTCTCCTCATACCTCGCGTGTTATTGTAAAAGGCAATCGCCCCGTGCAAGCTTTCTGTGCTGTGTACGTGCAGGTCTGTGACAGCCCGCTGTACTGAACACCGCGCGCAAGAACAGCAGGTTCGCCGCGTGCCGTATCGTTCGTGCGTTCAAACGTTAACCGTCGCGCGCGAACTAACTTACTGTTTGCTAACAGCAGTAGCATAGTGCAAGTGTACTCTTGGTATTTAGAATATACTGCGATATCTAGTTACTCACCGCGTTGTTAATTACAACCCGTCCTTCTCCCGGATACCGCCGCCTCCGCGGAAAAACAACTCTGCCGGTCATTTTCATATCTGAGTCTAGTAGCGGCGCACTTTACTCTCCGAGCGGGCGCTTTTCATTCAGCGATCCAATAAGTTGGAAAGCGAAGTTCGCGTGCGATGATCGCGTTATTTCGGGATTTCAGGAGCTGATCCCCGGGCAAGTCATTTTAATCTGATACCTGCGGCATCGTGTTCTAGGACATCGCTGGCCTGTAGCTTTATGGGATTTTCTCCAGGAGCTATCCCGTTACAACTGGTGCCACAACGTTTTGGGGGTAGAGAAGGACCCGCGGCGCGCACGTGATTCGCGGCGAAGCTTGGCGCGAAGAAGGTCAGCAGCGTAGCTAAGCATAAGCTGCATAGAAAGGCTCGTCGTGCCGCAGCTCGTAGGCGCGTGTGTGCGTGTGCGTGACACAACCGTGCTATTGCGAAAGGACGGTCGAGAAGTTAGGCAAGCGATAGCCAAAAACCCTCGACCTATAGTGCCAACAAGGAGAGATCTCGATCACGAAAATTTTTGTTCGTTAATTGTTTTTAACAATTAAAATTTTTTTTATAACAATGAATTTTTTTTTAACGACAATTATTTTTTTTAAGCGATAAGTAATTTTTTTCATTAATTTTTTTTTCTCGCCGCGATAAATTTTTTTTTTTTCGCACACGGAGTGTGCGAAACTCGCCTTCTCGTGCTTGTTTTGCGTGCGCGAAGTAGCTGTTTTACACACGGCGTGCGCGAAAGTCGCGCATGCGCAGATCAATTTATTTTCGCGCACGCCGTGCAAGAAACAGCTACTTCGCGCACGCAAAACAAACAACAAGGCTAGTTTCACACACTCCGTTAAAAAAAATAGAGTTCGATACACGTGACCGAAAAGGGTCATCATTGCACGGGTGTTTTTGTCACCCTCGCTTCGCTCGGGCGACAAACTACACCCGTGCGAGAATGACCCACTTCGCACACTTCATCGAAAATAACTATTTTCATCTCTCGCCTTTCTTATACGAATTATTTTTTTTTAACGGAAAATAATATTTTTTTTTCTCGTTCAGTTCGTGGGAAATCAAGAGAAAGTCGACAAGCACTCTCGAAACAAAAAGTTGACGGTGCGCCCGAGTAAAAACTCGAGTGGAAAAATTCCCTCGAATTTTTAAAGTTGTTTTTTTTTAATTTTGTTTTAGGTGAAAATTATATTTATTTTTGTGTTTTTGTTGTGATATTGTCTGTTTTGATACATATAAATATATATTTTTTTCACATATATTTATTTTAAAATTACAAGTGCCAGTAGTTGACCGTAATTAATTACAAATCGTAATTATTTATAGAAATAGCTTTCTCACCCTTTGCCGAATTCCACGTACGTTATCAAGAGTAAGAGCAACCTACGTAGCTCTTACGAGAACGCTCGGGTTTGCGTTGAGAAAGCTGGCACATGGGTTGAAAGGGAAAACTCTCTCTGCCATAAACTCGAATACTACTCGCGCTAGTAAAATAAGTTTGTGGGGAAGCGCACAGCCAATTAACGCCATGGCCCGCTCATCGCAGTTTGCGGAATCTGCGATACTCAATTGGGCATATACGCAGCCCGAAGAGGATATCAACGAGGCCATGCAAGCCCTTGACCTGAAGCAGTCAGATCTGCAGCAGTGAATATGCTGACAATGGTCAGATGGCTTATGGGCGATTATAGTGCCGCTGATTCCGTGCCAGAGCTGGAGCTCTCGGAGCAGCAAGCATTTGACAAACACGAGAAGTCCCGAAGGGCGATCTACGACTTAACGTTGATGAAGAAGTCAGGGTGGACGATAGTGGATCCAAATACCGACCTGGACCACCCGCACCCGTTCACAGCATTGTGGGATAATCCGATAGTTAGGCAGAAATTATCGGAGTTCCAAAGGGTGAACGGACCAACACAAGCCAACGGAAAGGGCAGACAGCCAGAACAATCCCGGGATAGAGCTGTTGAGCCTGTAGCACCCACCGGGATATCACCATCTGAAGCCGTGGGACAGTTCCGACAGCAACAATTGCAGCAACAATTCCAGCAACAATTCCAGCAATAACTGCAGCAACAACTGCAGTAATAATAGATGGAGCAGCAGCAGCTAGAGCTGCAACAGCAACAAATGCTGGAGCAGAAACGACAGCAGCAACAGCAACAACGGTAGGAGCAGCAGTGACAGCAACAGCAACAGCAGCAGTGACAGCAGCAGCAACAGCAGCAGGAACAACGGCGATAGCAGCAGCAGTCGCAACAAGCGCTACTAGAAGAGCAGCTTAGGCAACGACAATACCAGCGCAACCAGTAAGAAGAGTCGTTGTAGGCACGAAATGGGCAGCACGCATTTTGGCAGCAAGCGCGAAACCCGCAGCCACAGAACCTGGAGTTGCTGCAACCGCACGAGTCGCGAACCGCAGGGATAGCAGTTGGAGACAGCATATTATCGGAGCAGCTGCTGGCAGGGATCAAAACACTCGTCGAGGATGTGGAAGAGCTCAAGGATCGTTTGCGAATACTGCAAGAAGCTCGACATCCAACCTCAAGTAAGCACTTGGAGGGAGTTCAACCCCCAAGCACGGGTCGAGAAGAGGATCACAGCACGTGAACTTCCAAGACACGTTCACGTATGCAGAATTTAGCTGAAGCCCGAGTCTCCAGTCCCCAATAGACACTGGGAGGAATAACGACAGAAATTCTTCCCAGCGCCAAACAAGGAATGGCACTACCCGTCTGAGAGGCATACGTATTTGCCTCAGCAGACGAATCGTGATGTGGGCCAAATAGTCCAAAAATAGCACATCAAGTTCTCAGGGTCCTCAAAGGAGCAGAGCGTCGAGTTATTCCTCACAAGGATGGAGGAATGCCGAACTCTAACTAATCTCACATACGGCGAGGTGCTTTCGTCATTGTTAGAGCTCCTAATGGGGGTAGCAGCCACCTGGTACCAAAATAACCGCTATATATGGTCATCGTGACAAGATTTCAAAAAGGCCATAACGCACTTGTATGGCGGGGACAGGGTACATCAGCAATGCGTTCTAGCTGAAATAAATGTGAGGACTCTAGGCAGAGACGAACTCACGCGTGATTATATAGAAAATCTCCAATGATCCTCAAGTTAGTTCACGCGGCCAGAACTACAAAAGATGGTAATGCGTAACCAAGTTGTGGATTACCGAGGGATCCTGGATCTGGTCCGGGAAGCCGAATTAGCGCTCGCGGCAGATAAGATGTATCACTCGCCATGACTACCAGAGTACACAAACTTCCCAGAATTTGCCTACATGCTGACAGAGCCGCCCATAGATCAGCGTAAAAAGCATAATCCAGGGGTGGCGGCGATGGGGCGCCGACAGCATTAGCCACGAGAGAGCCTCCAGGCTATGTTCCCTCCGGTCATGGCCCAATAATTATCGATCGTGCCAAGGAAAAACACCGACGAGAACAGGGACAAAGCCTAACCCGCAGCAGTCCGGAAAGCCCAAGAAGAAACTGCGGTAATAGATAGCGGGAGGGCGGGCAAGGTTCAAACCAGCCTAGTGGGGGTAATAGCTCCACCTACCAGGCTAGGCTGCCAAGTCCGAGGAATAACGACCTCCAGAAAGGCTAGAGTACTGAAGGGGATTTGGCTATGACCAGAAGGGAGGCGCTCCCAACCTCAATGCTGCCAGCAACCAACAGGGAAACGGCCAAGGGGGCAGGTAAACACGACCACATGCCCGCCCCCAGCTCTCACATCAGAGACCGAGGGTAATTCGATCTAATCGTCTGAAAGGGAGAGCGAAGAAGTGCCCGTAACTCAACCGAACGAAGTCAACCAAGAAGCCTACTCGCGATGGTGGCTTCAAGTAGCAGTAACAGGCTACATGCTGCGGGAACTTTTCGACACAGGAACTTTCTGAACTAGAATGAATTCCATCGGCTTACAGCTGGCTAATCGCAGCCAGCGACCTAACGGCACGGATGGCAAACGGACAGAGCATAGCCGATGATCGTGACCGGCGTGTGCAAAGACGTGCGCGTCGCAATAATGCCAGACCTAGACACGGAGTGCTACTTGGAGGTAAACATCATTAAGAAGTTTACCGCCATCTTAGACCCCACAGACAATACGCTGCATCTCAAGGATAACGATGCAAGTATACATTTAGATGTTGCCGCCATAATCGCAAACAACACCGTGTCCGTAACAGTTATAGGGTTGGCGGACCCAACAGAGGAACAGCGCAAAGAAGCAGAAGCTGTAGTAGCTCAGCTGATCGGAAATAGCCTGGCACCTCTAGGGTTTTCTTCGTGGGTCGAGCATGCAATAAACGTCGGACATACAAGACTCATTAAACAGAAGTACTACCCTGTATCTCAGAAACTCGAGGAAGAGATGCACAAGTAGGTGGAGGAAATGCTAGTCGCGGGTATAATAGACAAGTGGCTGGTCAAGCTCAGTGGAAATGGTACGCAAGTCCAACGGCAAGTTCCGTTTCTGTGTGGACTTCAGAGAAGTGAATGCAGCGTCAAGGCCAGACGCGTACCCATTGCCATAAATGGAAAATATCTTGCGCAAACTGCAGAAAGCGCAATACATATCCACGTTGGATTTAAGGTAATGTGTACTTACCGACAAATTTTAGAATGTATTTATCTTTTGCAAATAATAATAGAATTACTAACAAAAAAAATTGAGTATAGTATTTACATATACGGAGCGCCTGAAAGAGCTGTTTTTCCAAAAATCTACTAAGAATTTATTTAATTAAATAAAAGCCGCAATGCCGATAAGTAGGGATCTATATACTTCGAATTTTGCCAGTTTCAAAAAGTATTTTTCTCATGGAAATGCTGATAGAATCGCATAAAAAAAATCTGAGCATAGTATTTACATACACAGAGGGCCTGAAAGAATTGTTTTTTCAAATAAACGTTCGAATGTTTATTAATTAAATAATGAAATTGGGTTGATTTTGAGGTTCACATCGCCTTAAGCAGTGCGTACCACCAAATACCACTTAAGGTAATGTGTACTTACCGACAAATTTTAGAACATATATATCTTTTGCAAATAATAATAGAATTACTAAAAAAAAAAATTGAGTATAGTATTTATATATACGGAGCGCCTGACAGAGCTGTTTTTCCAAAAATCTACTCAGAATTTATTTAATTAAATAAAAGACGCAATGTCGATAAGTAGGGATCTGTAATACTTCGAATTTTGCCAGTTTTAAAACGAGCGTATCTCATGGAAATGCTGATAGAATCGCACAAAAAAAAATCTGAGCATAGTATTTACATACACGGAGCGCCTGACAGAATTGTTTTTCCAAATAAACGTTCGAATGTTTATTAATTAAATAATGAAATTGGGTTGATTTTGAGGTTCACATCGCCTTAACCAGGAGTCCAAAAAGATAATGGCCTTCACCGTGCCAGGACAAGGGTTATTTCAGTTTACGAGAATGCCCTACGGTCTTTCGTATGTCGAAGCGTCCATCCAGAGGCTGATTGACAAAGTCCTCGGCCCCGAACTCGAACCTTTTGCTTACTTGTATCTCGACGATATAATAATAGTCACAGAGACATTCGAGGAGCATAAAGGGTTCTAAAAGAGTCCTGGACAGGATATAGGAGGCGGGCCTCACAATAAATCGCGAGAAGAGCGTTCTATGCCGCGATGCGGTCCAATATGTCGTGGTTACAGTAAATAGAGATCGTTTTAAGCAAGGCCCCGAGAAAATAAAGTCCATCGAGGAATATCCGGTACCGAAAAACCTCCGTCAGCTGAGACGCTTCTTAGGAATGGCCTCGTGGTATAGGAAGTTCCTAGCAAATTTCGCTACCATTACTGAACCATTGTCCAAACTAACGAAGAAAGATCAGAAGTACGAATGGTCAGCAGCAGAGGAAGAGACCTTCCAACAGCTAAAAACGCTAGTAGCTTTCGCACCGATTCTCCACACGCCGGTATCTAACGCGCAGTTCGTGGTGCAAATTGACGAGAGCGATACAGGCCTGGGATCGGTATTACACCAAATAATTGATGGTGATGAAAGAGTCCTGGAGTTTGCTAGTGGAACTCTGTGCGCGATCGAGAGGTACTATAGCGTGACGGAACGGAAATGCCTAGCCATTCTCTGGGCAACTAAAAAGTTCCGTCTGTACATAGGGGCCTATGATTCAAGGTTTTCACGAACCATAGCAGCTTGAAGTGCCTCCGTGATCTCCAAAACACAACCGGAAGATTGGCTCGGTGGGTTTTGGAGTTACAAAACCACAGCTTTACGGTCGAACACCGAAAGAGCTCGTTGAACAACGTTGCAGATGCCCTTTCACGAATGTTTGAGGAAGAAGAAACAGCAGTCGTGGCGTTAAAGCTCGAACGCGGTACAAGCGACTCCTGGTCGCCAGACCGTGAAAGGGGTTCAAAAGTGCCTACGAGACTTCCCAACGTTCAAGCTGACGAGGGGAGGAGACTGTACAAGTACGAACCAAATGAAGTCATAGACAAATCGCTCGGCGACGACGATGCATGGAATCTAGCAAATCCTCAACAAAAGCGTCGGGAAGTACTGAGAGAATGCGATGACCTTCCAACTATTGGGCACTTGGGCCGCCAGAAAACCTTGAAAAGGGTAAAGTGGAAGTATTATTGACCACATATCTCCCAGAATGTGGCCAGATACGTTAACCGGTGCCAACTTTGCCAGCAGTGCTAAGTCGAGCAGCGCACTCCAGCAGGATTCATGGGGTAAATCGTGGCCGGGGATATTATGGGACCACTTCCTCGAACAACTCGTGGCCACGAATATATTCTCATATTCCAGGATCTGTTCATACGCTGGATCGAAGTGATTCCGATCAAAAGGGCGGATGGCAAATCGGTGATAAAAGGACTCAACGATCGGGTATGTCTACGGTTCGGAGTCCCAGAGCTGTTTCTCTCCGATAGTGGAACAGAATTTAAGAATGCCCCCACGGATGCATTCGTAAAGGAGAGAAGCGTGCTGCACACGTTTACACCCCCGAAATACCCTCAAGCCAATCCTGACCAGCGTGTGGACACATCACCGGTCCTGGGATGAGATACTTAACGAGCTGGTATTCGCATACAACACCGTCAAACACAGCTCCACCGAAAAGAGCTCTGCGGTGCTCAACTATGGTCGTCAGCCGGACTCGCCGAAGACACTAAGGCGGGAAGAGGACAGGCTAGTCGAAGAGCAGAGGCAGGAAAAGGCTCTAGACAATTGGGCGTCGCGCATGGACAAGCTCCGCGAATTGCACGATCGAGCGGCGTTCATCGTCGACCTCCAGAATTCTGTCTAGGCGATCGTTTGCGGAAGGAGAACAAAGTACTATCCTCAGCGGCTGATGGGATTTCTGTCAAGTTAGCCCCAAAGTTCGCGGGGCCATACACGATTGTGAACATTCTAGGCAAAAATATCTATGAGATCCAAGGTGAGGATAGTCGGCGATACGTCCCGCCCATGCGCAACAGGTCAAGCGGTACATCACAGCAGAAGAGGCCAAAGATGGCTTGGAAAAGAGCTGTCCAGACGTAGCCTGGTCGCTACCACCGCGGGACCCTTCAACGGAGCGTACCGTGCCAGCGAGAAAAGCAGTTAGCCAGGAGAATATGCAGCCCCGGGCGATGGCTAAGCGGCACGGTCCACCTCGTAAGACCGCGCTAGTAGTTAGGCCAGGGAAGCGTGCGAACGACGGCCGGCCTACGCGTGTGGTCGGTCCAACCGAGCCCAAGCGTGGCCCGGAGAGGTCAAAGGGCTCGAAGAAGCCAGAACCTGCTAACGCCGGGCCAATTAGCCCCCGCCGCACCCGAGGGTCTGAAAAGCGCTAACTGTACTGACCAAAAATTGTCTAGTCCTTACTCGTGTTCGTCCTTGGTTTTGGATCCTTAGTCTCACCCATCTCCGGGATGAAATTGCCTATTGCAGGACATGCAAGGCCTGACTCCAGCGGTAGCGGAGATGGCGAAGCAGGTGATCGCAGGATTAATCCAGGGCAACCCTGACCCCGCCGTCGTCGACTTCTTGGAGCAGGTGGTGGAGGGCATTAATCCGGTGACACTGGCACCCCAGCAAGTTGACGAATCCTCCACCGTCGAGATCGAGGAGGTAGAGGCACCGGAGCCAAGTAGGAGAACATCGGTGCCGGCTGATGCAAGCGCGGGTCCGACCCCGCTTCGGCAACCTCGTCCTTCAAAGGAGCGGCGTGGAAATAGCGTGGCAAACCAGCCATACCGACTGGTGCAGGCCGGGCCTACGAAGAAGATACAACCCGGGTCCGACCCAGGCCCCAAAAGAGCACCGACCGATGGCATCGGTGCGGCCTGGCTCCCCGTGAAGCAGGTATTAAAGGAAGCGCTGTGCCGAAGCCAGTCCTGGCGCGCAGCGGAGGATGCAGCACTGGCCGCACTAGAGGTTTTTCTCCGGTGTCACAGTGCCGGCAAACGGCAAGCCGGCCAATGGGTCGGCATGGCACAAGGCCGACATGAGGAACTTGCGGCCGCCGCAGAGGCCAGGAGCGCCACACTGCCTTTCAAAAGGCGAGGAGGCTCGCCTGACTAGTGCACGGGAGCGCATGGAAGAGGTCAGACGAGCAAGGGAAAAGGTGGAGAAGACGGCGCGCCGGGCCAAAGAGGCCCAGCGCTGTATCCAGCAAGAAGTGGAACGCCTCAGGAGGCACTCGAAGAAGAGTGAGCGGCCCGGGAGGAGCCCGGCGCTAACGATCTCCCCCAGTGCTTCATATGTGGCGAGCTTGGGGTGAAGAAATCGAAGCATTGCCCCAACCAAGCTCGTCACAAGGGGCGCCGCGGACGTACTCCCGAGCCAGCTGAAGAGGATGAAGCCCCGCAGAGTTTTTATTGTTTGATGTTTTTTTATTTTTTGTTAATAAAATTTAACTGAGGAAAGAGCAACTTCGATTCTTCCCTGCTCCCTCTTACAACCTCATATCCAGACCTTATCTTCACGCCCGCAGGTACTACGATGGCCATGGATGGCAGAGCTGCTCGTAGGTCGCCTAAGAAGCGTCTGGCGGGGGGGAGGGGGTGTAACGAGTACACCTGTCGCGTTTGGAATCTGCCGTGCGAAGGCAGTGAGCACACGTGCGCAACTCCGGTGCAGCGAAAATGAGTCCCGCGCGCCAGCGCGCTTGCGCCCCGCGCGTATCAAATCCGCCTCGGAACGCGCAATATACCCGTCCTTCGTCCCGAAGCTGCTTGTTGCTTTCTGCGAATTACGGGAGCCATCTTAATGTGTGTTTTCGTACGAGACATATCGCTCATCCGCTCTCTCCGGTCCTTTATTGTTGGCGCCGAATATTTATAGTTATACCGCGTGTGGTTAGAGTGGAGGCACCGACGCGAGTCCACTAGAGCGAGCGAGCGAGTGAGAGAGAGAGAGAGCACAATGACTGTGCGAGCGACAGAGAGTGAGAGTCGAGTGCACCGGCTGCTCCTTCAAACCGTAAGTTCTCTCCTCATACCTCGCGTGTTATTGTAAAAGGCCTGCACGTAAATCGCCCTGTGCAAGCTTTCTGTGCCATGTACGTGCGGGTGTATGCCAGCACGCGCGAGAACGACAGCGTCGCCGCACGCCGTATCGTTGGCGCTTTCAAATTTTAACCGTTGCGCGCGAACTTACTTATTGTTTGCTAACAGCACTAGTGTAGTGCAAGTGTACTCTTGGTGTTTAGAATATACTGTGATATCTAGTTACTCGCCGCGTTGTTAATTACAACCCGTCCTTCTCCCGGATACCGCCACCTCCGCGGGGAAACGACTCCGTTGGTCGTTTTCATATCTGAGTCTGCGATCTTTGCGTTGTTTTCGGGATTTCAGGAGTTGATCTCTGGGCAAGTCATTTTAGTCTGACACCCGTGGCACCGTGTTCTAGAGCATCGCTGGCATGTGGCTTTATGGGATTTTCCACAGGAGCCATCCCGTTACAACACTATTTTAATAAAAGGCGTAACTTACATTAAAACATTAATTATATTCGAATAACTTAAGAATGTAGTGCCGGTAAAGTAGAAATCATGTAACTACAAAATTAATTTTTTTTTAAACGATTTACGGAATTATTTTTATAAAATGTTATGTACATAAAATTGTAAATAATGATCATTACGTTTTTGAAAATTTTTATTACTTTTGAAAAAGTTATTCGAATTTAATTATTTAATATCTCAATACAAACTACTTATTTTCAAAATGATCAAAATTAAATAATCAAAATTGAGCAGCAATTAAATAAATATGAAGGACGATTAATTTAGTAAAATATCGATGATCTAGAATAATTATTTATTTATACACTATTTAAAGAAAAAGAGTAACTTACATCAAAATATTAATTAATTAAATTCGAATAACTTTTTCAAAAGTAATACAAATTTTTAAAACGTAATGATCATTATTTACAATTTTACATACATCAAAGAGCGCGGGACCGCTCCCAAGGCACGTATAGAAGAAGCCCGAAGGACGCTTATACAAATTTTTAATTTTCGACGTTTTGAACATTCTATATCTTTTGAATAGATAGTTTGCACTTTCGATTATATGATCGTCGTCATAAAAAATATTCGTTCTTTTTACTATCCAAATAATAAAGATTCGAATGTAACGATTTCGATTGTATTCCATCTATTCTGTCTTAGCATTCGACGATTTGCACATTCTAATCACACGTCTGAGTTGAAAAAGTCACATGGAAATAACGGAGCTCGAGCTCACAAAATTAGATACTTTGCTGCAAATTCCAAGTGAACGTTTTTTGATACCCGCATGGGAAAAGTATGGTTTTGTCACCAGGAATGAACTGCTTCTTGCATAGAACACACGTTTTTGTCATCATTGACTTATTATTTACTATAGACTGTTTTGTACGAAAAGACTGCTCCGTAAAACATATGATAGAATAAACTGTTTTATCAAAGTTTTGATCTTTTTTTATTCTTTTAATCTTTCTGACCAATGACCGGTCAGAAAGCTCACTGACGGTCATTTTTACATTCAGGGATTGTAAATTCTGACTGTCAATGACGATCAACTTTTTGTCAAAGTGACCGTCAAGTCAAAAAAGTTGGTCTGAGCAGTCAATCCACATCACTGTCTGGGGCTGAAACTGCATGGTTGTTCCTCTGTCTTTTCTACGCCTTTTGATAGTTGCTACGGATGATATAAGCTCGACTTGATCTTGCCAGTTACTTCTCTGGCACTGGTTAGTCGTCGCATCGAGGACATTACTTTCTGCAGATCCTCTTTGACACACTTGTGGGTTTTACGTGCCTCACCAACCACTGCATCCATCTTGTCTAGATTCTCCTGAATCTTACTCAGTAGCTCGTCTTCCTTCGATTCTGCTCCCTGGATGTGTTTCCAGGCGTCGAGTACTCTGTCTTTTGCAGCTAGAGCTGCGCTTGTTGCTGCTCCTGTCGACGCGGCCAAGTGTGCCACCGCGCCGATAGGGTTTTGGTAGTCGTTCGGAGGCAGCTGGGGCCAAAACCATTACCCCCAGAGCCTTTAGCGAGTGATTGGTCTCCTCCATATCCGAGTTGGGGACCTGCGGCAACCATCGGGCCTCCTATACCCCGATCGGAACCACCGGGGGGACATCCGTTTACCGGGTTATCCCCATAGATAGTCGTTTCCGTGGATTTATCACTTATTTTCGGTTTTATTTCGGGGTTTCTGCCCCTAGCTAGTTTTGGTCCACCCCGGGTATTTTACTTCCCCGGTGCCCTTCATATCTAATGATGTATGTATGCAAGTATGTATGTATGTATGTATGTATGTATGTATGCATGTATGTATGTATGTGTGTATGTATGTATGTATGTATGTGTGTGTTTATATATATATATATATATATATATATATATATATATATATATATATATATATATATATATATATATATATATATATTCAGATATATTTTCAGATAAGTAGCAAACTTCTATTATAAAAGAAGAAAAACAATGTTATTAATATAAGTACTAGTGAAAATACCTCAATCGCTAACACTCGCTCGGTCTGCGTTACGTTAAGGATAAGATACAAAAATTTTTAAGACATTATACCAAATATATTTTAATAATATCTATATTATCTAAGTAACATTGATTTCAATTTATACTAAAATAAATAATGCAATAATTTGTAAAAAATAAAATTATTATTTTTTAATTTTGTTTTGTTTTGCCTATTATTGTCATTATTTTTTGTCTACAGTAATGTACGTTTGGCTATAAATAGTTTTGTAGAAAAAGAAAAGACAAGCTTGTAATAAAAGAAATTGTTATGTTGAGATTTGGTATTATATCTTGTTAATAAATCTTTAGTTCGATGTATACTGCGGCGATTGTATTAACTTAATGTAAGATTATATCTGTCATTGTTTAATTTGTACTGTGATCACGTAACTCAGGGGGGTGATTCCTAACCGATAAAACGTTTCTCTTGTCTCTGTCTTACGCACTGATTTTGTATCTTCTATCTTTGTTGTTTCAGCTCATCTATTGGTTTAGAATCAGGTCCCTGTACGGTACAGATACAGCGAGAACGCGGGAAAGCGCGGAAGAACGAGAAACCCGGGAACGGAGAAAAGCGCGGGAGAATGAGACAGGTGAAAACGAAAAAGGCGCGAAAACGGGGGGAGCGCTTCGATCGAGTAGATTTCGGAGCCAGTCTGCATCCAGCCTTCATACGTTGAGCATTAGAGAGATTTAGTTGTACGCCAGATGTGTTATTTTAATTGTATAACCGATCAGAGTGAATAAATCCAAATTTGAGTGTGACAAAAATAAATAAAGAAATAAATAAATAAATAAAGTTAAACATCCTAATAAAAATCTCCGCACCAGAACTGCTTTTTGTATTTCTTACATGGTGCCAAAGCCCGGGATCCTTCGGGTTGAGTTTGGAGCAGGAAAAGTGAACAAAGTGAGCAAAGTGAACAAAGTGAGCAAAGTGAACAAAGTGAACGAGGTAAAGAGGGTGAATAAAGTGAGCTGTGATGCTGCCGAAGATAAGGAAGAGCGATACGGGAGTAGCATCGAAGGCTGCGTCACCACCGAAAAACCACGTGCTCCCAGAGAAAAGAAAGGTAAGGGGCTTTGCGGGATCCTGCTCCCGACGCCATCAACGAGGTAGCGGGCACATCAACGGCACGTGTCCCAGCGAACGATGTACTTGCGGGGCAGAGCCCGTGGACCACGTTAACGCCGGGATCCCCACCGCCGATGGCTGACGACCGTCGTACTCTATCTCAACACACACCCGAGAGACGCCGATGTCAGCAGCCGCCGGTGGATGCTGCACAACAAGGTCACCCCTCGGACAACGACAGCGAGGATGAAAGACGATCATCAATGACAAGCAACGAGGACAGAGTACAAGCGTGGCTTAACAGCACGCCACAGGTAAACAATTTTGCAAATAACCACGGCAGACTTTCGTCCCATCCGGCTATGCGTATAGTGAACGCGTTAGAAAGAACTTTAGACGCAGTTCAGGATCAAAGACTAGCGAGCGGAACTGCGCAGGTAGCACACAGGATCTCGTACTCGAAAGACCTGCCGCCTTTTTCAGGAGACCCTTTAGAATGGTCATATTTTAAAATGGCTTTTTCTATGTAGAAGGAACGAGGTGCGTACGATGAGAAGAATACCGTGCTGCTTTACGGAGCCTTAAGGAGGTTCTACCAAAGGCTAGAGAGGCTAGAAATCAAGATACTAATGTTTTCGTTTTTTGCCGATTAACATGGGTTCTCATGGGAAGTCGCGATTACTTTGTACTTATTTGTGTATTAAAAGGCAATAAAAATTGAGAGTCTATATTTGTTTTACTAGGTAATGAAATTATGTCGAACATTTATTACTCTTCAGAAATTGTATTGACAGACGCTGACTCTTAACAAAATTATGTTGAATACAACAAACGTACATTTAACCTCAAAAATGAGTCAAATTAGCGTCTGTATAGAATAAAATTGACAATAGGGCCAAATAAAATTGTACAATTTTAATGAATAATCGGTATGTCGTGTAAGTTCATCTACGCAGTTTCTTTAGTTTAATATGCCTCGCGAATGAATCGTAAATAAAAGGTGCGCTCATTTTGACTAGCGACGTACCGGTACCAACTTCTTAAAGGGTGACACACTCGAGGACGTAAAATTCCAGTTAATTACTTGCCAAGAGACGGATGCCATCATGGAGGTACTAGAACTCCATTATGGCAACCGAAACGTTACAATGAAACGCATTTTGGAAGATCTGTGTGACTTAACGGATCTGCGTGCCTCAGACACGCACCTCATGCGTTTTGCTACCAAACTGCGCGGCGCGGTGTCAGCAAGAAAAGAACTCGGAATGATTAGCTGCATTCAAGGTCTCGAAATCTTGGCGCAAGTTGGAGGCAAGTTGCCGTCTTCTATCAAATTTGCGTATACTCGATACGAAGCACCACAAAGGGATAGCAAGCCCGAATTAGAGAAACCAATGGGCAAGTTCGATCCGCCAGGGTAAAAACGAAATCCGATGAATTGTTGAAACCTGCGCATAGTTTCTTTTTCGTTTTTAGGGGGGAGGATGTAAAAAATAAAATTATTATTTTTTAATTTTGTTTTGTTTTGCCTGTTATTGTCATTATTTTTTGTCTACAGTAATGTACGTTTGGCTATAAATAGTTTTGTAGAAAAAGAAAAGACAAGCTTGTAATAAGAGAAATTGTTATGTTGAGATTTAGTATTATATCTTGTTAATAAATCTTTAGTTCGATGTATACTACGGCGGTTGTATTAATTTAATGTAAGATTATATCTGTCATTGTTTAATTTGTACTGTGATCACGTAACTCTGTACGGTACAGGTACAGCGAGAAAGCTGAATCGAGTAGAAAGGTTGTACGCGGACAACGAGAAGCGGTTTCGCCTTTTCTCTCTCTTTCCGTGAGGTTCCCCTACGAGCGCGGGAGGCGAAAAATTCGCTGATACGCGGCTGTGAAGCCAACCCCGGGTTATCTTACGAGATAACTCGGGTTTTAGGGACCCGATAGGGAGTGCACTCCTGGGAAAGGGGTCCTCTGCGTGCATGGGAAATCTGGGGAAGGATTTTCTATGGCCGCGAGGCTGAAAATATGGGAGCACAAGAGAGAGAGAGAGAGAGAGAGAGAGAGAGAGAGAGAGAGAGAGAGAGAGAGATAAGGATTAGAAATATTTGAAAAGTAGTAAAAACGTGGGAAAGCGAGGTAAAATGAAAATCCGTGGAACGCGGAAGAGCGCGGGAGAATGGAAAGAATGGGAACGCGGGAAAGCGCGGTAGAATCAGATTCTGAGGAACGCGGGCAAGCGCGGAAGAACGAGAAACCCGGGAACGGAGAAAAGCGCGGGAGAATGAGACAGGTGAAAACGAAAAAGGCGCGAAAACAGGGGGAGCGCTTCGATCGAGTAAATTTCGGAGCCAGTCTGCGTCCAGCCTTCATACGCTGAGATCAGAGAGATTTAGTTGTACGCCACATGTGTTATTTTTATTGTATAACCCATCAGAGTGAATAAATCCAAATTTGAGTGTGACAAAAATAAATAAAGAAATAAATAAATAAAGTTAAACATCATAATAAAAATCTCCGCTCCAAAACTCCTTTTTGTATTTTTTACAATATTTATTAAATTTCGAGCCAATTTCCTATTTATTAAATAGAGGAATGAATTAAAATAGTATATTATGCACCAAGGACGCAAAATGTATCATTCGCGGCGAGTGGGACCTTTGGGGCCGAGCGATAGCGAGGTAGTATATACAATTTTTTTGTTCGAAGGCCGCAAAATCAGTTTTCGCCGCCCGTATAGAGGACGCAAAATATTAAATGTATTCTGCGGCCTAGGCCTTACATTTAGTATTTCGCGACCTCTATACGCAAAATGAATTTTTGCGGCCTGAGGAAAAAAAAATTATTTCATGACAGTCTCAAAATTAGCTATTTTCGTGTCCCTTTACTATCGTTATTCCTGTTTTGGATAGAATAATCTTGAACAATTGAACCATAATGAAAGAATGACTCAAGAGACATCACTTATCAATTTGTATAAAAATAGATCTAATAACAATGTAATCGATCTTACTGATGAACCTGATTCGGATGAAGTGATTATAGATACATGTAACAATTTCTCAATTAATAAAAGAATGTATTGCCATGATAGTAATAGTACGAATTGTGAAACTAAAAATAGTGTAACGCACTTAGAAGAAAAAAAATATACCGATAATTTTGAGGAAAAAAAGATAGTAAATTATTTAAAAGTAAGCTTTATTACTTAAAAATTAAACAAAAAATTTTAGAAATAAATAAAAAAGAAAAAACAAAATATTAAAGAATAAAGTTAAGAAAAATGTAAAAGAAGTAAATGCAGAAAAAAGTCGATTATATTATAAAAAAAACTAACATAAAATTTTAGAGTACAAGAAATCCAAAAAAATAAATAATACAATATTCAAACAGGCTTCTATAGCAAATACTTTAATAAATGAAAACTTAATACAGGAAAATAATGTTGGTAACTTACAATTAGATCTTACATGTAAATTTTGCAATGCAAAACATTATCCTTTTGAACTATCTCGAGACAAAAACTTTTCCACCTGTTGTCATAAAGGAAAAGTAAGTTTACGAGAAAATCCTACATATCCACGAGAAATTACAGAATTATCAATAGGAAACACTTTTTTAAGTAAAAATTTTAAACAAAGTATTAGATATTATAACAATGCCTTAGCCTTTGCCAGATTTGGAGCTACTTTTGCGAAATTACCTGGTAAAGGACCTTCTGTCATACAGCTATGTGGAAAAGTTTACCATAGTAGATATGCACTGCATTCCCAATGAAGAAGATAGACGAAAGTATGGACAATTGTACATTCTTGATAATGAAGAAGTAAGGCAAACTCGATCTATTGATAATTTTAAATGTTCAATGCCAATATTAAAATAATTAGATATTATAATAAGAAGATTAAATCCATACATAGAGGCCTATAAGAAATATAAGATGCATGAAGTAGAAAACCAAGAAAAGGCATGTTCGATTAAAAACGGGGTTCAACCGGCACTAGTTTTTACATTTTTATAATTAACATTTTTATGTTAATTATAAGAAATCCAAAAGACAAACATAGATATAATCAAGCTACGTGTAATGAAGTAGCTGTTGTTTTTGTTGGAGAAAATGGCGAACCACTAATCGAAAGAGATACCTGCATACATTCTAAGTCTGATCGGCCTATAAATATACCTTGCATAAGTTAACACGTTGATCCTATGACGTATCCGCTATGTACCCTGGAGGTGGTTTTGGATGGGCGCCGAATATGAAGTGCCGTAATGGTAAAAATAACATTACATCTCTACAATTTTATTCGTACAAATTAAGCATTAGAGATGGTTTTAATCCATTTTTGAATTACGGATTAAAACCATCTCTAATGCTTAATTTGTACGAATAAAATTGTAGAGATGTAATGTTTGAATTTAGGAAAATTAACTCAACAATATATCGTTGATGCATGGATAAAAGTAGAAAGTTCTAGATTATATTGTTTAAAAAGACAACAATATATATTAAGAACTGAATTATACAAAGACTTAATGGATCACCTCGAGAAGAAACTTACAGAAATTAAAAATGTAGAAAAAATTGGAAAAATGTTAATATTTCTATCAAGTTTTTCAGGAAGTCCACGAGCATTACATCAACATTTTTTAGATGCTATGATTCTAGTTCAGAAATATGGAAAACCAGATTTGTTTATTATGATGACTTGTAGTGCGCTTTGGAAAGAAATCGTTAATAACATTGGCGTAAATTATTATTATTAATTACCAGAATAATTGTCGTTACATCAAATATACAGATATATATCTGATATATATCTGAAAAATATACAGATATATATCTGGTTGTATAGCTTACTTACTAACTTATATATAAAAAAATTGACTATGTACTATAATTTTGAGGTTCAATGTATACAATATAGTGTGTTGACAATATAAGTTAGTTTTGGTATGGCACACTAATTAACAATTAACAAAAGTGTTCTTTGTAACACGTGATAAAATATTTATATAAACTTAATACCCGATATGTATATCACGTGTTACAAAGAACACTTTTGTTAATTGTTAATTAATGTGCCATACCAAAACTAAACTTATATTATCAACACACTATATTATGTACATTGAACCTCAAAATTATAGTACTTAGTCAATCTTTTGATGTATAAGTTAGTAAGTAAGTAAGCTATACGACCAGACCAACACACACACACACACATGCACGCACGCATGCACGCACGCACGCACGCACACGCACACACACACACACATATATTAATTAGATTTTTCTTAAATGTTTTTGGTAATCCGCTCTTTTAACTTATTTGTTCTATAATATCTATCATTCAATATTTTTAGATCATTTGGTAGATTATTATATAGTGATAGCTTTTAAATAGCTATCTTTACTACTTATTGTTTTGTCATAAAGGTATTTGAATATTCTTATTTCTTGTTTATACTTGATGTGTTTAAGTATTTATTTCTTAGTGTACATATTGAGGCTTCATATGCAAAAAGTTGTTCAATATTTAAAGGGTTATTGTGTGTTATAAATGTGTTTTTGTTTATTATTTTCAATAGTCTGATTTGCAATCTTTTGATTAAGTTTAATGCATTTGCATATGCACCTCCCCAGGCTATAATTCCATAGCATATTATACTATGGAAGAAAGCATAATACATCATTTTTAGAGTTTCTATTGTCATAAACTTGGATATTTTTTTGAATATGAAAATCAGATATTTTGTTTTATTTGCTATGTATTCTATGTGTTTGTCCCACTTTAGATTTTGGTCAATTATAATACCCATGTATTTGTAGTGTTCAACTCTGTTTAAATTTTTCCTATAAATTTGTATGTTTAGATTATTAGGGATACTGTTACTGTAACTTCCGTAAGTCATATAAACTGTTTGGTCTATGTTCAAGGAGAGTTTGTTTTGATCGAGCCATGTAGAGATTTTAACTAAATTATTATTTAGCTTTAATTCGACATCGCCCCAACTTTTCCCTGATGCTATAACAGCCGTGTCATCTGCATATGACATTATGCTGTTGTCAGGCATGTTTTGTAGGAGATCATTCACGTATAGTATAAACAATAATGGTCGCAAAATAGTTCCTGCGGGACACCAGTGGTAACAGTGTTAAATTCACTTGTATATTCGTTAATTTTAACTCTATGCTGCCTATTATTTAAGTAACTTGTCATAAGTTTATGAGCATTGCTTCTTATCCCATAAGTATAAAGTTTGTTGAGGAGTATATTATAATCAACAGTATCAAAAGCTTTCGCAAGATCTAAAAAGGCGATTGCATATTGTATATCATATTAGTTAAGTAATTCAAAGCATCTTTTGTACTTTTATTTTTGACAAATCCGAATTGGTTATCAGAGATAATTTTGCATTCATTGATACAATTAAGGATTTGATTGTATATTATTTTTTCAAATACCTTGGCTATATTAGATATAGGTGATATTGGTCTATAGTTAGATGCATGATATATACTATTCGTCTTGTGTATAGGAATTATTTCTGCTTTTTGAGTGCCTCTGGCCACATGTTTTTTTAACCCATATATGAGTTTTTTGAATTCCAGGATACTTTGGAGTTGTAAGCCAATCAATATTTTTTTCTTTTCTGAATTGTTCTATTTCAGCATCTTGTAAATGTATTATTTTAATAGCATCAGTATATTTTTGAACATGTATTGCAAAATCATTTGCGTTTTGAATAGCTTCTTCAAGGGGCTCTCGAAGATTATGCGAAGTAGCATAATGCTTTATAAGTCCACCCACACCATCTACAGCTCCTTTGCCGTGCCCAGTAGCAGAGAACAACCATTTTATATCACACGGTGCTCGTTTTAGTTCATCTAATTGAAAGCGATTTTTAAAGTGACTCGCAGCGCCGTCTGATACGATGGTAATTTTTTTAATTGAATCACAACAATTTTCTTTCAAGAATTTTATAATTTTTTGTACTGCTAGCAAAGCATACGCTGAATCATGTTTTCGGTCATCACTTATAACTGCGAAACTTTGTGTCGAATCCCCTTGATAAGAGACTGCTGTGAAAATAGAAATTTGATCATTAACCCAATGATTTCCTTGAACAGCTTTATTATGAATCACAGCCCAGTTTTCAGCGAAGTCTATTTGAAGAACTAAATGATGTGAGTCTTTTTTAGCACTTTCTCTTTCTGTTTTTATAGCTTTGCGTTGTATATTTTTTACATACATGTGAGTACTAACCCTCATGGTCCAAACCGAAAGTTCATCTTTAAAAGCAGAAATTGATAGTGTCTTTTTAATCAGGTTTCCATTATCCCACAAAGCATATGTAATTTCTTCTGTGCCTTCTACATCTTGCAGTTTTAAAACATGAAACGTAATTCCCTTAATCCCTGGACATAGTTTACATTCTTGTAAATAACATAAATCAGATGGCTCAGAACACATTGTTGCATTTATTATTTGTGACCGACTTTCATCCAACTCTGTGACGTTACTCCCTCTAAAATTAATTAAGCTCGTAAGAAATAAATCATAATTTGCGCAATAGATACAGAGACAAACTTCTTTGATGGGGCTAAGTAAGACATACTTTGGTCGCAAACTATAAAATTTCGATTTTCCAATTCTCAATTCTGGATAATCATTTTTAAATACTTTATACGTCTCTTTTAAACTTCGAGTAAGAAAACGCTTAACTTTTTTCTCTTTTTTATTGTTAACTTTAATTGTAACAACGTCACATTTATTAGGACTTTGTCTTGAACAATTAAAATCATCATTTAAATAATATTCCATAACAATTTTTTCCATGTTTTCATCAATCGGATGGCCTGAATATGCATCTGGTTCTGAATAAATTCCTTTTTCTTTAACAAGATTTCTCGATTTGTTGATCATATACATTGTTATTTCTGGAAATAAAGATAAAATAACATGTTTTGTAAAGGATGAAGGTAGCAAAGTCAGAATTTTTATTTTTTCTGATACCGTAGAACACTTTTGCAAGGCTAGACCAAGATTTTGTATCCATTCTGTACAATGGCATACAGTTGATTCATTTGCTGTTATAGAAACGTCATAAACATTGTTCAACTTCACATCAAGGGTATTAGACAATGTTGAAAGTATTTTTTTTCTTCTTTGTTACGTAATTTTCAATTGATTTTTCATGTATAAGATTTTTTCTTTTAAGAGGCGATACAGAACCTAAGAAAGATGTACTTATTTCATTATTAAATTCTTCAATGCGTTCTGGAGTACTTGGTAAAAAATCTTCATCTCTATCAACTACGTTATCGGTAACTTCATTATCCATTATAAATTCATTGTCAGTACTACTCACCAATTCTAAAGCACGATTGTAACAATGTTGACACAGATATGTAGAAGGTGTCAAAGGTAAATGAGGATAGAGGTGCTTCAATGGATGAGCAAGATTCTCAAGTTGTTTTAAACGTACGGAACTAGATTTGTAAATAATTTGTTTGTGTTTGTCTAAAAAGTCTGCACATTTGATTCTCTCTGTTGAGTAATATTGAGACATCGTAGTTGAGTTGATAAGGTGTAAATATGTAATAATTTTCCAAAAGATGATGGTTTTAAATAAGACGAGATGTGTGATATATAGCAGAAACCGAACTTTTCTTTGTAAATATTAAGTCAAACCATATCCATCTAGCGGACAAATGTACTAGTACATATACTCCTATAAGTAGGCGCACGTACATGTATATTACATACGCACAAAGATAAATACCTTTACATTGACTCTAATATCATTGACTATACATAAGCGTTAAGCGTGAAAAATTTGTTTGTGTGTTATCTCATTAGTGATCGCTATCCCAGGAAAAAAGTACCGAATCTCACAAATACGTCTAGCTAGGCATTACCGTCCTCTATCACGACAACAAAAATTGTGCAAAAAACATGGGGTTTTCGAGAAAAAGGCACTTCTCTAAAAAATGAATTTTTCAGTAAAAAGTGCATAGCTCGTGGATTTTTTATTTTTTTTGAAAATGACATTAAGGCCGTTAAAGAGGGCTCAAAACTGAGTGAAATTATGTGTTACACGTTTAAAAGCTTGAAAAACTGCTGAAACAATAGCAGTCTGAAAATCACATTGAAAATTTTTTTTCTCAATGAAAGAATTTTCTCGGAATTTTTCGGTATCGCTGAACGCATGAAATTTTGATGAAACAAAAAAATAAAAAAACACGTGTAAAATATTTTTTCGAGTAGAACATAAATATTTTTCTTTCAACCTGATAGGTGAAATGGGCATACGCGGGCTGTCTGATTTGAGATGGATTCGGCCTGTTTGAGAATGCCATAATTTTCAATGAGGACATGCTGTGGGTGTTTACAAATAAATTGAGAGCCAAACACTTTAATAAATTAAATTTCAGTATATTATAAAACGGTCTATAAACTTAACTCTATTACAAAAATTGGTTGAATATTACAAAGCTTGGTTGAGTATCTGAGTGTTACAAGTTTATGTTTGAGTGTATGAGTGTTACAAAGATTATGTTTGAGTGTTTCTATGTGAGTGAGATTTCAGAGAATTGCTGAGTTTGAATTAGTAAATTCCGTTGAGTTTACTGCTAGCATAAATACACACAATGAATGTTATTGATTTCTTGTGGTTGAGACTTGACAAGAATTATGTGCAGAGTACTTCATATGAGATTACTGCTTGCTTGAGTCATCAAAATGGCTGTGTGTAGGTGTGTGTGAGTTTACCTTAGCTTCATAGAAATTGTATTAATTTGGAGAAGAATGAGGAAGCCGGTTGAATCACACAGTCCATAGAGATGAAGCCAATTGAGTTGTAACCGCAGATGAGTTATAGCCAGTGAGAGGAGCCAGTGAAACAGGAGAGTTGGTAAAAGCCAGTTGAGCACCGCCAGTTGAGTCTTACGTAACGGTTACCGAGAGTGGTTGCCTCATGGCTATCTAGAGGCAGCGAGCCGGTGAGAAGCCATGTCAGAAGCTGCCGTGTGAGAAGCACTGCCGTATGAAAGCACTGCCGTATGAGAAGTTCCGTTTGAGAGATACAGCTGACTGAGAGTATGCCGTGTAAAAGTCCATGCGGCCTCGTTGCGAGCACGCCGTATGTACATTGAGAGAGCGAGAGAGAGCGGCCTCGTGTCGAGCACGCTTCACTACCGAACAGTGAGAGCCGCTTTGTATGAGTAGATGCCGTGTGAGAAAATATGCCTCTATGTATGAGGAGCTGCCGTGTGAGATGATCCGCTGAATGAGACGAGAGTCCGAGTATGAGGCACCATACTAGTCACCATGCAGCCTCGCAACGAGCACACTGTAGACTATACCGGGTCGGGGTGAGAACTGCTGCCGTTTTAGTAGCAGCCGCAGACTGAGTTTTTCAAAGAGTGAGCACTTCCGTCTTCTTGGCCTTCACGATTCACTTCGCGAATCAAATCACAATCTCTCTCACATTTGCATGTGAGAGAGCGAGAGAGACCGAAAAGCGCGAATTCACCTTGTGAATCAGTGTAGTGTCTCGGCTGTTCCGCCGAGAGGCCGCGAGGTGCTGCCGTGCCGTGGCAGCGCCGTGAGTCGTACCGAGCTGAGCATAACCGCGGGAATTCAAATTACTGAATTCCCAAACACGGCCATAAAACGGATTTTTACATGCCTACAGTAAATAAAGTCATAGGTGAATACTCCGCACTTAAAGTCATTAATGATATTTTAAGTATAAACGGTTATTCTTTAACAGAATTCAATTTGCCTTCTTTAGATGTTACTATTGACAACTACAACGTTGTAGATCATTCTAAAAGCATTTCTGAATATAAATGATAGAACAAACACATTCACAAAAGCACAAAATATCATTTTTAACACTATACTGAATGCTGTTAATGGGAATGGAAATAAATGTAACGCGGCCAGGTATAGCAGCTAATTTATTAGAAGATGGTAAAACCATACATACAGCATTTAAATTACCTTTAATCATTCATGAACAAACTACATGTAATATAGGTATATCCTAATACTAGCAATGGAATATTTCTCATAAATGTACAAGTATTATATGGGATGCAATTACAATGACATTGAAGTATACTTTTGAAGCAGTAGATCGTTTATTCAAAGATTTACGCAGCAACAACGACACTTTTGGTGGTAAAATAATAGTAGTTTCTGGAGATTTCCGTCAAACGTTACCTGTTGTTCGTCATGGTGATCGAACAATAACTATAGATAATTGTATTAAAAACAGTAAATTATGAGTTAAGTTTGAAAATATGTGTTTAAAAGATAATAAACGCATTAAAGATAATAATATAGAGTTTAAGCAATGGCTATTAAATTTTGGTGATGGCGTTTTTAAAACCGAGTTCGTAACAAAAATTGTTCAAAAATTGTCCAAAAATTGTCCAAAAATTGTCTAAAAATTAATGAAAATTGAAAGGGTGGGTGAGGAAAAATAAGTGAGGAAACATCATAATATAATAGAGGATTGCTACATTGTGAAATCTTTTTTTTTTATTGTTAGAAAGATATCAGAACAAGGATGATTCACAAATGGATCATGATTAAATAGTTTATAACATATAGAAGAGTTCAAAATCATTATTCTTATTATACATTAAGTCCACCAAAAGATTATGTTCAAGACTGTCAAAGTACGCAACCTTCTGTAGTAGAAAAAAAAGAAATACTGTTGCAGATAATATTCCTCTAGCAGAGCCTCGTTCTACTTTATGGTGTTTTAATTATGGATATTTTACTGGCCCTATGATTTCTAAAGGTAAACTAGGATTATTAAAACCCGGAAATAGTGATATACAATATAAGATTTTCTCAGATTATATTAAAAGTGCATCATGCTCAAGTATTTTTTAATTTTACATTTTACGGGAATTCTTTCAGATTCAGGCTTCATTTTATTTTTTGTTTAAAGTTTCAGATATATTCAGATAAATAGCAAACTTTTATTATAAAATTAAAAAAAAAATGTTATTAATCTAAGTATTGTTACTTTGTGAAATCTTTTTTTGCTTCCTCCTAGAGGAAGCTTTGTGATAGTAAATTTTTGAGTTGTTGTAAAAACATGTTATAATTGTGTTCCGAGGTCTTAGGAAACAAAATAAACGGTTTTCTGTATGCATGTGTGCGTGTGTGTGCGCGCGTGTGTGTGCGCGCGCGCGCATGTGTGTGTGTGTGTGTGTGTGTGTGTGTGTGTGTGTTTTTTTCTTTTTTTTTTCTTTTTTTTTTTTCCGAAGAGGTGGAGAATGCTTTTTACGCACCATGTCAAGAGCTGCTCGGAGCTCCCCGTGTGTGGGGCTCGCCAAGTTCATGGTCTAACTTGTCTGGTCAGATGGATGGACCAGATCCCGCTGTGCAGGACCCATACCCACTAAACTCCAACCTCTTTGTCTTCCGTACGCGTAAACGAAACCCCCGCGGAACTGCCCCTAGGTATTACTTCGCGGGGGAGGCATTAGCTAATTTGCTCTTCCTTCTTGCTGTCATTCCCTACATCCCCCAACTGATGTTAGTTGGTTGGAGGTTCAGGATAGGTTGCCTTCTTCTCTTCCTCTTGGTTATCGTCTTCTTCTTGCTGCATCGTCCAGTCGTCTTCTTCTTACTGCATCGTCCGGCCACCTGCATGAAGAAAGAAAGCCTACTATTCTATAGCCTGGTGCCCCGCATCTATCATTCGCTGTTCTCTTCTCTTCTTCTCTTCTTTCCGTAGCTCTTCGATGACTTCCCTGGCGAAGTCCGTTGCGGCAATCCATGCCTTCTCTGATGCAAGCATCTGTCGAACCAGGTTCTCTGGCGTGATCGCCGTCACAAGTGTTCTTTCGAGCTTTCGTCTTTGTATGTTAAATCTGGGACATGAGAAAAACACATGCCTTGCGTCCTCCTCTAGTCCGTGACATGTTGAGCATTCTGGGGAGTCCTCGTGCTTATACTTGTGCAAGTATTCTCGAAAACATCCATGTCCAGTCAGCATCTGCGTCAGGTAGTAGCTTGGATTTCCATGTTTCCGGCTTAGCCATTCCGCTATCCGCGGGACGAGCTCGTGGGTCCATCTACCCTTTTCGGAGCTGTCCCACTGTGCCTGCCAGCGTTGAAGACTTTTCTGTCTTTCTCTTTTCCTACAGTCATCTGCATCTGACTGCCTTTGGCTTCTGTGCTGATATATTCTCCTCTGCTCCTCAGCCAGGATCTCGATTGGTAGTAGCCCTGAGATTACGTGTGCAGCGTCTCTGGAGACGGTCCTAAACGCACTAGAAACTCTCAGCGCCATTTGCCGGCCTACTGGGTATATCCTTCTTTGGCACTCCTGCAGCTGTAACGCACTTGCCCAAATGGCAATACCATAGGTCAGTATTGATGTAACCACTGACGCTAGGAGAGCTCGTCTTCTTGGTTTGGGCCCACCGACATTGGCATGAGGCGGGAGAGCGCTCCTCCAACTGCTGCGGCTTTAAAGCTGGCATTCTCGACTTGATCTTTGAAGTTGAGAAGCGCATCTATCATTACCCCTAGGTAACGGATAGATGGTTTTGACTCAATTTCGTGCTCACCGACTTGTAGTGTGATTGTTTCGCATGTCTTCCTGCTTGTTATAAGCGTAATTTCTGTCTTATGCTTAGCCATCTTGAGTCCTGATTCGTTCGTCCATCCAGCACACTTGCTGAGTGACACGTTGAACAGATTTTTAATATCCTCGAGGTGCTTGCCTACAATTACAAGAGTAACATCATCTGCAAATGCAACGGGCGTTACCATCCTTGGGATCGTCAGCTTAAGTAGGCCGTTGTACATGATGATCCATAAAAGCGGCCCCAGTACCGAGCCTTGCGGCACTCCTCCAGTGACTCTATATACCTTAAGTCCATCGTCTGTGTCATACTGCAGGATTCTGTCCGTGAAGTAGCTAGCTAGAACTGGTCGAGTGCTTCCATTATTCGGTCCCACCTGGCAGAGTTGAACGCGTTCTGCATGTCCAGCGTCACTACTGCGCAGTATTGCTTCTCACCAATTTTCCATCTAGTCCCTGAGATCGCATCCTTCGCGATGTTAACTACTAGGTTAATCGCGTCTACGGTTGACCTTCCTTTTCGAAATCCATACTGTCTGTCTGACAGGTGCTTCTCGGCTATAGCTTCAATTCTCGTGTACATGATCCATTCGAGGATCTTCCCCGCCGAGTCGAGCATGCAGAGGGGGCGATATGCTGATGGTTCATCGGGCGGCTTGTTTCCTTTTAGGAGCAGGACCAGCCTCTGCGTTTTCCATTTGGCAGGAAAGTAACCTTCTTGTAGGCATCTGTTGTACATGTGAAGAAACATATCCGGTGCTATACTTATTGCATTTTTTAAGGCAATGTTCAGGATGCCATCCGGTCCAGGGGCCTTCTTGTTTCCCAGTCTAGAGCATGTAATCTTCAGCTCTTCCAGTGTTATCGGTGGTATTGGTTCCTCCGTGGTAAGGTCACCGATCTGCAGGTCCGGTTGCTGTGGGAAGAGGTTTGTGACAATCTTCTCCAGCAGGACCGGGCATGTGGGTGAAGACAGTAGCTGTGATTTCACTCTTTTCATCACCACTTTGTATGGTCTACCCCATGGGTCGCTTTCTACTTCATCAACCAGCTCTTTCCAGCAATTTGCCTTGCTACTTTTGATTGATTTGACCAGTTTAAGTCGTGCTGCTTTGTAAGATTCCTGGAGATCTCTGTAGTTTGATTTTTTTCTGGCTCGTGTTGCTTTTCTTGTTGCACGGATTCTTTCCTGTCGACTTTTGGCAATATCATTGTTCCACCAGTACATGGGCTGATGGTCGTTGTGGGGGCGCTTTCGTTGCATCGTGGCGTCACATGCAAAGGCAACTCTGCGCATTGCTTTTTCTACCTCCTCTTGCGCGCTGTTGGCAGCAATAGGTTCGCTATTGAATGCTTCTTGGAACAGTTCCACATCAAATTTGTTCGATTCCATCCTCTGAAGGTCGCCCTCTTAGATGGGGGTCCCTTTTTGGCTTTTGTGCTCAGCACTGACCAGGTGATGAGCCGATGGTCGCTCGCGTTGAGCATGTCGTGCACCGTCCAGTCATTTCCTACTCTTGCTAAGCTAGGGCTGACCAGAGTCAGGTCGATTATCGAGCTTCCAGTGTCCCTCTCGAAGGTGGGCAGGGTTCCGGTGTTCAGAAGGGTCAAGTCCAAGCATACGATTGCCAGTAGAAGCTCGGTTCCTCTATCGTTCGTTTTCTTGCTGCCCCATTCGACTGCCCAGGCATTAAAATCTCCCGCTATGGCACAGGGGGAGTGTTCCTTGGCATCCTCGACCAGTCTGTCAAGCAGGTCCGTAAATTCGCTGATATTTAAGCTGGGAGGAGCATAGACGCTATAGAAATTCACGTTTCCGAGTTTTTCCCTCACAAAGCCACTATGCTTCGCATCCGGCTGATCTTCGAACGACCGGTTGTTGCAGGACCAGATGACAGCCTTGCCAGTAGTGTCTGTCACCCATGCCTGCGTGTTTAGCCTTATGTACGGATCAGCGATAATGGCCACGTCTATCTTCATCTCTCTGACCGTTTGGATCAACAGATCGTGTGCCGCCTCGCAGCGGTTTATGTTGTGTTGTAACACTCTCATCTTTTTCTAACGAGTTGGCTCGTATTCTTCTTCTTCTCGTGAAAGGCAGCACATTTGTAGCTTCCTACTATGTGGTGGTGATCTTTGTCCCTTTCAGCACATAGGGGACAGTGCGGTTCTTTCTTGCAGTCGGCGATTTTGTGCCCTGCCTGTCCGCACTTGAGGCACAGGCCGGATCTGTCGATCTGACTCGGGCATTTGCTGACAATGTGCCCCGTGTTCCAGCACTTGAAGCATTTCTGCGGTCTGGTCACTTCTTTAACGGGGCAGTTCACTAGTCCGATACGGATTTTGCCTCTATCTCCTATCACTTTGCGGGCCACCTCTTCGGGCAGCTTGATTGAGGCAATTTTGGTCCCTTTGTAGGCTGGGCGTAGCGCTCTTATAGCGTCTTTCGTTACTGTGAGCTCGTTGCCTGCTGCTTTCTGCAAGGCCGCTTTCACTTCTTCTTTTGTGGTTGTCTCCTCAATATCCCGTATTGAGAGTTCCACTTCGTGTGACCTGCCGGATACAACTGCCTGACCGCCTAGTACCTCAGCCACCTTTCTTTAGAGAGATTCCAGCTTATCCCCATTTTTCCTGTTGAGGACTATCAGCAGGTGGTCGTTGTTGGTTCTTCTGACCTTATCGACATTTTCCTCCAGTCCTTCCTCCGCTAACCCTTTCTTGACTTCTTTCAGGATGTCAGCGTATGTAGCACTTCCCTGGGCACTAATGAGTAGTGCCTTTGGTAGCGCCTTCTTCTTACGCTGTTTGGGGGCCTTCTTTCTTTTTTCTTCTTCTTTTGCTCGCTTTTTCTTTTTTTTCTTCGTGTTGTGTAGCCACTCCATTTCTTCGACCTCTTTTGGGGCCATCTGCTGGGGTCTCTCTTCTTAAATGTGTTCCACTCCGGGGAGCGCTACCACTGTCTGTGGTGCCTTTTGTCCTAGAGACACCTTCTTTGCAGCCTGATTCACGTTTGGTGAGGGTGGAGAGTGCTCTTTCCTCTTTGGAGTCCCTTGGAGGGGGCTGTACCAGTTTGTATTACCTGGCGACTGGAACAACTCATTCTGGACACCGCAGAGTAGCTGGGCTCTCTGGTTCACCTCTCCATCAGTTTGTTTGTCAGGTGCCGCTGTTGTTGAGATGATAGTCTTCGGTGCAGCCCGCATCAGCTTCCTTATTTGTGTGAGGGACTTTTGGATCTCATCTACCAGCTTACGGGTTTCCGCGGTCACTGTTCTTCGGGTTTTCCCATCCGGCATTTTCTCGTTTAGGTGCTCCACGAGTCCAGCTATTAGCTGTTCGTGTTCCTCCCATGCACTGGGCTTTTTCGTCTTTCGGGTAGTTTTGGGAAGAGCACCCCGAGGAACTCCTAGTTCCAGATCTGCTTGGCATACTTTATGCGGGTCCCCCTTACCTAGCTTTCCTTTGTTCGACTTCTCCACGTGATCCACTTTTGCTTCAGCTTTTTCTTCTTCGCTCGTCTTCTGAGATGCAGTAGGGGCCAAGCGATTATCCCCTTCTGCACCAGCCTGATTGGCCAGATCATGCTTTTGGCTCCCCCCAAAATCCGTGGAGCCTGCACCGATCACCGGGGCTTTCACCTGATCAAATCGGTGGTGGGATTTTCCTCATTGTTGAGGATACCTACTTGGGGTAATATATTTTTCAGCACACTATCCATATTTGGTTTATTATTTAGGGTGCCTTCCCCTAGCTAGTTTTGGTCCGCCCCAGGTATTTTATTTCCCTGGTACCCTTCATATCTGACGAGCATTCCCTTATCCGCCACCTGGGGAGGCGCCTGATGCGAGGCTAGCAACTCGACACAGGTGTGTGTGTGTGTGTGTGTGTGTGTGTGTGTGTGTGTGTGTGTGTGTGTGTGTGTGTGTGTGTGTGGGTGTGTATGTGTGTGCGTGCGTGCGTGCGTGCGTGCGTGCGTGCTTGTGTGTGTACGTGCGTGTGTACGTGCGTGTGTGCGTGTGTGTGTGCGTGTGTGTGTGTGTACGCCTGGATCTCAGCTTCTACTCGGTTTTGACCGGACAGATCTCATTTTTTTGTTTTTTTTTGCGTGATGGCGGGTGAAAAATCCGTTTTTTGATTGGGGGGATGCGTTTTTGTTTTTTTTTTCAAATTTTCGATTTTCTCAAAACTGTTTTTTGATTTTTTTTAATGATAGGATCGAGTTATTCGAATCTGATGGGTAGCGTTCGAAAGAGAATTAAAATACCTATATTTTCTAAACAAAAAAAAAGTTTCTAGCTATCACGGTTCTTTTGTTATTAACAAAAACGTGTTTTTTTTTTAGAAGCTTATAACTCCTAAACTTAACGGTCAATTTTTTTGAGAAAAATCATGATAATAGAGAATATAAATAGCTATAATCTGTTAAAATTTGAATACATTCTGTAGGCTAGATTTTGAGTAAAAAATTGAAAAATGAAAAAAATCAGTTTTGTATGTCCAACGATTACAGGAGTAAAATTGACTTAATGGCTTCAAAATTCCTTTTAGAGGTAGATTTTTTATAGTTCTCGGTCGAATTCTTTCATCAAATATCAGAGATATTTGAGGTTAAAATTTTTTTGACATTTTATAAAAATCGTAATTTCTCGAGAACGGCTCTATGTATCTGAATGGGATGGGTGGCATTCGAAAGAGAATTAAAATACCTATATTTTCTAAAAAAATTAATTTTCTATCTATCACGGTTCTTTAGTTATCATCAAAAACAAAAACCTGTTTTTTTTTATAACTCATAACTCCAATAATGTTATCATCAGTATATTATAAAAGTATATAGTATTGGCGTGAAAATGTAATATGTTTGAATTTTCCAGATTGAATTCTTCACGGAGAGAAATTCGTTCCCAATATTACACGGAGCGCACTACTATTCTTCCACGCGGCGCTCCGTACTAAATTCGCAGCAGCTCCATACGATTATCGTATGGAGTTATGGGAATAGCGCATGGCTTGCAGCGTTAATCGCATGGAGCGGCTGCGGGCAGAGTACGGAGGGCGTGTGAAAACGGCATGACTAAGGTCCATGCGTTTGTCGCAACGAATTTCTCTCCGTGTTGAGTTTAAGTATTCAAAACTGATGAATAATTAAAATAGTATAAGAGTAGGTGACGCTCCGATCGGGGTACGTGTAGTGCAGTATGTATTCCGGCCGGGTCCAACAAGCTGTGGGTTAGTCACGAATCATCATTTATCAGCTCAAAATTTATATAAATGTGATATAAATAAATAATAAATAAATAAATAAATTTAAAAATAAACAATTTTTAATATTCATAAATGAATTTAATTACAATTATGCAATAAATTTTTTAAAAAATTATAAATTTTGTTATTAAAAATTAATTAAAGGAATCAACAAATTACCGTTGAGGTAGCTACGGGCCAATGAATTGGCAGCGGTTTTTTTATTATTACAGAGTTATATCAGAACAAAGATAATTGACAAGAAGATCATGATTAAATAGTTTGTAACATAGAAGAGTTCAGGAGTTGAACATATATTATTATAGTATTATTTACAAATTTTTCATGTTTGGTGGTGTGAACCAAAATCATTATTATTATGCATTAAGGCCACCAAAGGATTATGTTAAAGTCTGTCAAAGCACGCAACCTGTAGTAGAAAAAAAATTCTGTTCGAGATAATATTCCTCTAGCAGAGCCTTGTTCTACTTTATGGCGTTTTAATTATGGATGCTTTACTGGCCCTATGATTTCTAAAGGTAAACTAGCATTATTAAAACCCGGAAATAGTGAGATATAAGGTTTTCTCAGATTATTAAAAGTGCATCATGCTCAAGTATTTTTTAATTTACATTACATTTGTAATGTTGTATTTGCTTAAACCCACTAACAGAGTCTAAACAATGAATAACTAAGACTCGAGCAAATATTTCGGAACTATTTCCTCCGTGGTACTATACTTACGGAGCCGCGCCACGACTTGAGACTATTATCTTGATGAAGGAGTAGTCATGAATCAGCAACAACCATCGCCGAACTCCAATAACTCCGACTCGAGAACCAACGATGCTCACGAAATGGCGTCGCGCTGCTGTTCGACGAGTCCAGTGGCTGGCTTGCGCACCCTGAAACTCACTAAATAACGATAGGATACGCACACAATATTAACACTCGCAAAGTCGGGATAAGGGTTAATCAAAACTTTATTAAACGCCGTTGGCGGCGGTTGCTGTCGCTCCTCGTCCAGTTCTCCTGGTCTGCACCTGGAACACCAAATCCTCGATGAAACCCGCGCTGATCCCCCGCGAATACTAGCCCGGAGTGATCCGTCTACCGGCGCCCGGAACTGCCGGGTAACTCGACCGGGGCCTCGATCCCAACACAAAACCCTCCTGAGAGCCACCACCACATGAATACCCTCAACCAGTGGTGGGTACGCATAATTGCGCTCGTATTATACATGTATATATACACATGTATTATATACGTATTATACGACAGATTCAATCATACTGTATTTTGCATTGTCAAAGTAGAATTACATTTTTAGTTATGGAGATGAAATTCAAATTTCGCGCGGGTATAGGAGCTTTCTCAGAATACGAAAATACACTAATACCTATTGTTTTTCTTTGAAATTGGGTTGAGGTAATTGCAACATCACAAGTACAACTGGACTTCTTGTTGACATGCCAAGATGCGATCGTGTACTCGCTATATTTGAAGGTTAAGGTGCGAGTTTTTTCTTGTAGCTGCACCAATTGCTCTTCAGTTTGTTAATAAGTTATTTTTTTTTTTGAGAGAAAACAATGGTTAAGCCTCAACATTCTTACTGGGATAAAGGCTTTAAAAGACATGCTATTAGTGAAAATAATATACTAAAAACCATTACAATATGCAATATTTGTGAAAAGACGTTAAAGAATACGGCGGCTAGTCGACTAAAAATGGACAGGCAAGTGAAATTGTGTTACATCTAACGAAATAAGTTATATTAAATAATTTATTTTAATCAAATGCTTTTATATCCTAGGAATGCTTGTAGATTGGAACCAAATGAATTTGAATCTATTATTGATACCAGTTCTGGTAGCAGTAATGATGCTATAGCAAAAAGTAATATGATGTGTAAAGTTAACAAAAAAAGAAAAGTTCAAAGTATAAGCAGCTTTGAGGGAAATGATGTAAATTTTAATTATAATGAAGTTAATCTTGATACACCTAACAGTCGTAACACTACAAGCAGCTTAAATGTGTGTATGAAAATTAATATACACAAGATTAACTATTTTTAAATGTAATGTGTTTTTAGAATATTTGTTATAAATTTCGATTTTTTTCTTATAGGTAATTTTGGATAGTAACAGTACCAATAAATCTATTAGTAAAATACAATTACAAGATATGAAAAACGTTGGTAAAAAACAAGGTGCACCAATACATGCATTCTTAGATAAAATAGGACCATGTGAACAATCCAAAATTAATGCAAGTTTGATTAATTATTTGATAGTCAATAATGTGGATTTTACGATAATCGAAACTAGTTCTTTCATTGGACTTATAAAGAGTTTAAGGCCTGCGTATAAACCTCCATCAATTGAAAACTTATTAAAAAGTACATTAGAAGAATTTTACTATGATTACACAGCAAAAAACATAGTAGTTACTTGTTATGGTATTTTATTAGTAAGTGCTCAGGCATGTAATGATTTAGTAAGTATGGTTTATGATGACAGAGGTAATTACCGTGTCATTAAAACAAGTGTTTATTCTGAAGATTTAGTGCGATTTATTAATAATTCAATTGATATTGTAAGACAGAAATTTAATCAAGAAATTCATGCAATTATTTATAATTCTGAAATACCTATTAGCAGTATTAACTTTGGTCAAAAGTATTGGTATTTTCAGTGCATGTCTCTAAAACTTAAGCAATTATTAAATTTAATTTTAGATGCTTCTTTTTCAGAAAAAATTAACAAAATATTTAATGAAATTGAAAAAAATTTTACCAATTCGGAAAATCAAAGGTTTTCTATTGATAATATAGAAGAATGTTATAACTTATTAAAATATTGCTCTAGTAAGATAAGAAATTTACGCAAGGTGATCGTTGATGATTCAAATAAAGTAAATCAAGAAGTTCGCTTATTACTTTTTAATGATAAATTCTTAAATGAATTAAAAGAGGTAGAAAAATTTTAAGTTTTGCAAGTAAAATCTCAGATAAAGTTGGATTTGAATATACACTAGCTGATGCAGTTGAGTTCTACTTTGATTTATTAAATGTTGTTGATCTAAATAAGTATAAACAACTAATTATGGACAACTTTTCTGATATTATTACTAATGTGACTATAGCAAGTAATTACTTTCATCCGGTTTACAGAGGAACTAAGTTTTACCATGAAGACCAAATACAATTCAGGAATTTTTAATTGATGAACTGACTGAAGAAGGAATGTCAGATTATTTTGAGTATGAATCAAAAAAATGAGACATTTTTAAAACTTTTTGAAAGAAATATAAAATCACCAAAAATTTTTTGGTTATCAGCAAAAAGATATTATCCAACATAGCAAAATTTTGTTTAAAGCTTTGCGCGATTCCTGTATTTTGTCCACAAAATAATTTAAAATATTTGATGAGTGGTAGATGATGATACACAAAATAAAATTCGTGAATTGTACTATTTATTAAAGATAAAGGAGATTTAAAATAAACGAAATGAATCATAATAACTTTACAAAAGACGATCTCGATTTTACAAATATTTAATTTTTAAGTAATTCCTATAACAAAAAATTGCTGAAATGTATTTTTATATTTTTATTTATTATTTAAAAGCGATGCTTTTGTTAAAGAAAAAGAAAAAAACAAATACGTTTGTTTAATATAAATTATATTAATACAAACTTAATTTAAGATAGTTTTTAATGTTATTAAATTCTATTGTATATTATATGATTGTATAATTTGTTTAAATATTAATATACAAATTTTTGTAACAGTGTTAAATAAATAAAACTTGTGTAATTTTATTAAAATACTTGACTATGGCTTACTAGTTATATATATCCTAATCCTCCTCATCTACAACAAAATCATTTTCTATAAAAATATTATCATTAAATCTTTTGTCATAATATAGAGAAATTAATTTAGTCGATCTTTCTGATTTTAATCTATTTCTTCGCGCATAATGAACGTACGACCACTCCGAAAAGAGTCGCTCTAATTGTCCGGTTGAAGCACATATATTTTGCAATTTGATTGCTAATGCACTAAGTTCAGGAGCCAATCTTTTAGCTGCATTCCAAAGGTTTAATCCAGATTGATAATTTCGTTGAAACAGTCTTCCAAAAATTCCTTCTCTGTTTTTGAATTGTTGGAGTTGTTCTCTTCCTCGTTCAGTTGTTAATTCTGTTTGGAAAAAATTTTCCATCTTATTCATAAATTGCTCATTTCCTTCGAATTGTCGACCTTGATATACAGGGTGCAAAAAATTTGCCGCAAGTCCATAGACGTTTACTGCTTTTAACAGGCGAACGTGGATTAGACGTTGATATTCGTCATTATTAACTGGAATTTTTAGTAACAACCACAGTTCGGTAGATTGAGAAATGCTGCAATCGGCTTTTTGACAAATATTAATCAGTTGACAAATTGAATCCAAAACTAAATTATTATCGATAAGCATTAATTCAAACCCTGGGTCATTTAACAAATTCAAACTATCGTTCGAAAGAAAACGTTGATTTTCATCTCGATCTGCTATTTGTCGCATTAGTGGTAAATTTCTTAAACATCTCCTGAACGCATCTCGATGACAACACCATCTTGTATCTTCAATAAGAACCATTCAGTTACCTCCTAATTCTAGTAAATGGCTCTCTAACGCAGTATTTTTGAATTCCTTCAGTAATCTATTAACTTATGCTGCAAAGCTGTTATCAACAGCTGTTTGAGAATGCCATAATTTTTAATGAGGACATGCTGTGGGTGTTTACAAATAAATTGAGAGCCAAACACTTTAATAAATTAAATTTCAGTATACTATAAAACTGTCTATAAACTTAACTCTATTACATAAATTGGTGGAATATTACAAAAGCTTGGTTGAGTATCTGAGTGTTACAAGTTTATGTTTGAGTGTATGAGTGTTACAAAGATTATGTTTGGGTGTTTCTATGTGAGTGAGATTTCAGAGAGTTGCTGAGTTTGAATTAGTAAATTCCGTTGAGTTTACTGCTAGCATAAATACACACAATGAATGTTATTGATTTCTTGTGGTTGAGACTTGACAAGAATTATATGTGCAGAGTACTTCATATGAGATTACTGCTTGCTTGAGTCATCAAAATGGCTGTGTGTAGGTGTGTGTGTGAGTTTACCTTAGCTTCATAGAAATTGTATTAATTTGGAGAAGAATGAGGAAGCCGGTTGAATCACACAGTCCATAGAGATGAAGCCAATTGAGTTGTAACCGCAGATGAGTTATATCAAGCGAGAAGAGTTGTAGCCAGTGAGAAGAGTTGTAGCCAGTGAGAAGAGTTGTAGCCAGTGAGAGGAGCCAGTGAAACAGGAGAGTTGGTAAAAGCCAGTTGAGCACCGCCAGTTGAGTCTTGCGTAACGGTTACCGAGAGTGGTTGCCTCATGGCTAGCTAGAGGCAGCGAGCCGGTGAGATTATGCCATGTCAGAAGCTGCCGTGTGAGAAGCACTGCCGTATGAAAGCACTGCCGTATGAGAAGTTCCGTTTGAGAGATACAGCTGACTGAGAGTATGCCGTGTAAAAGTCCATGCGGCCTCGTTGCGAGCACGCCGTATGTACATTGAGAGAGCGAGAGAGAGCGGCCTCGTGTCGAGCACGCTTCACTACCGAACAGTGAGAGCCGCTTTGTATGAGTAGATGCCGTGTGAGAAAATATGCCTCTATGTATGAGGAGCTGCCGTGTGAGATGATCCGCTGAATGAGACGAGAGTCCGAGTATGAGGCACCGTACTAGTCACCATGCAGCCTCGCAACGAGCACACTGTAGACTATACCGGGTCTGGGTGAGAACTGCTGCCGTTTTAGTAGCAGCCGCAGACTGAGTTTTTCAAAGAGTGAGCACTTCCGTCTTCTTGGCCTTCACGATTCACTTCGCGAATCAAATCACAATCTCTCTCACATTTGCATGTGAGAGAGCGAGAGAGACCGAAAAGCGCGAATTCACCTTGTGAATCAGTGTAGTGTCTCGGCTGTTCCGCCGAGAGGCCGCGAGGTGCTGCCGCGCCGTGGCAGCGCCGTGAGTCGTACCGAGCTGAGCATAACCGCGGGAATTCAAATTACTGAATTCCCAAACATTCCGCCCGCCATCAACCGCCAGGTTGATTTAAATTCCGATTGGCACTGGCAAGATGGCGAGTTTTGCAATTGGGCGGGTGAGTTGAGTGGTGGCCGTCTTTATTGTTACAACTCTGGTGAGATTGTCAGTTCCAGGGTGAAGTTGAGTGACTCTTGCGAGTGGCCATTTGCTTGGGGGTGAGTGTTCATCCGTGAGTAGTACCATGGAACCCACTTTTATCTCATGAGAGGGATGATGCCATTTTGAAATTGATTGAAGCCGTTGAAGGTATTGAGTTGACCAATGCTTCCAAAATTGCTGAGTGATCCGTTGAATGAGTTGCCATTTGGAAAGCCTTGATTCCTTGAAGGTGAGTAAGCTTAGTTCAGGCACTGAGTTCAATGCCTTGCCGATGAGAAAGTTCCTTGATGATGTAGTCCTGCATCTTCTGAGAGTAGCCATATACTATGTGAGGATTATCCGTATTGAGTACCATGAATTCCACTTGGTTTCGTAAGATGAGTGATGCCTTCTTGATGTTGATGGAGCCCGTTGTTGAGCAGACTTGCTGCCAGAGTTACTGAGTCATCCATGAAGGAGTTTCCCAACTGGACAGCTGAAATGCATTGACAGTTAGAATCCAAGTGAAACATTGAGTTTAATACCTTGATGATGAGAACAAAGCCAAAGTGAGTGTATCTTCTGAATCCTTTTGGAGTGGTTGTAACGGCTTTGAGTTGAGCAAACCTTCAATTGAGTCAGCAAGGATGATGCAATTCCAATTTGAGAATAATGTTGTCCATGGTCTGTTAGCGATGAAATATTATTGAATTCACCACTGCTTTCCACTTACATTATACGAAATGCTGCAGGTGGGTTGAGTATCCATGGAGTGCCATCATTGATGTGAGTTGTACCAAGTTGAGTTTGTTGTAGAGAATGTTGCGAAGGTAGTTCTCCATTTGAAATAAACCATATGTATGCCGTATTGATACCATTCGGATGAGTAGCCACTGACCATGTATAGATGAACAGCTGATGACAATGCTGTGAGAGAGAGCGCACAAATACAAATCCAGCACTTGTATGTTTTTGGATTCACGTCCCTTCGATGAGTTGATGAGTGGTCCTGCTAAATTGATCCCAGTGTGAGTGAAGGGTTGTGATGGGGTGTTCCAGTGCACTGGATAGTTGCCCCATGAGTTGCTGAGTCCGATGAGTCCGATACCTTGCACAAGTTACAGAATCTTGAGTAAATAACTTGGCCGGAACTCTGCTTCCAATAATCCAAATTTCCTGCCTGATGTGTGCAGAGTGAGTTTTCTCGGTGCCACCGAGAAATATTGGTATGTGAGAATTCCGAATGATCAGTGATGAGTTGACTGCACCGTAATAATGTTACTGGATGTTGAGTGATATTCCAGTTGAGTTTTGTAAAACCGATCTCCTACCATGATGATTCCATCTGAGTCTATACAGTCAATCTATTGAGTAGATGAATCCGTGGGACTTGAGATATTTCAGCATATTGAGTTCAGTATTGAAAACGAACTTGCTGAGGTTTCTTGATCCAGAAGATTTTTTCTTTGCTGATTATATCAGCTGTGAATCTCGTCTTTGTTGAACTTTGCCGTTTGCCTTGGAATGATCACCAGCTAGCATTAGCTAGCCAGTAATTTTGAGTAATCTAATGAGTAATGAGTGTGTATTGACGAGATCCCATGAAATTTCCTTATGTGATGTGGCTGCAGTGAGTGTGACCTTTGTCTCTTTCTGGAAAGTGTTCCCCTTTTTTGAGTCAGCTTGAGATGTCCATGATGATTGTCTTCCCTTGGTTGTTGGAGCTATTCCTTGACTGAGTGTTACCCTCATTCCAACAAATTCTTTCCATCGTGAGGCACGTGAGATTATGAGTGTGCATACCATATTCTGATCTGTCCATAAATGAACATCAGCGCTTGGCAGTTGAACTTTGTCCAAACATACCTTGAGTAAACCTTGCCGCTCTGAACTCCAACCTTGATATGGAGTCTGGGTTGATTGTTGCCTTCCGTCTTGATGAGACTATAAATAATAATCCAATCGTGAGAAATGTGGATATAATATTGAGTGCTGTAGTTGTTGCCTGTTGCGAAGCATTCGAAAAGCCATTAGTTTTGAGACCCGAATCCAGTTGAGTGAAATCTTCTCGAAGGTGCAGCCATTCTTCGCAATTGAGTTGAACTTGTTTGTCCCATGAGTACTTGAGTAGCCACAGCTCTTGTAGGAGAATTTGAAAGAATATCCACCGATGAGATTGTCCATGCGGGATCGAGTAGTGGTGAGTTTTGAGAAAGAGTTATCCGGTTGTGAATTTTTCTTGAGTGAGCGGCATTCTAATTCTGATTTGAATTTATTCGAAGTGAAATCCGTTATAATTTGAGTAATCTCGTGACGCAATCATCATAATCTATAAATTGAGTTGCTGGTGAGGAATTCCTTGAGAAACATCGACAAATTGAATTTACAATTTGGCTCATGGATAGCCGCCCGCCGTGCAGAATCCTGATAACTGCATGGCCCTTGTGAAGTTGCTGACCGACGTGTGTGAGTTGGTCCGGTTTAGTTATCCATGAAGTGAGTAGTACCATTTTTTATAGATGCTGTCATGAGTGAAATTGACAGTAACTGCTTGAGGTACGCTTGAGCTTTGCCAAATGAGTTGTTCAGTGCATCAGCCGATGTTTGAGATAACCTTACTTGATGGTTTCATTGTGTGAACAATGTGCTGCTTACACAATGCTTCTTTCTTCTTGAGTTTGCCTCTAGTTGTTGAGAGTGGTTCTTCTTAACCCAGAAGCGTGTGAGTAATTTCCTTAATTCTTCTGCGTTAAGTCCAATCCGATCTTGATGTATTGATTTCCATTGAACAGATGATTTGAATTGTTTGAGTAATGCCCAGCCAAAATTGATGATTCTGCGATAGGTTCTATCACACTGCTCTAGATGAGGTTAGATTGATAATTAGATCATAGCATTCAGCACCAATGAGTACATCCACAGGTTGAGGTTTACAAAATGGTAGGATCTGCCAAGAATAATTTCTGCACATGGTTACACATAAGCTGCTCACATTTCTCTGATGTCAGAGTTGATGAGAATTGGCGTATAATGTTAGCAATGATCCTAACCTTGAGATTTTGTGGATGGGCTGTAAGTCTGTTTGAACCTTTCCTAATGTGTGAGTTGATTGCGTACCTCCAATTCCAATCATTGGGATAGATGAGCATTGCCGTGGAGCGTTGAGTCTTCGAATAGCATCTTTTGAGATAAATCATAATTCTGATATTAAATAGACTCATGATCCAAGTTTATGAGATGTTACCGGTGTGTCGTATCATTCCAATGCAGTTGCAAGTAATGAACATTAAGTAAGTGAGTGTTGCATCTGAGTTGACCTTGAGTATGAGTGATGGCGCCGAAATCCAATTTTTGATTGATTTTATCCACGTGATCCATCTTGAGTGAAAATTCCATGGTCTTATACCTATGTGTAATATGCAGTTATTGATGCACAAATCCATCCTCTGAAGCACAGCAGTGTAGTTGCATCTCTTTATCTCGATACATCTGTTGACTATTGTGACCGCCACAATAAAATGATATTACTTGAGATTATTTCCAATAGGTGCAAGAGAGATGAGTAATGCACATTCAATGTATCAATTCGACTGAGATGTTCTTGTAGTAGTCCGGTGAAGCATCTTGCTGAGTAAGCTGCCAAGGCAGCGATGAATTTGTACACCGACACAGGTGTGTGCATATGTAAATCCACATGTAGTAAGAGTTTGTCCGTTCCTTCCTTGAGGTTGTCCGTTTGAATATTGAGCGTGTCCAAGTCACTGGTGAGAATCACATCCATGAGTATGTCAATCTCCTTGGCCCCAGCATCCTCTCGAGTTTTTCCGACGTGGATCCAATGCATGAAAACAGTTTAATAATGAGTAAAGTTCACTGGCTCTAATACACACCACAACATGTTTAATCCGGCTCGAAGGACCAAAATGTTTGAGAATGCCATAATTTTTAATGAGGACATGCTGTGGGTGTTTACAAATAAATTGAGAGCCAAACACTTTAATAAATTAAATTTCAGTATATTATAAAACTGTCTATAAACTTAACTCTATTACATAAATTGGTGGAATATTACAAAAGCTTGGTTGAGTATCTGAGTGTTACAAGTTTATGTTTGAGTGTATGAGTGTTACAAAGATTATGTTTGGGTGTTTCTATGTGAGTGAGATTTCAGAGAGTTGCTGAGTTTGAATTAGTAAATTCCGTTGAGTTTACTGCTAGCATAAATACACACAATGAATGTTATTGATTTCTTGTGGTTGAGACTTGACAAGAATTATATGTGCAGAGTACTTCATATGAGATTACTGCTTGCTTGAGTCATCAAAATGGCTGTGTGTAGGTGTGTGTGTGAGTTTACCTTAGCTTCATAGAAATTGTATTAATTTGGAGAAGAATGAGGAAGCCGGTTGAATCACACAGTCCATAGAGATGAAGCCAATTGAGTTGTAACCGCAGATGAGTTATATCAAGCGAGAAGAGTTGTAGCCAGTGAGAAGAGTTGTAGCCAGTGAGAGGAGCCAGTGAAACAGGAGAGTTGGTAAAAGCCAGTTGAGCACCGCCAGTTGAGTCTTGCGTAACGGTTACCGAGAGTGGTTGCCTCATGGCTAGCTAGAGGCAGCGAGCCGGTGAGATTATGCCATGTCAGAAGCTGCCGTGTGAGAAGCACTGCCGTATGAAAGCACTGCCGTATGAGAAGTTCCGTTTGAGAGATACAGCTGACTGAGAGTATGCCGTGTAAAAGTCCATGCGGCCTCGTTGCGAGCACGCCGTATGTACATTGAGAGAGCGAGAGAGAGCGGCCTCGTGTCGAGCACGCTTCACTACCGAACAGTGAGAGCCGCTTTGTATGAGTAGATGCCGTGTGAGAAAATATGCCTCTATGTATGAGGAGCTGCCGTGTGAGATGATCCGCTGAATGAGACGAGAGTCCGAGTATGAGGCACCGTACTAGTCACCATGCAGCCTCGCAACGAGCACACTGTAGACTATACCGGGTCTGGGTGAGAACTGCTGCCGTTTTAGTAGCAGCCGCAGACTGAGTTTTTCAAAGAGTGAGCACTTCCGTCTTCTTGGCCTTCACGATTCACTTCGCGAATCAAATCACAATCTCTCTCACATTTGCATGTGAGAGAGCGAGAGAGACCGAAAAAGCGCGAATTCACCTTGTGAATCAGTGTAGTGTCTCGGCTGTTCCGCCGAGAGGCCGCGAGGTGCTGCCGCGCCGTGGCAGCGCCGTGAGTCGTACCGAGCTGAGCATAACCGCGGGAATTCAAATTACTGAATTCCCAAACAACAGCAGATTTAAAAAGTAAATTGCCACTATGGCTACTGCATTTTACGTGCCACAAATCAACTAGTCTACCCATACTAAGCATATTAGATGCATTATCAGTAACAACTCCATAAATATTTATATCATACTTTTCTCTAGCTATACCAATGCATTCATTAACCACGTCAGTCAATGCTTGTCCAGTTTCTCTGATATTACTAAAATTCCAAGAATTTAAAAATATGTATTTTTTTCTAATTTTAACATCGCAACAACATTTTTTTTGTTTGCTGACGAAATTCAAGTTGGAGTTGGCCTTATTTATTTGAATTCACATGCGTTTCGCGCGCCGAAAGCTGCCATTATTATTTTTCAATTATTCATGTATTATACATGTATAATACGCGTATTATACATGTATGTATAATTGCGTCAGATTCACGTATTTATCCATTACTGCCCTCAACACTTACTTCCAATATTCCACTCGGCGTCGAACCTCTGAAGCGAACTATTACTGTACGTCCAAGTTACTTGTATGATGGCCAGAATCAGAGAGAGAGCGACCGCTCGGCTTCCATTTGGTTCATCACCACGGTCGCATCCCTTTTCTTCCTCGTATTCGGTTCTCATTGGCCCTTTTTCCCCTCTCAAGACCCGTCGCTGGTCTTTTCCATGACTCGCATATTATTAGAACAGCGATAGATCCTAAGCGGCGCATGCGTGCCTAATTCCGTACGCGTATGATTCGATTCATCTGTGAGTTCCCCTCTGTCACGCCCGCTTTGCCCTTTCGATACGCGAGCTGCCCCTGATGGTCGCGAGTGCCGTCACTACACGCGACGATACGCATGAGCCCATAAGCGGGCGCGTCATACGAATGCGCTCGCTTTCCTGGGCTCTCCTCCCTCTATACCGGCTCACGCGGCCCCTACTCGGCTCCCATCTCTGTAGTCTGTGCGGACACGATAGTAGCCGCGCTCTCCTACTCTAACCGCCTCGCGCTCCCACTCTCTCTCCTGCCCTCGCGACAGTACGTGAGCTCATTTCCCGCCGACCGTGCTCACGTTCGCCTCACGCTCTCGCGTCTCTCGTCCCGTGTCCCACTGTCCCAGTGGCGCGTGCTCTCGCGGCCGTTCCGGGTGTCCGCCTGTCTCCCGGTGCTCGCGCTCGCTCCCTTTCCTGACACTTTCTCTCGGCTCGCTCTCTCTGTACTCGGGCGCACTGCCGCGAACGCTCGCCCGGCGCGGCAAGTGTGTGTAAGTGTGTGTGTGTCGGTGCGTGAAGTTTCAGTGTTCGACGCGGCAATAGTGCGGGCCGCTCGAACGTCGTCTGCTACCCGACAGGTAGCTCCCGTTCTTGACCCCGCTTTTAAGGTCTTGCTCGACCTCCTAGTGCGTGCCCCGTCTATTTTTGCGCCTGCTAATCGCTGCTTGTGACCCTGTCACACATTAATTCTTTCAGATTCAGGTCTCACTTCATTTTTTGCTTAAAGTTCAAACACTGCTTGAAAAAGATATCAAAATAAAAACACACTAAAAATTGACGAAGTTCATAGCATATCAATGCGTCAAAGAATGAATTACCACGAATTTTAATAATAGTGGTTCATTATTTTGAGAAAACAACGCGCAAAGACAAAGATATTAGCAATCTGTTGAGATTGTATGTTATTTTCATAAATAACTTTAATGTTTGTGGTTTAAGTTAGATAAAATTTTCTCAGATTATTATAAGTGCATCGTGCTCAAGTATTTTTTAATTCATTATTACATTACATAACTTTTTCATATTCAGGCTTCATTCAATTACTTCTTGAAGAAGATATTAACATAAAAATAAACACACTAAAAAGTGATGAAGTTCATTGCATATCAATGCGTCAAAGAATGGCCAAGAATTTTAATAATAGTGACATTAAGCTACAACTAAGATGTTTTAGATGGTATTGTTGCAAAAAAGTGCGAACGAAGTATTATGAATATAAAAGAATTAGTTTTATTAGAATACAAGTTTTCAAAAATTAGTTCTTCAAAATAAAATAAGGAAATTGTGATTTTAATAGAAGGGATCATCTACCTAGTTGGAAATCATATGAAGTTTTTTGAAGATTCATGGAACAAGCTCAGCCTGTGCTTTTCTTGAGGGATTGGTGGAAACTCTAATAACAAATAACGTAGTATCTGTCCGATACATTGCAAATTAATGTTGTTTGACCTTTTCTCGAGGGAATGTTGGAAACTCTCCAATAACAAATGACGTAGTGACTTGCCAGATAAAAATATATTATTGTATTGTTAAAGAGTGTAACAAAATATTTTGTATAATAAAAATAAACTAATATAACTGGTTAAGAGCTCAAAGTAAAGTCACCAAATAGTGTTTAATATCAGAGAAATGTACAAGATATCAGAGAAATAAAATAAATAAAGTAAAAATTGTTGTTTTGGTCAATTCTGACCAGATCCGTTGGGAGCAGGAAAGAAAATAGACTACGATGCTAAGTAGTTGCAACGTTTCGTCGACGGGTTTGTCGACCTCTTCAGGCTAAGTTATCGCACAGCGATCCGTCGAGTAATGTTGCAACTACTTAGCATCGTAGTCTATTTTCTTTCCTGCTCCCAACGGATCTGGTCAGAATTGACCAAAACAACAATTTTTACATTTGACAATGGGGAGTAAAATTGTGAATACAATTACAAACTCAAGTTAAAAATAAATAAAAGTGTGATGCAATAACAAGTCAAATGTAAAATTAATAATGTTAAAATGCTGAAAAATGACAAGAGTGAATGACAATAATTTATTAAAAAAAAAAAATTTATAAAATTTAATATATATTTGCTCATGATGAAGGATACCTACAGCAACAAAAATTAATGTAATCTTCACGATACCGCGGCAATTGTAAAGATACTGTTTATTTATACAAGATTGTCAAGTCTATCAAAAACATCAGCAAAGCATTTTTTAATGGACTTTATAATATTAATTAATTAATGATGATTTGGTCTGGGTAAAGATTGGAAAACAGGTTCATAGGATCATTCAGTAAATCTCTCACTCTCTCTCTCTCTCTCTCTCTCTCTCTCTCTCTCTCTCTCTCTCTCTCTCTCTCTCTCTCTCTCTCTCTCTCTCTCTCTCTCTCTCTCTCTCTCTCTCTCTCTCTCTCTCTCTCTCTCTCTCTCTCTATATATATATATATATATATATATAATTACAATATAAAAAAAATGTTAATGTGTGCAAGCAAGACATTTTTGATGTGAACAGTGACCAGAAACAAAGAATGTTAAGAAGAATTTAATCATATTATTTTAAAAAACATTACTAATGTAATGAGTTTATCGGGTTCCTTAAAAAACACATGTAATTCAAATTTAAGACTTTTGTGAATAACAATACTACCATTTAATAATGTTATTAATAATATACTATAATGAACTCTCATAACGTTTTCACACTATGCAATTATTATTTTCTCTTAAAAAGTTGTGAAATCTATTTAAAAAACTTTTACAAAACTCTCCCTCCCTTTCTCTCTCTCCCTCTCTTCCCCCTCTCTCACTCGCTCTATCCCTCACTCCCTTTCCCTCTCCTCATTCATCCCTCTCTTTCACCCCATCTCTCTCTATCTCCCCCCTCTCTCGACATTCATCAAACTCTGTACCAAAAAGTTTATTAAGAGTTTAAATATTATTTCAAAACAATCAACACGTTTTTTAAACACCTAATTTATCAAGTACGTTCGAACAACATAATTTGTCTAGTCCTTTTATTTCTTCTAATCGCATCTATTCACTAAGCAGTCTCTACAGACGGTAATAATTTTTTTCATGACTGTACAAATTATAATGTTTTTAATATCAAATTTTCTACGAAAGTATAAAATAAGGCAAGCATAGAAGTTTTTTCTGTATAATCTACTCTCCCTCTCTCTCTCTCTCTCTCTCTCTCTCTCTCTCTCTCTCTCTCTTTTTCTCCTCACTCTCTTCCACTCTCTCTCGCCATCTTTTTCTCCCCTCTCACTCAACATCCGTCAAACTCTGTACGAAAAACTTTAATAAGAGCTTCAATATTTATTTAAAACAATCAACACGTTTTTTAAAAAACTCATTTTTTAAGTACGTTTTAACAACAGAACTTGTCAAGTCCTGTTATTTCTTCTAATCTCATCTATTCAATAAGCACTTTCTACAAATGGTAATAGTTTTTTTCACAAATTTCACACGATGCAATTATTATTTTCTTTTAAAAAGTTGTGAAATCTATCTAAAAAACTTTTTACAAAAGTTTAAACTAAGGCAAGTATTCGTCTCTCTCCTTCTCTCCACCGCTCTCTCTCTCTCTTCCATCGCCTCCTACCGCTCTTTTTCACCCTCTCCCTCCCACTTACATCTTTCTCTTCCTTTCTCTTCCTCCTCTCTTTCTCCCAACTCTCTCTTTCTCCCCCTCTCTCTATCTCCTCCTCTCGACATCCGTCAAACTCTGTACCAAAAACTTTAATGAGAGCTTAAATATTTTTTCAAAACAATCAACATGTTATTAAAAAAACCTAATTTATTAAGTACGTTCTAATAACATAATTTGTCTAGTCCTTTTATTCTTCTAATCTCATCCATTCAATAAGCACTCTATACAAATGGTAATAATTTTTTTATCACTATACAAATAATAATATTATTAATATAAAACTTTCTAGGAAAGTATAAAATAAAGCAAGTATAGAAGTTTTTTCTGTATAATCTACTCTACCTCCCACCCATTCCCCCTCCCCTCTCACACGCCTTTAATGAGAGCTTAAATATTTTTTTAAAACAATCAAAACGTTTTTTTAAAAAACTAATTTTTTAACTACGTTTTAACAATAGAATTTGTCTAGTCCTTTTATTTCTTCTAATCTCATCTATTCAATAAGCACCTTCTACAAATGATAATAGTTTTCTTCATGACTGTACAAATAATAATAGTGTTAATATAAAATTTTCTACGAAAGTATAAAATAAGGTAAGTATAGAAGATTTTAGTCTATAAAATAATAATATTTATGATTTTTAAAAAAAATCAAATAAATACTAGTGAAAAAGTCTTTTACTTCTTTCAGTCAATGTATGCTAATATGTAAAAAAAATGCATGCTGATGCTGATAAATTATATGTAACTAAATACATTCAAATTATTCACTGCAAATCAAACAAACGAAAGTTGTGAAATCAATTATCGATAGTTAAGTAATGCAAACAACTCTCCGAAATAACTGTATGACTATTCTCAGAAATGTATTCAAATTTGTTCAGCTTTCTACACAAATTAAACACAAGAAAGTACTGAAATCAATTTATTGTAATCAAGTACCCATAAATTAACTTGACTGCCATAATAGAACTTCTCGTACCTACTCAAAATTATTCAACCAGCGGGCATAAAGTACCTACTACTTAAAACCCTTTACGGCGCGGTAGTAAGTATACTTACTACCTAACCTAAATCGGGATTTTGTGTATATAACGCTTAAAAATAAAGTTTTACATGGGGTTTTTTTTTGCTTTTTTAGCTGTCTGAGATGTCAATGAACATATACCAATACAAGATTATACTTTTGTATTGCCATTTTTTTTTTTTTTTTATAATAAACAAGAAGGGCAAGAAAATGGCAATTTTTTCATTAAAAAATCGGCTTTGGAATTGCTGTTATACTTAGAATCATCAAAATGTATTTCTAGAGGGTTTTTGGGGTCGCTAATTACGAATCTGAAGTCAAAAGTAGGAAATCTACAAACCAAGATGGCGGACCAATATGGCAGACCTATTTTCGGGATAAAATATTTTTTATTTTATATTTTTCCATCAAAATTATTATCCAGGGGTTTTTAGCGTCGCAGATTACGAATCTGAAGTTAGAAATTCAAAATATGCAAATTCAAGATGGTGGAACAATATGGCGGACCTATTTTCGGGATAAAATATTTTTTTACTATATATTATTTCATCAAAATTGTCACCCAGGGATTTTTAGGGTCGCAGATTACGTACCTGAAATTAGAAATTCAAAATCTACAAATCCAAGATGGCGGACAATATGATGGACCTATGGTATTTTCGGGATAAAATATTTTTTTACTGTATTTTTTGTACAAAAATTCACATCTAAAAACCTTTGCAGTCAATGATTATGAATCTAAAGTCAGAAATTGAAAATATCAAATCCCAAGATGTTGGACTCATTTTTGAAACAAAATGTTTTTCCAGCTAAAATTTTTTTACACCATTTTTTATGTTAAAATTCTTGCTTGGAGATTTTCGGATTCGCCGATTATATATCGAAAGTTGAAAATTGAATGTAATTTATTATTATTTGCAAACTCTTCTTTCTCATTCTCATAGAGTAGTTACGAAATTATTTTAATTTTTTTTCATCTCAACATAATTTTTGTAAAGATCAGGAAAATTAATCATTAAATTGAATTATTACAATGCGACATATAAACTTATAGATACAGGTAGAAAATCACTTTATTAGCGCCATCGGAGTCTTTACCTATTGAGCATTCTAGAATATAAAGACGTAAAATATTTATTGAATTCTATTCTACACTAAAATTTTTGTATAACTGAATATAACTTCAAATATGAGGAGAAAACGTAGAGAGGTTGTGACAGATATTCCCAGTGATTCTGAGTCTATTGATGGATTGTGTGATTCTGATATGGAAGATAATGAAAGTGAAGAAAAAGAGGAAGAAGAAGATGAAGAAGATGAAGAAGAGGAAGAAGAAGATGAAGAAGAAGAAGAAGATGAAGAAGGTGAAGAAGATGAAGAAAAAGAGGATGAAGTAGTAGAAGTACAAGAACGTGATGCAAAAAGTAAAGAAATATGGGTAAAAAAAAGAAGATCAAAAGATGACGTACCTTTTATTAATAATTTTGGGTCTAATCTTCCGGAAGGTATTCAAAAGCCATGTGAAATATTTTCTGCTTTATTTTCTAATGATCTCTTAGAACTTATAGTAACGGAAACAAATCGTTATGCAGTACAACATAAACGAAAAGGTGAACCTATATCGAAAGAAGAATTGCTCATTTTTTTAGGTATAAATATTATGATAGGGATTAAAAAATTGCCATCATACCGTGATTATTGGTCTTATGATCCCAAATTAAACGATCCTTTCATAAGTTCATTGATGGCACAAAAACGTTTTGGATTTTTTCTTGGTAATTTACATATTGCTAATAATAATAACGAACCCAAAAGAAACGATCCAAATTACGACAAATTGTACAAACTGTGACCTATGATGAATATTCTCAATGGTAATTTCAAAAAATATATGCTTCCAAGTAAATACCAATTCATTGGTGAATCAATGATTAAATTTAAAGATCGCAGTAGCTTGAAACAGTACATGTCTATGGGACCAATCAAACGTGGATACAAATGTTGGGTTCGTGCAGATGAATTTGGATACATCAATGAATTGCAAATATACACTGGTAAAAGTGATAGTGCTGAAAAAGGGCTTGGTTCACGCGTTGTGAAGGATTTCACGCGATAGCTAGTCGGTAAAAGTTATCGTGTGTATTTTGACAATTACTTTAGTAGTGCCAACCTTATAATTGATATGAAGAAAGACGAGATTTTTGCTTGTGCGACCGTCCGTAAAGACAGAACTAGACTGCCCACGAGTGATATACCTGATAAAAATATGAATCATGGTGATTACAAATATAAAACTTCCAATACAGGTGTTCGATGAATCAAATGGATGGATAAGAAGCCAGTTCATTGCTTGTCTAACTATCATGACCCTTGTGAAGTTACTACAGTCATACGTAAACAAAAGGATGGTTTATTGAAAGATGTATGTTCTCCTCTAATATGTGCAGACTACAATAAATGCATGGGTTTTGTCGATAAATCAGATCAATTGATATCTACATACAAGATCGAACGTAAGTCAAAAAAATAGCAAAGAATATTTTGGCACTTTGTAGACGCTGCTGTTGAAAATTCATTCATTTTGTACAGCGCAAAAGATTTTCAACCTCGCATGAGTTCCAAACAGTTTCGACTTGCGTTAGTAGGACAATTAACTGCAAGTAAATTGCCGACTCCGAAAGGTAGAAAACGTTCTACAACGGTTGTCGGTAAAAGTAAACCACAATACTATTGTATTGTATTGTATATATCTATTGAAAAAAGACAATCTGGAGCATCTAATTTGCCTGTCTATGGCAATTCCTCACAAAACTGTGCTCATTGCAGTACAAAAAAAGATCAAAAACGGACTCCATGGGTATGCAAAACTTGCGACGTACCATTATGCATAACATCGACAAGGAACTGTTTTTATTTGTACCATGTCTGAATAAAGTATTGAAATTTATAATTTTTCTAAAAAATAAAATAAAAAATAAGAAAAATATATAAAAAACGAAAACAATGTATAAAAAACAAAAAAAAAAACAAACAAAAAACAAAATAAACAAAAAAAAAACGAAAAAAAAAAAAAGATGGAGACTTATTACCACCACGTCCACGTTCGTGTGTCTGGGTTGGCTGAGAGTGATAACCATTTCATTTGTTCGAATTATGCCTCAAGAGATTACGAATATATTCAAATTCTGATTTTAGTTGTCATTAGCGACTACAGAAACCACCGAGTGACAATGTTGACATAAAAAATATGGTAAAAAAATTTAGCCTATCGATGAGTCCGCCATATTAGATCCGCCATTTTGGATTTGAAAATTTGCAATTTTCGTCTTCGGATTCGTGATCAGCGACTAAAAAAACCCCCAAGTAACAATTTTGGCCAAAAAATATCGTTTTAAATAATGTGCACCGCAAAGCTCACATACTCCTACAAAACTTTACAGAACCTGCGTACTTTATGCCCGTGTGGACGAAAATTATTTAATTATATAACTATAATGTCTTCTTTTTATGTCAAAAATTCATAAGAATTTGTTCAGATATCTACGAAAAGTCAAAGCCTATATAAAAAAAATTAGACAATCACTAAAACATCCCTATTTTTCATTATTCTTTCTCAATTTTGAACTTTCTATAATATTACGCATCTTGGGAGGACAAAAGAAGTCTAGAGCGGCTCTAGCAGGCGTGCTCTCCGTTCTTCCATACATACTTGGTGGGCCCGACGGTTTGCAGTTCACCGGTGGGCTTTGTAAATGTAGAATACTAAATTTTTGCATAAACTCATTAACAATATTTAAACCTATAAATCCACAAAAAATTTTAATTAATACCATTTAAATACAATATTTCTGCATGTACAGAATCCTAATTTGCTTAGCGATAATTTATTTGCTATGCATTAAGGAAAAAGTTTCATTAACGAATAAGCGTTATATATTATTTGTTTATGTTTGTATTGTCATGTGATTTTTCACGTGATTATCACGTGAGAAATCGTGCCAAATCGTCAAGTGAGTAATGACGTGAGAAATCAGGTGAGAAATCAAGTGATAAATCAAGTGATAAATCAGTTGATTAATCACGTGATTTTTTCGCCAGGGTAGCTAGTCTGTGTAGCTCTCTTTTTCGTGTGGATCTTACATACCCGGAGAATTTTTTTATTAATCGACTCACGAGTCGTTGTAATACGACTGCGCAACGTCCTTTTTGTGAGTGAACCTCACGCCCTCTAGCTATTGCGATTTTAGAATTTTATAATATATTGTCTGGCTTGTAGTCTTACGTCTACGAAACCCCAATTCCGTCCACCGAGCTCGCGTCTTACGGCTATTTGAGTTTACAAGTTAACGGTTTACAAATTAATCAACTGGCGCAGAATTGCTGAACGTTTGCGTAACCTCCTTTCCTGCGTGGGTCTCGCATCTCCTAACGATTTCAGTTTTAGAAATTTTTCTAATCATTGACTCACTTGCTCCTGCACCTCTACATACCTCCCTCATATGCGTGGACCTCGCGTCCTCCGGCTACTTGAGTTTCAAAATTATTTAAATGTTTACTGTCGCACGCCTACGTATCTCCCTTACCGGGTCCTCGCTTCCCCGGGCTATTTAAGTTCAAGAATTTTGTGTATTATGGTTGGTTAGTATCGCACGTCTACGTAACTCCCTTATATACCTGGGACTCGCGCGCCGGCTGCTTGAGTTTAAAAGTTATTTGAATAATCGTCTTGCTTATTGCCCCACGTCTACGTAACTCCCTCATTTATGTGAACCTCGCGTCCTCCGGTTACTTGAGTTAAAAAATTATTTCAATAATCATCTTGCTTAGCCTCACACGTTAAGTAATACCCTTATATGCGTGGATCTTGCATCCGACGGATACTTGAGTTTAAAAATTATTTAAATAATGGTGTTGCTCAGTCTCACAGGTCTACGTAACTCTCTTATATGTGTGGACCTCGCAATCCCTGGCTACTTGAGTTTAAAAGTTATTTTTCTTCATCCCCCAGCCGAAAGTAGGTATTTCCCGGCTTGATTTCGCTCCAGAAAGAGCGACTTTTGTGGCCTGCTAACTCGTTTTTAACCTGACAACTGAACATTATAACGGATAAAAACTTCGTGCAATTTATTTATTTATTTTTATTTATTTATTTATTAAACCAGAATAAAATTACATAGAGTAAAGTCCTCAGAGGTAGATATAAACTACCCGTACAAGGGCTGGTACATGAATACTTAAGACTATACTTATACACTACAGCTTATATACTAGGTATTAAATATTTAAACCTTAACATTTAATATTGTCAATAGAATTTCCAAAACTTAACGCAAGAAAAACAATATGTATATATTTGTTTATTATATATATGTTTTTAGTTTATTTTTTAGTACATGTTTCCTATTAACACTTTTGCAATAGAGCTTTTTTAGATCATTAGGTAAGCAATTAAAGGTTTTAATTGCTACCCTAAAACTGTTTTTATCACTAACGGCCTTTTATACTTTTGGCAATTGAATACTTTTAGATCGGGTTACAGATGTGCTTTTTTCATAAATTTCTTTGAGATCTGAGTAATGATAAACTAAAGACTCTAAAGTAAAGACCTGTCTTATATTTAACGGTATATTACTCACGTAGGAGTTCTTCTGTATAATTTTTAGTATTCTTGATTGTATATTTTGCAATAGGTTCATGTTATTTTTGTAGGCCCCTCCCCATGCAATAATACCATAATTTATATGACTATGAAAGAATGCATAATACATAATCATTAATGATTTTATATCCATATAATTTTTTACTTTAGCAAAGATAAAAATTAGATATTTAGTTTTATTTATGATATATTTAATATGTTGGTCCCATTTAATGTTATAATCAAAAACTATTCCAAGATACTTGTACGTTGAGACTCTTTTAATTTCCTGCTTATGTATTTCAATTTTAATTCTATTTGGCACACTGTCACAATAATTTCCTAACGTCATAAAGACAGTTTTGCTCGTATTTAAAGACAGTCTGTTTACCGCTAACCAATTCGCTATTTTGTCTAAAAAACTGTTCATTTTATCCTGTGTCATCCGCATAGGAAAGAACTGTATTACTCGGCATATCTACCAATAGGTCATTAACGTATAGTATAAATAACAGTGGGCCAAGTATTGTTCCTTCCGGAACTCCTGTTTCTATTATTTGTTCAGTACTTCTTTTATTGTCTATTTTCACTATTTGACTTCTATTAGAAAGATAGCTATACATTAAGTCTAGAGTTTTACTTCTTATTCCATGACGATTAAGTTTTTCTATTAGGATTTTATGGTTGACAGTGTCAAAAACCTTTGCAAGATACAAAAAGGTGATTATTAACGGTTTACTCTTATCTAAGTATTTATATATAATATCTGTGATTATATTAAGTGCATCGGTCGTACTTTTACCTTTAACGAAACCAAATTGTGATTCTGATAAAATGTTACTGCCTTTAAGGTGATGTTATATACCGATATAATTTTAAAAAGAGTACATCTCATGAAAATACCAATAGAATCATCCACAAAAAATTCTGAGTATAGTATTTACATATGCGGAGCGCCTGACAGACGTGTTTCACCAAAAAAATGATCAGAGTTTATTTAATTAAATAAAAACCGTATTGTCGGTAAGTAGGAATCTGCAATTGACCTATTTTTAAAACGAGCACAGCTAACGAAAATACTAATAGAATCGCTAAAAAAAATTTCTGAATATAGTGTTTACGTGTCCGGAGCGCCTGACAGTTGTCTTTTTCCAAATAAACGTTTGAATGTTGATTTAAAAAATATTGAAATCAGGGTATCACATCACCTTAAGAAAACTACACAATCTATTGTAAATTATCTTTTCAAAAATTTTTGCTATGTTTGAGATTAGCGAGATAGGCCTATAATTAGATATATTAGATTTATCTCCCGCTTTGTGTGCTGGTACAACTTCAGCACTTTTTAGTGCATCTGGCCATATTGCGTGTTCAATCGAGGTATTAAAAATGTGCTGTAATGATTCTAAGATACATGGCGCAATTATATTTAATGTTTTGGAATTGATACCATCAATATCCCCGGCTTTTTTTAAAGATTTTGTATAATTCTACCTATTTCGACAGTATTGGTAGGGCAAATAAAGATCGTTTTTGGATTTCTTGCAATTACTTTTGTACCACCATTCACAGGTTGTATGATGTTTTTACTTAAGGTAGCACCAACTTCACAAAAATATGAGTTCATGTGGGTTGCAATGGTTTCTTTGTCAGAGATTTTTTGTTTATTTATACAAATATGCTGAATTTTCTTATTGTCTTTCTTTGTTTTTCCTAGCTCGTTATTAATGATTTCCCATAGTTTGTTTGGGTCATTTCTACTTTTTTCTATCTTATCTCTTTCGTACTTTAGTTTAGCTTCTTTTATCACTCTATCCAATACTTTTGTATATTTTTTGTAGTCTTGTTTTAGGACTGTACAATTTGGATTCATTTTATATAACTTATAAAGCATTTCTTTTTTTACATGATGTAATTAATGGTGGTGAGATCCAATCTTTCCTTGGGACACTACCCCTATCTCTCTTTTTTGTTGTTTTATTGGAAGAGGCATAATTTATACAATTTTGGATCTTACTTATTAGTAAATTGACTGCTTCATTTGGATCCTGTATTAACAAAATAGGATTCCAGTCTGTCAAAGTAGCTTTATTTTTTAATTTATTGTAGTTCACAATCCTAGTTTGTTCATTATTCTCTTGTTTTAGTATAAGATCAAAGGCAACAATTAAAGGGTAGTGATCACTAATTTCGTTGGTGCAGAGTTTATATGTTTTTGGAGCAATAGAATTTGATTTGAAAAAAATTGTCAATACACGTACCACCATCGCCGCCTTCTGCCGGTCCAGTTATACCTGAAAAGCATGGGATATATTCTTTTTCAGTGAAATTATTTAAAAATTGCGCGGTAGCATTCTCGTCTTTCATAATGTCTATGTTAAAATCGCCAACGATCATATGATTTTTAGTATTTTTGTTGTTTTCAATATATTTTTTAATTGATTGAATGTATTCTAGTTTCTTAATGCTATGAGATCTATAAGATGCCGAAATTCGAAAGGTTTCATTATTGTTTATAAGGATATCCGTACAAATAATATTTAGAATATCAATAACTATAGTTTCGCTATTTTCTATGATATCTTCTCTAATATACAAGGAAACGACATCGGCTCTGTTTATATTACCTTCGTTATAATGCATTTTGTAACCTGGAATATTGAAAAAACCAGTATTTTCGAGCGTCCACGTTTCCGTGCATATTATTATATTCGGTTTAGTATTAGTTCTACTTATTAGTAATTCAAGCTTTTCTAGATTTTTGCTTAAACTTCTTATATTAAAATATAGGGTATAAAATTTATACTTTTTTTAGGAAAGAATTCAAAACTCTTACGTCACTACATTCTTTTTCCGATTGTATAAAATTTTCAATCTCATTGTCAAAGTTTGTATCACTTAAATTAAAGGTGTGTTGATCCATCTTGCGTATTATTGATAGGCGGACTGAGGATGAGGTCTTGTTGTGAGTAGAATCTAGATCTTGTTGTTACCGATGTAAGTGAGGACGAACTCCCAAGCCTGGGTTTTGCCAGTATTAATTCGGTTCCCCCCACCTGAGTTTGTAATGTAGTTAGTGAATTAGTTAACTCTTGCGTCCGTTTCTTGAAGTTATCTACCTTACCGAGGTATCTCGGTAAGTCAGGTTTTATTATATATTCAGTGGTGTTCATAGCCTTGTTTACCTTAGCATTCAAAATTTTACATTCTTGTCTGTCAGTGGTAACATGATCAGTATTATAGTCGTTGCCAAATGTCTTATTTGAGAAGCTACAGTTGAAGCAGCACTGTTTCTCTGATGTGCACTTTTCTGTGAGATGCGTTCCCGCACATTTTAAACAGGTTGGGCTGTTCTTACACCTTTGGCCATTATGACCCAATCTACCACACTTATAATATGGTTTCACATTTATTATATCGTAAATTTTGCAATTCTGATAACCAACGAATAATTTGTCTTGATTTTCTTTAATATGTTTGTGCATTTCACCCGTTATTTCCATGATGACCGTTACTTTACTGCTTTTGTCATTGCCAGCTACGTGTAATATGTTACCCTTTTTATCTAAATTTGAAAAATTTCTTTGGTTTATGTCATTTTCGATTGCTTTTAGATCAGACTTGAATACATTTTCAATGCCAGTTATTCTTATGACGGACTTACTAAGCTGTTCTTCTTCGACCTTGTAGAGGTGGTTGAGCTTGGCGTCTAATAATCTTTTTGCTGTCTTGGCGCTTTCCTCGTTCATGCATGTTATTGAAATTACATCTTTACTTTTCATATCAATTTTTTTCGTTTGGATTGCTTTTTCTTTAAGTAGATAGTGGAATACTTTTTCCTTTATCACAGATTTCTCTTCTTTGTCTTTTCTTGTCACTACAATTTTCGGCACTTTTTTGGATTGTGGTATGTGTATCTTTTCTGACATTATATCAGCATATGTTTCCTTGTATTTACTCGGTCGTTCCTTTTCTTTCGTTAGAATTTCGTTTAAAAGCAGATTTTTATGTTTTAATTCAGTATTTAGTTCCCGAAGCAGCTGGTTTTCTGTTATTAGTGCACTTATTTTATCACTGTCCTTGTCGTCGCATGTAGTCTCATCCAGCTCATCAACTTGCATTCTGTTTTTTTGAAGGAGGCCTTCATAGTTGACTTTAAGTTTACTGTACTCTGATTCTATTTTCCTATAGTTTTTACTAAGATTCTCAATCACTTTAGTTTTGGTTTGCAGTTCTTCTTGTAGTTTTAGTAACACAGCACGTGTGGGATCTTGATTTGAGGTTATGCTCAAATCATGTTCATCACACACAACTAACACACTGTTTATGTATCTTACATTTTTTTTCCTATTAAAGTCACTTTTATGAAAAACGTTACAACACCATATACAGACTACCGTTTTAACTACTTGCGTGATGTGACATCGATAGTATATATCGGGAGGGACTGCCTCCGGTGGCAGTCCACTATCCTCCATCTTGGATTGGAGTATAATTTCCGTGCGGATAAAAAGACATCGTGCACAAGCATCAAAATGGATGTATCCTCATCTGATGGCTCCGCAGACGAGGAAGAAGTGTTGAGAAATTTTGACGAGGAGGCAAGAATAATTGTGCAAACTGAAACATTACCAAAAAAGTCTTCCGAATCGTACCTGCTAGTTTATAACACTTACAAAAAGTGGCAAGAGGAGCATAAAAATTCTCTATCAAACTCGGATGAAAACAATTTAGTTGTTTATTTTAATACATTAAAAGAAAAATTAAAACCAACAACTTTATGGAGTATATGGATTATGCTACGAAAAACTTTGAGTTTAATAATTTTTAAAATTTAAAATGCCTAATTAAAAATAATACCAAAGGTTAAAAACCTACAAAATCATTTACTCTAAGATGGAATCAAATTATGGATTTGATGACAAATGCATCAGATCATACGTATTTAGCAAAAAAGGTAATAATTATTTATGTATTCGTTTCCTAATTAGTACTCTACCTCTTATACTCGGTTCAATTGCATTCTTATATTTTTAATGTTTGCAGGTTATACTTATATTTGGAGTTTGTGGTGCACTCCGCTGTGATAAAATAACTAATACGAAGCTTGAAATTGTGGAAGACTTGGGCGATAGATTTCTTGTATCAATTAAATATAATAAGAATGAGTACCCTGGCCAGATCATTATTGGAAACGTTTTCTACGACAAAGTTAAGGAGTATACTTTATTAAGACCAACTGACCAGTTCAGCGACCGATTTTTCATCCAATATCACAATGGTAGATGTACTCGTCAACCCATTGGAAGGCATAAGATAGGTTAAGTACCGGAAAGTATTGCTTCTTATTTAAATTCAGAAAATATGGAAAGGTACACCGGTCACTGGCTTCGAAGAACAGCAGCAACACTTCTTTCTGAATCTGGCGCAAACATGCAAATGATAAACAACTAGGGAGATGATGTTCAGACATTATAGCGCAAGGCTATCTAGAAAATTCTATGCATAATAGACAACTGATTTATGATAGAATTACTCATGGAGCTACAATAACAAATACTCATGGAGCTATAACAACAAATACCCATGGAGCATTATTTATTTAAATAATCGTCTTGCTTACTGTTGCACGACTATGTAACACTTATATATTTGTGAAGCTCGTGTCCCGCGGCTACTTGAGTTTAAAAATTATTTAAGTAATCGTCTTGCTTAGGGTCGCACGTCGACGAATCTCCCTTATTTACGTGGTTACCGCTTTCCCCGGCTATTTAGATCCAATAATTTTATAAATAATCGTCTTCGTTAGTGTCCACCTATAGTTGATAGTGAAGGGTGTCTGCATTCTACACAATGTCGCAATAGATTTTGAAAGTCTTACTGCTGTCGTATCTGGTGTATTATTTGTTGAAGCTTAGTTCTGGAAGGCTATGAATGCGAAAATGAAGTATTAATTCATGAGAAAACGTACCTTCAGGCGTAAACCGATGCAATTCTTCGTACTAAATCTTGTATGCAAGAGTGCGGTAGCAAAATGAAGATAAAAATTTTCATATTTGTATTTGTATATGGGTAATTTTAGGTCAACTGAGCAAGATAACAATTTTAAATCGACTCAAACCTGGTTAAATTTGTACAAAATAATGAAAAAAATAGAAATGAATTTTTAGTGCCATATATGCAAGTGTATAAATGTAAGTAAAAATATGAAAATTTTGATTTTTTTCAATAATATGGATATTTTATGATTTTTTTGGTTAAAAATTTTAAATATTGTATATAGCCCATTGTATGGGAAAAAGTTTTAAAATTGTGAGTACAAATGGGTAGAATTTTCATTAGATTGATGTTATGAAAATTGACAATGAACGGTTGAGAAAAAACCTTTGAAATCGGATCTCAGCGCTACGTATGATGTTGGAATTTTCAGTTGGGCCTTAAAATTTTCCTTTGCTAAATATCTACAAAATAAAACCTTGCTGAATATGGGAAAAAATTTCTGTAAAAAGTTATAGAAGGTCAAAGCACTTAAAAAGGTAAAAAAGGTAAAAATAGTACTTGAATGGGGTGTTAGGCTGAGTATCCGTCCAATGACAAATTGTCAAACGTATTGACAAATAACTAAATTGGTGTCATCTATAAAATATTACTGTTTTAACAGTACTTTTCAGTGAGTACCATCTACAATAGACCATTAATTCATAAAATATAGTTGTCACAATTAATATAACATGAAATTAATATATCACAATTTAAAGCATATCTGTCAATTTTTAAAAGAAAATTTTTTTATTGTCAAAACTTTATTGTCAAAATTTCATGCTTAAAGTTTTTCCCAGCTACTTCTGTTATAAACTTGAAAACATAGAAAATATTTGTATAACATGAACATAGTGAATGAATTCATCGATCAATATGAAATAGGTAAACAAAAACAACGCAAGATTTTCCTTAATCACTTAATATATTCAATCAACTTTTTTCATGAGTAGTCTGAATCAATTCAAAATATGTTTTGCTTTATTACAATTTTAAAAGGTATTCCATTTGTTTAATATTTAAGTTTTACAATTGATTTTTTAAAACAAACATTCGGATTTTATAAAAAAATTTAAAAAATTTAAATTTTATTTTATTTTTTTAAAGCTTTCACGAATTTCGATTATAAAATTGAACAAAATCAAGAAACTGTTTACCTATTATTGATTTTTTTTTTTACTACATTTGCTTTATTTTAAATATAATAAAAAGTAACAATTTTGTCAATATTTCAAGTTTTACATTCATTTTTTAAATATAAATATTCGTATGCCATATTCTATTATGAATTTCAATTGTAAAACCAAATTCAATCTAATAGTCCAATATAATTTAGTTCTGTAGAAATTGGCCAATCTTTTAATTTAATTAAAACATAGTTGGTGACACGTACCTGCAGTAAAATCTGCAGTTATCAGGAGATGATTGTTGTAATGAATAACTAAGAATTTCATAGCATAGCCACCATTCAAATTACCCTTCCAACATTTCTGTAGTTAGCTGCATAACAAGTGATGTAAAAAAAAATCGTGTGAAATTCGATATTTGAGGGCCAATCCGTGGAATATGGAGTATAAATGGAAAATCCATATAAATTAGTGTTGAGCAACGTTTCGCCGGCATGGTTCGCTGGCATCATCAGGCTATTTATTATTGCAAACAAAAACAATAAATATTACAAATACAATATATACAACAATGTATACAAGATCTTCGATAAAGAGCACAAACTTTTCTCACCAGTAAATTTAATTATTCGTTGTATAACATAATAATGTTATTCAGAAGTGGAAGAAAAACGACTTCCACTGCTACCGTCAATTTTTGATCTGCAAATGAAAGCCAACAGCCGTTGTCTTATATAGAGTCAACGGCGTTGGTGTGTTCATTGTGGAAAACGTTATTGAGCTTCCTGTAAGTGTAGCTAAGTGATTGTGTGTCTTCTTTTCTATTGAGAGTGTGTTTATATATGTTAATGTGAAGCATCTCCGAAATAAGTCGCTTATTACAAATCTTTTCTCGATCCAAAATTTTAACTTATTTTTGCACCTTTCATGTTCAGATATTCTTTCTTTCAATTTTCGTTTTGTTTCGCCAATGTAACATGCAGAACAATCCTCACAGTCAAACTTATATACTACACCCGTTTCATTCCATTTTCCAGATTTCTCTTTGCCGAGCTTTATTATATTTGCGAGACTATGACTGACCAAAGGCACAGTGCGAATATTGAAATTTTTTAGTGAACCAGCAACCTTATTGAAAAACTTATCATGATAAGGAATAGCTAAAGTACCTAACTTCTCTATTATTAATATTGCGTTTTTGAGTTGGAAATCTTGTTGAACGGACTCTATTGTTTATACAGGAATCTATAAATTTTAAAGGGTAATCATTTTCTAATAATATTGTTTTTATTCTATTTATGTTTTGAGTATGGAACCATTTATCTAAAAGTAATATGGATCTATCTATTAAGTTTGAAATAATATTTCGTTTTTGCTGGATTGTGTGGTTCGACTTAAAATTCAATAGTCTACTCGTACATGTCGGCTTTTAGTACCAATTTGTGATTAGCTTATTTTCAATTCTAATAATTGATGTGACTAAGAAATTAATTGAATTATTTTCTTCAACTTCATGTGTAAACTTTAAGTTCTTATTATATTCGTTGAAAACTTTTAATACTGTTCCAACCTGCATTATTAGACACATAATGGTATCGTCTACATATCTCCGGTAAAACAAGAGCTCGCAATCATATTCAACTTTTAGTTTTTTTATACATTCTATTTCTAAGTTTTCCATTACAAGGTCAGCAAAAAGTGGCGAAATCGGTTATCCCATTGGTGTGTCGAAAATTTGTTTATAAATTATATTATTGAATGTGAAATAAGTGTTGTCAAAAAGAAATTTGATAATCTTGACTATTTCATCGAACAGAATTTTACTCTTTTTATGTATCTGTGTATATCTTATATCTACTCTTCAATAGTAACTCGCAAGGTATATTTGTAAACAAGGAGCTGACATCAAGTGAAAGCAGAATAATGTCAGATAGTACGTTAATATTCGAGATTGCATGTTTAAATTCAAAGCTATTATTGACGCGTGACTTGGGTGGTTTGATGTATTTTTTAAATTCTATATACACTATTTTTGCAAGAAAATGAGTGGGACTATTGACTAGAGAAATGATTGGTCTTAATGGGACATCAGCTTTATGGATTTTTGGTAAGCCATATGTTTTTGCCAGTGTGGTATCGGTTTGTGTGAGATCCCTATTATAATAGTGTCTATTTAAAAATTTGTTTTCGTTCAAATTAGATAGGATTTTGTGAACTTTAGATTGTAACGATCTAAGCGGATTACGTTTAACAATGTTGTAAGTGCGTTTATCATCCAAGAGTCTATTCATCTTTTCTTTGTAATCAATAATTTCTTTGTAATTATTTTAATCAATTTATTGTAGTCAAGTTTCCTTTATCTGGGCGAGTGAAAAAGATATTGCTATTCTACTTTAAGAAAATTTTCGTATCACCAAGTTTTTTTAGCATATTCTCTATCTTGTGCAGCGATGTGTCGAACTTTTTTTATTTCATTAGTTAGCGTGTTGGTAACCAATTCTCTGATGTTATCCTTAATAGTATGACTAACATCGATTTTTCTTAAGGAATGTTCCACATTTTTAACTGTTACCACTACATCTTTCTTTGTCAAATTTTCTCTAATGTTATACTTGGTTCCTAATGGTACAACATCGATAACATTTTTTGGAATTTGAATATCTGAGAAATTTTTATCCACTTACTATTATCACGGTTTATACGTGGCTATATCTACGTCCCTGCCTCTAGGTTCCTGTTTCTACGTATCTGTATTTAATCGCTCTCTCCCTTTTCACGTCTCTGTCTCCACGTCTCTGTCTCTCCGACTCTGTCTCCACGTTTCTGTCTCCACACGAATAACGCTTTGAACTATATATATATATATATATATATATATATATATATATATATATATATATATATATATATATATATATATATATATATATATATATATATATATATATATATATATATATATATATATATATATATATATATATATATATATATATATATATATATATATATATATATATATATATATATATATATATATATATATATATATACTGGGGGGGGGGGTACTCCTTACTCGCTCCGCTCGTCAACCCCAATTAGAATTATGAAAATGTATCAGTTGTAATCTAGAGTGTAATATATTAAATTTAGTGTATATTTCTACTTTCCGAAATAAATTTCATTTTTTAATTGAGCATGTACTTGAATGCGGTAATTTAAGTAAAATGCATAATGAAATAGTTTTTTGTCCCACCACTGTGGTGCTGTCATAGGCTCATTAATATTTTTTTAATTTCTTCCTCTCTATCTCTATTTTTGCCATTCTCTTTCACTCCCAGTATCTGTCTATTTTTGTTGGTCCTCTAACTCTGTCTCTGGTTCTATCTGTCTTTATCCCCCTATATTTCTGACAGTCTGCCGCTTTCTCTCTGCCTGTATATAACTGTCTTCTCCTTTATCTCTCTGTCGATGATTATATTACTATTTCTCCCTCTCTCCGTCTATGCCTATTTCTATCTCCCTCTCCATCTCGGTCCTTTTTATTTGCTCTGTGCGACTTCGTCTTCATTTATATCATCTTCTTTGATCGTTTCTGTCTCTGTCTCTATGTCTCTAACTGCTTCTCTCTTTCTTTCTGTCTGCCTCTATTTTTACCTTTCTATGTCTTCGGCCTCTATCGCTCTACTTGTGTCTCTCTATATCTGCTTCTATTTCTCAGTTTCTGAATTGTTCTGTCTTCGCCTGTTTCTACCTCTCTCTTTATGCACTTATCTCTCTGTCTGTCTCTATCCCTTTGTTTTTCTGTATCTTATTCTCTGCATGAATCTACGGTCTCCTTCTACATCTCTTTGTGGGCAACGATACCATTCTGTCTCCTTATATCTGCTTTCAGCGTCTACCTTTTCGTGTATATCACTTTATTTCTTCGTCTCTGACTCTTTCTTTAACTCGCTGTCTCTGACTCCTTACCTCTTCCACTCTACTTCCGCCGCTGTATCTGTTTCTGTCTCTATCTGTCTGTTCTTATCTCCAACTGTGTGTCGCTGTCTCGATCACTCTGATTCTGTTTTTATCTCTATGTATTTGTCTAACTAACTTTGTCTGCCCCTATCCCTCTGCCTTTCATTGATTATATAACCCTTTCTTCATTTTAGTGTCTCTACCTCTGTTTCTATTTCTCTGTCTCTGTTTCTGGCTCTATCCTACTATCTCTACCTCTCTGAGTGTCACGGTTTCTCCATCTATCTCTTTCTCTTTGTCTCTGTTTATGTCTTGACGTCTATGTCCCTTTGTCTTGATCTTCCTATCGCTGTCTCTCTGGCTCGGACGTTCGGTCTTTGTTTCACCTCATGGTCTTCTTTCAATAAATTTGAATTTCTCTTTTATTGTATCAAGATTAAAGGATTCTGAAGCACCGTTGTGCGAATCTCGCTAAGCCTTTGCTACTATCTCTTTGTCTCTGACTGTATATGTCTGTCTTTTTGTCCCTGTCTGCTTTTTTTATAAGAGTAACTATAGACTTTATATTTCCTTAGATTTCATACTTCGATTCCAGCTATTTCAAAAACTCTAACTCAACTAGAACCATGAATTACACTTTCATATTGTATCTTTGAATAAGTAAACAATTATTTCTTGTAGTCAACCTCGCAGTCAAAATTTTACATTAGATTATTTTACATAGATTGATTCAGATTAAATTCAATCGTGAAATATCGTATAAGATCGGATTCCGATTGATGCGATATTGAAACCGATTCAGTTTCAATCGGGGGCACTGGTTGATCCGATTGAAATACAATAATTCCGAATTCATTTTCCGCTAAATACAATATGAATTGATCAGATTTAATCGGTGATTTTTTAGCAGGATTAAGATGTAAGTTTGTAGATAGAACTAATAAAAAATAACGAAAATTATAGGAAATACACATTGCAACGGAATAGCTTCTGGGGGAAAATCCCAACAGGCGACGGGCCAGCGATGCCCTAGAACACGGTGCCGCGGGTGTCAGACTAAAATGACTTGCCCGGGGATCAGCACTTGAAATCCCGAAAACAATGCGAAGATTGTACGTGAACTTCGCTTTCCAACTTATTGGATCCCTGAGTGAAAAACGTGCGCTTGATGTGTTTAGCGCACGGCCGCTATGCTCAGATATGAAACTGACCGGCGGAGTCGTCTTCCCGCAGAGGCGGCGGTATCCAGGAGAAGAACGAGTTGTAAATAACAGCGCGACGAGTAACGCTAATTAACAATGTATTAAAACCAATTAAGAGTTATACACGCACCACGCAAATGCAGTTAAAAACAATGTGTTAGTTCGCACGCGAACGATACGGCGCATGACGAAGCTGCTATTCTCACGCGCGGTGCTAAGTACGGCAGGCTGACACGCACCCACACGTATGCGGCACAGAAAGCTTGCATGGGGCGATTTCCGTGCAGGCCTTTTACAATAATTACGCGAGAAGAAAACAGAAAACTTACATTGAAGGAGCAGCCGGAGCACTCAACACTCTCTCTCTCTCTCTCTTTCTGTCGCTCTCGCAGGAGTTCCCTTTGTGTCTATCTGTCTCTTGCACTCGCTTCGATGTGGTCGGCAGACGGACCCGCTGCCAGCACCTTGCTCGCTGTCTCGCTTACTCGCGTGTCATACACGATGCGGGCTTGCTCTCTCTCTATCCCTATTTCATGCCCGTTGGCGCCTCCACTTCTATCACACGCAGTATACTCAATAAAAGGCTCGGCGCGAACACGGTAAAATGGGAGGGAGCGAACTGGACGATGTGCCTCGCACGGTATCAAACACGAAGACAGCTGCGGTGTTTCGCAGAAAGCCGTAGCAGCTTCGCGGATAAACGACGGGCATACGAGGGGTGTCCAAAAAGTAAGTTTCCCTGCTCCGGGAAAAAAGCAAAACACAATTTTTAGGTTAAAGTAACATATGTATTTATTGTTTGACTTATAAACTATTTTTCTACATAGTCCCCTTGGACTTGAATACATTTTTTATATCTGTTCTCAAGCTTTGACAAACCTTGTTTATAAAAATCCGTGCCCTGTTTTTTAAAGAATAATTTAACGATGTCTTTCACTTCATCATTTGAATTGAAGTGATGGCCACCCAAACTTTCCTTTAATTTAGGAAAAAGAAAAAAGTCACTTGGTGCGAGATCTGGAGAGTAGGGTGGGTGATCAAAAATTTCCCATTTGAATTTTTCCAGTAAGGTTTGTGTTTTTTTTGCTGAATGAGGCCGTGCATTGTCGTGAAAAAGCAACACTTTTCTCGATAATTTTCCAGGACGCTTTCGTTTAACGGCACTTTTAAGTTTATTTAGCACTTCACAGTAACGATCTGCATTTATCGTGGTACCGGATTCAAGAAAATCAATCAACAGAACACCTTGTGAATTTCGTTGCCATTAAGCCCTTTTGCAGTTAAAAAGCGAATAACTGCACGCAACTCACAGGTGGACACGTTTTTCACAGGTAGCTCCATGGTTTCCGAGCCGGTACTGATGAAAAAAATTTTTTCGGCAGCTAAGACCGGTTCCGCTCTTATCGGTATATCCTAAACTAAAACTATGTTCGGTCCCAGATCGCTAGATGGCGCTGGGGCAAAACGGCAGACTAGGGAAACTTACTTTTTGAACACCCCTCGTATTATGCGTTGTGGGACCGTTTTAATACGGTCGGAATGCTCGCGCCCCCAGTGAGCACGCGGGAGTGAGGTAATTTGAATCCCGAATTACCTCACTTGCGCATGCGTTACAATATACTTTAAAAATATATAATTTTAAACAAATCAAAATTTTAAGTGAAGAGAAGATGGAGCCCGGAACTCTAATTTTTGGACTCGAAAACATTTTTAGTTCAGGTAAAATATTATTTTCTATTTCATATTTTCTATTGTATAGATTAATAATTATTAATTATGATAAAAATTAAAATAATTTTATATTACAGCATGATCAAGAAGAAAAGGCAAATGAATAGTAATTTTGAAAACAGAAATTTTGGAATTTAATTTGTTAATTCAATAAGTTTAATGATCTGAAAGAGATAATGATTTTTGTATTTCTGCATACGACACTTAAAATTATTAAATTTAAACATTTGATATGCAGATGAAAACTTCAGACAGTTAAGAATTGGATCGATAATCTTTATTTTTTAGTTTTATTTAATTTTTTTTAATAGACTAGAAGTTGGACGCGCTACGCGCGCCTTCAATCGTTTTCCCCGCCAAATCTATCTCTATCTCTCTCTTACACGACGCCACGATACTACGTCATGAGATGAGCGCACAATACAGCGTAACGTTTCAATCTCCTTTTTATAGAGGAATTGTTTCTGTGCTATACCGTATTTTTGTCAAGAATTTGTTCGATCATGTTTAGTGGTTTGTTTAATGTATTGTAACTGTGCTACACCGTACTTCCTCAATTTTCGATTAGCAATGAATAAAATACTGTGGTACAACGAAAACTATAGTAAGATGTTTTCCATAACGATACAAGACAAGCAACAGCACTCCCAAGACGACAGGAGCGTACCGCAACAGTGGTCGCAGTGCCCCTAACAAGCATAGGAAAAACGCCCAGCTAAGAAACGGCGAGACGAATTACGCGCCGCCGACTCCAACCAGCAACAAGAACGCCGACAGCTAGCCCGGGCTAAAAGAGCACGTGCGCTGCTGGGGTTGTAGCTGGTCTGGCTATATTAAGCCAAACTGCCCGGAATGCTCGGAAAAAGGCAGGGGGGTGCGTAGATAAGGTCCCTATCGCTCCATCAAAACCTGATGCGACCTCAACGGTACCACCGCAAGGCGCTCCGGCAACGTCCGTCGTAGCAACCTCTATCGACTCGAAGGGAAATTTGAGTACCCCGAGTCAATCAGAATACTCACGATGGTATTTACCCATGGATGTTGGCGGATATCGCATACGCTTGCTACACGACTCAGGCGCATCTCGCATCGCAGTAGGCCTGATTGGCTTGCAGATTGCAACCGCATGTGCCAAGAAGATGACGCCGTACCATGAAATTAGCGCACGCCTCGCCAACGGCAAGACCGCGCAATGCTGGGACACATAGAACTGCCCTTTGACGTGGCAGGTGTGCGACATTACCGCGACATGGTGATCCTCGAGGAATTGGACGCAGACTGTCTGCTTGGCGCCAACTTTATGCGAAAATTTAATGCTGTGCTGTGGCCGCGCGAATCGACGCTTAGCACCGAGGGAGATAAAGAACGAATTTTGCTATAACTAGCATCGCTAGCTCACGGCGAAGCGAGCGCTGTTCATCTCACTTCGATTGGCCTCGCCGATGTTGACGAGGCCCAACGGCGACAGTTACAAGAGTTGCTCGACCAACTGCTGCTCACGAGTAACGCGCCATTAGGATGCACCAGCTGGGCCAAACACAACATCGAAGTCTCGACCTCTAGGTCCATAAAGCAGACGTATTACCTTGTCACGAAAAAGCTCGAGGAGGAAATGCACAGGCAAGTGCGAGAGATGCTCGAGGCGGGCATTATTATCAAATCGACTAGTGAATGGTCGAGTCCAGTATTGATGCAATGGAAAGCGAATCGCACGTACCGATTCTACATCGATTATCGCAAGCTGAATGCGGTAACGAAGGCGAGCGCGTACCGCTTCAGGACACTCGATATATCTCGACGATCGATCTAAGCAATGCCTACCACCAAATTCCTTTACGGAAGGAGGCGCAGGCGTTAACAGCTTTTACTGTCCCTGGACAATCTTTTATATTAAAATTTAATAATTATACACATAAAATTCATTTATATTAAAATTTAAAAATAAATAATTTAATTTAATTAAGTTATTAAGAGATTTCTTTCTAATTGCTATATTCATATTTTTATAAATTATTAGTTATAAATATATAAATAAAATTATGAACCTCATGCATTCTCCTATCTGGACGATATCATCATAGTCACGGAGACGTTTGAGGAACACCTCAAGTGGCTTACCCACGTTCTTCAGCGCATTAAACACGCAGGTTTCACAATTAGCCGTGCGAAAAGCGAATTCTGTCCCAGCGAGGTCAAGTTTCTCGGGGTGTTATTTAACCAAGACGGCTTTATGCCCGTCCCGGACAAGATTGCTTCTATTTTGGAATACTAGGTGCCCGAGAACTTGAAACAGTTGAGACGGTTCCTTGGCATAGCGCCGTGGTACCACAAGTTCTTGCCTGACTTTGCGACGATTGCAGAGCCGCTCACCCAGCTAACAAAGCACAACGTTGCGTATGAGTGGAGTGACGCGGAGCAATCGGCGTTTGAGCAGATCAAAGCTCTCATTTCGTCTGCCCGCGTATTACACCGGCCGTCGTTTGAACACCAGTTCGTGATTCAAACGGAGGCGAGTGATACTGGCCTTGGAGCGGTACTCACGCAGATAATCGACGGCGAAGACCGAGTTTCATGCTTCGCAAGCGGCACGGTGACTTCGGCGGAACGGAATTATTCCGTGATGGAACGCGAATACCTCTCAGTTTTGTGGGCGATACGCAAGTTTCGTGCTTATGTCGAAGGCTATCACTTTAAAGTGGTAACCGACCATAGTAGTTTGAAATATTTATGCAATTTGCATAATCCCACCTGACGCTTAAAGCGGTCAGCGCCTGAAATGCAAGCGTATAACTATGACGTCGAGCATCGTAAGGGCTCGATAAATTACGTACCTGACGCGACGCGCTCTCCCGCACGTTTGAATGCGAGGAAGCGCCAGACCTCGCGTCAATAGATATCTCAGAAGAGACAGATGTCGCCTGGTACAAGCGCATGATCGCCACCGAGGGACAAAATCCCGGCGACTACCCGTGGTGGAAGATAGTTCACGGGCGCCTCTATAACTATCGTCCGAATCATGCCAATGAAGATCTGCTCGAGGATGAGGACGCCAGGAAACCAGTGTTGCCATTAGAGCAACACGAAAAAGCGACGCGAGAGAGCCACGCAAAACCTACTGCGGGCCACTTAGGCCGAGCGAAAACGCTTGCGCGTGTCCCGCTCTATTACTAATGGCCTTCATTGTGCAAAGATGTCGCCGACTTTGTACGGAACTGTTTGATTTGTTAGCAGTGCAAAGTGCAGCAGACAGCGCCGGCAGGCCTCATGGGCAACCATCGCACATTACGCCGGTTGCAGATTGTTGCAGTGGACATTATGGGACCTTCCCCAGGTCTGTACGAGGTTTCGAGTACCTGCTGATCATCCTAGACTTATTTATTAAGTGGATCGAATGCGTGCCGATTCGTAAGACAAACGCACGTTTTCTTGAAACGCCGCGAAGAGCGCGCAGCGGAAGAGTTCGCAGAAGCAGCTGAGCTCGAGTACTGGCGCACGCGGGTGCAGAAGTTGCAAGACGTGCGAAGAACGCATCAGCAGCGCAACAGCAACAGTCGCAATATTATAACACATCACGCCGCGATGTTCGCTTCGAAGTGAAAGACAAGGTATGGAAGCAAAATCGCATCCTCACCTCGGAAGCACAAGGCGTAGCAGCGAAGCAAGCTCCGAAGTACGCCGGTCCGCACGTAGTCACAGCGAAGCTAGGCTCCAATGTGTACGACGTACAACACCTTGACGGAAAAGACTGCGACAAGGTCCACGTAGAAGACCTTAAACTCTACGACGAAAAGGTTAAACTTACCGCTGAGGCAGGGAGTTTAACTAACATTAACTCAGCACACGACGATCAGGCTGGGGAAGATCCCGACGAAGACGGATTTTTCAATGACCAGGCGAGCGAGCAGCAGCCCGCACCCTGCCAGCGGGGAAGACCACGCAAAGCGCGGTAGGTTGTAACGTAAACCACCAGCGTCATAAGGAGCCAGGCGAGCAAGCGTCCGCGAGTAACGGTCGACGCTGAGGAGCGAAAGTCGCCACCACTCGTGACAAGCACAAGCGCAACGCCACCCGAAGCCGCGGACGACCTATAGGCTCTTAGAACGCAGCCACAACTAATCGCGTCGCGACACATTCCCCACGGCATATGCGCGCCACAACGAGCCAAGCATGTCACTAACCCCTTAATTTCACAATTCACCCGCGCGTGCGACTTGCATGGCCTCCAGTCAATTTAGTCTTGTTTAGTATAGCGCACGCGCTCCTTGCCTTACAGAAAGTCCGACGAAATATACGGTGCGAGAACCCGTGACGTGTGTGTGTGTGTGTGTGTGTGTGTGTGTGTGCGCGCGCACGCGCGCGCGTGTGTGTGTGTTCGGTTTGACAAGGCATAGTGTATTATAGCAAATATACCTACATGAATTAGATTAGCGATTTTCGATATTTTATCAGATTTTGGAAGATAATAGCACATGTTTCATGAATATATGGTCTTATCGGGTGCCTATGGGATTTTTATGATGTATTTTATAACTTTTGTGTATAACGTCTCTGTACCATGGCAAATGTACTACATCAAAATTTTTCAGATTGATGGGGTTTTTATGGGGTTTTTGATATTTTACCGAATTTTGAAAGCTAATGGTACATAATTCATGAACATATGATCTTATGGGATGTCTATGGGGTTTTTATGGTATATTTTATAATTTTTGTATGTAGCCTCTCTGTACTATGGCAAGTGTACCTAAGTAAAAAATTTTCAGATTCACGAGATTTTTATGGTTTTTTACAACTGTTGCGTATAGCCCCTCTGTACTACGCAGCGAACGGCCAACGCGCACGCACAGTGTCTAATCACGAGCACACGATTAAAAAAAATTGCAGAAACCGTAACTTAATGGACATCAATAAGACCACTTTAGCGGCCGCGGGAGGCGCAGCGGCTGAGAGCTCATTGGCCACCGCTGCGCCGGGAAAAGAAACACGGAGATTACGGTATCGCATGTTTGCGTCAGCATTTAATATGCAAACGCAAACATGCGTTACCGTAATCTCCGTGTTTCTTATTTAAATTTGTGTAAATATTTATGACTATCTAATTTCAACTAATTTTAATTTTTTTAATTAAATAATTTAAAAATACTTTTTCAAAAAATATCCAAATGTAAGCTAGCTTCATTTCGTGAAATAAAATTTAATTTTTATAAAGTACAAGTTAGAACTGTAAATTAAACATTAATGTTTTTAAAAATATAATAAGTTGGGATTAAGAGGACGGCAAGGAAGACAAAAAGAAGTGTATAGTAAGTATGTTCAAATTTTTGTATTTATTATTAAATAATATAGTATTTAATACATCAACAATTCTTGACATGTGTAATGACGCTAACTGTTATAATAACGCCGTAGGTAAGATATTGTACACTACGCGCAATAGAATTTAAATATTTAAGACGAGTATCCATATACTTTACAATTAATTCTTGGAGGCGATCAAAAGGTACCTTCTTCATTACCAAACTATGACGAAACCGCTTGATTCAACCAACACCAGGCCTCCTATCTTCTTCAATTTCGATTGCTTTGTCCTGGTGACTTGTGGTGAATTTTAAAGTCCAGCCATCGCCGTAAATTTTCTGGACTTTAAACTATTATCAAGTCCACGAAAATATTTATCAATGTCGTCGAAACTTGTTTTGAATTCTTCCCAGTCACTGTATAAAAACGCAACCCCTTCAAAATCATTCGATAATAGCCAAACCACAGGTTTGTAGTACTCGTCGCCGAACTTGTCCACGAGCTCGTCCTATTCCAAATGGATTTCGAGATAACGCCTTCTTCAGCCGGACTCCCAGATAACGCCTTCTTCGACCGGACTCCCAGATAATACCTTCTTTGGCTGGATTCCGAGATAATGCCTTTCTATTTGGGAGCGACGATATAATCATCGACAGAGACATACAGAAAGAGACAGTGCAGGCATGCAGGCAGAGAGATAAAGGCAGATAAAGGGGGATAGAGATTGTCACAAATACAGAGCAATAGACAAATAGAGCCAGTGAGACAGAAATAGAGAGATCCAAATAGAAAATAGTTTATTCAGATAGACAGATTTAGCCCCCCCCCCCCCCCCCAATTATATAGTTGTAAGCCTTATTGTGGTATTTTACGTTGTTTTCTCAGATGTTGAGTCTCAAACGAAAAGTCAGACATAGTGATAAGGGGACAGAAACAGAAAGCCAGATATAAACACAGATATATAGACGGAGAGAAAGTGGCAAAGGCTTGGCAATGTTTGCACAACGATGCTTTCATATCCTTTGCTCTTAATACAATGGAAAAGAAATTCATATTTATTGAGGTAAGACCATGACGTGAGACAAAGACATAACGTAAAAGCCAAAGAGACAGCGATAGGAAGATTCAGACAAAAAGACATAAACAGACAGACATAAGAAGAGACAAGGTGAAAGACAAAGATGGACAGACAGTGACAGACGGAGAGATAGAGACAGAGAGATAGAGCTAGAGACAGAAAAATACACAAAAACAAAGACAGAGACACGGAGAGGAAGAAATAAGGAGTCAGAGATGCAGAAATAAACGAAAAGGTAGACGCTGAGAGGAAATACGAAGAGAGACACAGTGATATAGTCATCGAGACAGAGATAGAGATAGAGGAAGAGATCTGAGTAGTGGTGTGGAAAACTTCAAACTGTTTATCAAACTGGGCTGAGTTAATTTAAACTGAATGTTACTTCAAATGGGGGCTGACGAGCGGAGCGAGTAGGGGGGAGGTGGATCCCTCCTACTCGCCCCGCTCGGTAACACCCCATTTTTAGAAACTGATTAAATTGTAAATTTTGTTTTATTTTGTTCACTCTAGAGGTAAATAGAAAGATGCGTTTTATTTTAAAGTAAGCCTAATCCACTGTCTATGTCACTATAAAATTTTAAAAACCATTAAAATTGAATGAGTTTATATTATTGACTAATGTAAAAAGATTGAATGAAATTAAAATTATCTGATGTACCTTTTGTATTACTTTTTGTTCTTATTGCCTTGAATATTACCAATTACTTCTAATTTTAAGTATATATTTTCAATAGGAAAACAAAATAATATTGACTCCAAAATCATGTATTCGACTATTTACCAGTGTGCTCTTTCGAATGGTGGGGTCTTAATTGCATCTGGATAGCTTCAAAAACGAACATGGCGGATATTAAGTAAAAAATTACTAAAAGTTTGGAACATTTTTTTTTCATGATTTTTTTTTCGCGTTGAAACATTAATGGGAACGATTCCCAATCTCAGTAAAATAGTTCAACTTTATGGAAGATTTTTTTTTTGTTCAATTTTCAGCAAAATCTAAGCTTTTCTTTGAACATTCAAAATCCATTTTGAATTTCGAAGTCTGATAGCAAAATCGTGATCAGGGACCTCGAAAAATTCCGTACATCACTTCTTATTAAAATTCGAAGCCAAAAAAGTATGTGCTATCAATAGTTTATTATTATTCTGTGTTTTCCGTGAATATAATGCCGTCTTGGAGAGGTTAGCATGATTTGGGATCGAAAAAAAAATATTTTTTATCAAATTGTAATATTTTATACACCTGTGGTTGAGAGTGGGAATCGTTTCCATTAATTTTTCAATGCAAAAGAAATCATTTTACATCAATTTTAGAACATTTTAATGTTTATTTTCTTCAATTTTTAATATGACTGTACGTCTAAATGCATAGTTTTTTCTCTATTAAAAAAATTATGACAAGAAGTAGTGACTCATTTAAAGATTCAAGGTGATTGGTTATTTGAAAAAACCGCGAATATTGGAATTCTCTTAGATTGAGAATGGGCTAGATTTAGATTTTGAAAGTCAAGTATTTATAGAACTACTAAATAATTAAAATATTATGAAAACATTTGATTTTTTGCTTAAAAAATGAATCTAATTATATTATCATCTAAGGGGATACTACAGTTGAAATTTTTTTTTGGATTCACCTAAAAAATAAAAATTTTGATCAGTAATGATATCTCTTATAAATTTTATATTAAAATGTGTAATTCTTTTATAAAATTGGCCCTACCAGAGATCTGTAAACTCATATGATCCAAAGATATTGAGATTTTAAAATTGATATCCTGCCATAACCTACAGGCTGAACCATTTGATATTTTTTAATAGGATATGATCCAAAATCTTCGATTTTTATATCTCCTTCGACTGAATTTTTCCCATTAATATTTTTAAAGTTTAACTGTAACTGTAGTACCCTCTTAAACTAATTAAAACTTAATCATAGTAAAAATAGTCTTCATAACCTCAAAAACAAAATAGTATGTGCGAAGTGCGTTTGAATTCTGCTAGTAGGTGATATTTCAGAGAATATTGTCGAATTGGACATTTTGAAAAGCGGAACTTGTTTATGTAACGAACGTTGACGATTACACGAACATTCAAAGTCATGACGCTGTGGCATCTAGCTATGCGTATTTTTAAATTTTGTTGTTAATTTTGCGAATTTTCATAAGGCTAACGTTAAACTCAAAGAGAAATAATTCTGTAACCATTCTCCTGAAACCACTGAAATTATTCTCAGGGCTTTATATTTATCATATTGAATGACTATGAATTTTAAACAATTTGTCACTATTTTCGTATTATAGCCAGAACACCCTTAAGCTTTGAATTATTGGAACCTTGACCATAAGATCAGTTATTGCATCTTTTATGTTCCATATTTCCTCGGGCATCAAAGTCGTTTGAATGAATAGTTTTTGAGACGTCCAATTCATTTGCGATAATCTTTGCTGAACACTAACAAAATTATTTCTTTCCTCTTCTGTAATTTTTTCTGTTTTCTTTCGAGGAACAGAAAATTTCTCCCAAATAGTAGTACCATATACTGTGATGGTAACGTCTAGAGGGTAAATGAGTGGGAGAGTGTAAACGTACGCGAGGGATAAAAGCCTGGGATGATAAGTAGCAGGAGTGCCGTAGCATTTGATGTCGCCGGAGAGGGGCGCAAGAAGAGCCCCGCCAACTTGCGAGAGAGCAAGACGCTCCCTTATCGCCAGCCTTCGAAGAAAGTAGGACGCGTCCGACGCCGCTCGCCGCTCCGCCCGTCTTATCATCAAATCACGTCCAGCGCGGGTCCGAAAGCACTGGAGGAAGAACCGGTCATCTTTAGCCTCCAGCCGGCGGCTGCAGAAGGAAAAGGAAGACAGACTGCGCGAGCGCCTCAACTGCAAGTGGGAGAGCCAGCAAGAGAGAGTGAGAGAAAACTACGAAGCGAGTAAGTGGCCACCGCGCGTTGCGCTTTATTGTATTGCGCGCGGGCTGCCCTTATCGCAGTTCCTAAAAGTTTCTAAGGGGCGGTGCTTTCACTGCCCAGGGCGTATAAGCAACGCAAACTCCGTCAGATTCACCCCGTTCCAATGATAATATTTAATTCTCAATATTATTACTGAAGGGGTATCTAAAAAAATGTACCTTCTTATCTACCCCTTGGATGGGGTGGAAAAGCTAAATAAAAAGAGACTATATACTTTTGATAAATTTTTTCTTTTCTTTTCTGTAATTTTCGCTTTGATTCTTATAAGAACCATAAATCTTAATAATAACTGTTGATAATACGGGCGACCTCAAGCTGCGCTCTCGTATCGGCTGTTCCCTGCGCCGCCCCCCTCTCAGTTCGATAGTCTTTTGTTTTTGGGGCGAGCGCCGCCGTTGCGTGCGGTGGCAGTCAGTGCGCTCTCGAGCGTGCAACAAGAAGCACCGCTTTGCGTGTATTTGTTGAGATTCAATAAACCTCTTTAGTACTTTATATATATATATATATATATATCATTTGCATCCATTGAGGATTCTATTCAGCAGCATACCGATACTTTGAGGATTTATCTTCAAAGTGTCAAGGTATGACACGGTACTTTTGAGGATCTATATTAGTACCTTCCACCCAGAGAGGGGATTATTTCTTTAGTCAAGCGCGCAAGACTCTGGCGAAAGAAACTCTAGATCCTCAAAGTTACGGGTATGAATAATATTTATAAAAATGTCTTGAAAGATAGCGGTAAACATAATCCTAATTCAGTACAGTCCTGAAAACATGCAAATGTCCTGAAACATAGCGGTAAACCAATGAAAAGTCCTGAAACATAGCGGTGAACAGATATATATAAATATATATAAATATATATATATATATATATATATATATATATATATATATATATATATATATATATATATATATATATATATACATTTGCTTTAACAGATTTATGGAGCCCTTTTTCTTTTATGGAGCCCGGGTCCCATAAAATATTTTTCTCGGGCGTTTATGGAGCCCGATCTAGAGGCTATAACCCCAGGGTCCATTATTTCTTTAGTCACTTGCCATAGGGATCTCTGGGCTGTAGGTACTAATATACAGGGATGGGCTTCATAATCGGATGGGGGGATAATTATATATATATATATATATATATATATATATATATATATATATATATATATATATATATATATATATATATATATATATATATATTATGTTTCACCTAACCCCTTTATGGAGCACATCCCTGATATTAGTACCTACGCTCAGAGTTCCCGTATACAAGTGACTAAAGAAATAATCCCTCTCTGGCTATAGAAACTCTAGGTCGGGCTCCATAAACCGGGCTCCATAAAAGGATTCGGGCTCCATAAAGCTATAGGTTTGTAGTTTGTAGTTTTGAATTTTTACGCTTGCCCCCAACGGATCTCGTCAGAATTGACTTAATTATTTCTTTAATTACTACAATGGGGAGTACAATCGTGAATACGATTAACCACACACTGGATTATAGATATATATACACGGTGACCCATTTTAATCGCCGCACCCGGATTTCTCGGAACCTCAGCAAGAAAGAGAAAAATGGTTCAGACAAAAGTTATAGGGGTCAAAGGGGGCTACATAATGGCGCTAACGTCGTTGACCGTGAAATTGACCTTTGAGGTTATTTCAAGATCAAAGTGGTTTTTTCATATGGAAACACCTAGTTTTGACCCCGAATTCGGAAAGAGCGGGAAATTTTACGTTCAAAATCATATTGAGAAATGTTTTCCAAGGTCATTTCAAGGTCAAATCAAGGTCAAACTCAAAAAAGTCCGTTTAAAATTGTTTTTTTCCATGAACCACAGGCTAAGCTGGTTCAAATTGTTCGTAGGCTTAATAAAGGAATCTACACACCCAAACCCCACACACCCCAAACCCACACACCCAAAACTTACACAACCTAGTAAATAAAACTCAAACTCGCACATCCTAACCCCATACACTTCATGCCCTCACATGCTGAACTGTTAAACCCCGGTCCCACAACCATACCCCACATCCCCCAGTCCCACACATCCCTACCCCATGCATGCTCATCCCATACACGCCAAACCCACACATCCTGAACTCTGAAAAATTTTTCTCAAGGGCAAAATGATTTTTTAACGGAAACTTTAAGATCGTTGAAGCTTCTGTTATAAATGTATTAACTTTACTTTTTGCGCTACCCTGAAACAACGACGTGGACGTAGTAAGGATTTTTTCCTTTGGGGTGCTTAATTAAAGTGAGTCCCCTTGCCTCTCACTGGTCCGGGTGCTTGATTATAGTGAGTCCCCTTGCCTCTCACTGTTCGGGGTGCTTGATTATAGTGAGTCCCCTCGCCTCTCACTAATGTAAATAAATTGTTATTTAACCTCGAAGTAAGTGTTCGAAATGATGACCATTTGCTTCAAGGCACATAGTCAAACGCCTTTGAAAATGGCAAACTGTGTTCTGCAAAGTTTGTCTCGGAATGGCAGCGCAAGCTCGACGAATCCAATCCTGCATATCTGCTCTTGAAGTGGGTTGTTGCTCAAAAACAGCATTTATTAAATACCCCCATAAATAGAAATCTGGTGATGTAAGATCGGGTGAGCAAGCAGGCCAGTTAACCGGAGCTCCTCGACCAATCCATCTGTTACCATAGTGCTCATTCAAAAAAGCCCTTACAATTCGAGTGAAATGTGGTGCTGCGCCGTCCTGCTGGAGCCACATTCTTCGACGCGTTTCTGAATCAACATTTTCCATCAATCCAGGTAGTTCATCTCTTATTAGCGTCAAATAGGTATGTTGATTTACATTTGTTTCAAAAAAATAAGGGCCAATCAAATATCCATTGATAATCCCGCATCATACCATAATACTCCAACGTCTTCGATGGTTTACAGTTCTGACCCAATGAGGATTCACATCAGACCAATAATGGCAATTATGCCTATTCAGTTCCCCATCACTTTGAAATTGTGCCTCATCAGAAAAAAGAACAAAGGTAAAAAAGTCTGGATCATTTTCTATCATTTGTAAAGCCCATTGGCAAAACACAATACGCTGTTGGAAATGTTGGAACTGTAGCTCCACAACCAAAGTAATATGATACGTGTGATGTTGAAGCACCTTCATAATTCTTAAAAAAGTATTTCGTGGAATACCAATTTCCCTTTCGACTCGACGAGCGCTAATGTGTGGGTCAAGATGAATTATTGCAAGGATAGTTACAACTCGATTATCATTCTCATCATACTCATGGCGCCTACGTTGGCGAAGCATGTGTCCACCACGAGCTCTTTGAGTTAAACGTCTGATAGCTCTATCGTCAGGATGTCGTCTGTCAGGATAGCGTTCAGCATAAAGTCTTGCCGAACCACGATAATTATTTTGACTTGCTCCTAAAACCAAAATCATATCAACGATCTCGTTGGGCGGATAGTCAGCCATTTCAGAGCCAGCTATTAATTACTATTAAATTTAAATAGTAAAATGGTATCAAAAATATTAATAATTATAAGGGTCGCCCGTATACGGTCGCACCTAAAAAAGAAAAACGTTGGAAAATTACGGTAACTTTAATTAGCTAACTGTAATTGCCATAAATACTTCGTTTGTCACACTTTTTTAATTTTAAATTTTAAAATAAAATACTCGTTAAAACATTAAAGGTATTCAATTCCATAAAGCATTATTTCTTATTTTAATTGCAAATAAAACTAAAACTTTCTTTTATTTTTTTGTTTTATGTGAATAATGTGAATTAGTTGCGTTCGAATTTCAGAAATACTAATTTTGGTAATGTAATCATTAAAAACACATCTACGAAGAAAATAGGTTCCGTCAATGGTTCTTTTAAATGTATTTTTCAAGTTCTAGCAGGATAGTGGACCACCACATTTGACGCTCATAATAACAGCATTTCTTAATAAACACTTTAGTATTAGATGGATTGGTTGAGAAGGTGCGGTGAAATGGCTTGCTTCTTCATCCCATATTTTACCATCAGACTTTTGTTTATTGGGGTATTTGAAAAATGCTATTTTTGAGCAACAACCCACTACAAGAGCAGATATGCAGGATAGGATTCGTTGAGCATGCGCTGCCATTCCGAGACAAACTTTGCAGAACACAGTTCGCCATTTTCAAAGACGTTTGCCTATGTGCCTTGAAGCAAATGGTTGTAATTTCGAACACTTGCTTCGAGGTTAAATAGAAATTTATTTACATTAGTGAGAGGCGAGGGGACTCACTATAATCAAGCACCACGAACAGTGAGAGGCAAGGGGACTCACTATAATCAAGCACCCCGAACAGTGAGAGGCAAGGGGACTCACTTTAATCAAGCACCCCGAATAGTGAGAGGCAAGGGGACTCACTTTAATTAAGTACCCCAAATGAAACAATCCTTACTACGTCCACGTCGTTGTTTCTGGGTAGCGCAAAAAGTAAGATTAATACATTTATAACAGAAGCTTCAACGATCTTAAAGTCTCCGTTAAAAAATCATTTTGCCCTTGAGAAAAATTTTTTAGTGTTCAGGATGTGTGGGTTTGGGGTGTATGGGATTAGCATGCGTGGGGTAGGGATGTGTGGGACTGGGGGGTGTGGGGTATGGTCGTGGGACCGGGGTGTAACAGTTCAGCATGTGAGGGCATGAAGTGTATGTGGGGTTAGGATGTGCGAGTTTGAGTTTTGTTTACTAGGATGTGTAAGTTTTGGGTTTCTCTATTAAGCCTAGGATCAATTTGAACCAGCTTAGCCTGTGGTTCATGGAAAAAAAACGATTTTAAACGGACTTTTCTGAGTTTGACCTAGATTTGATCTTGAAATGACCTTGGAAAAAATTTCTCAATATGATTTTGAACGTAAAATTTCCCGCTCTTTCCGAATCCGGAGGAAAAACTAGGTATTTCCTTATGAAAAAACCACTGTGACCTTGAAATAACCTCAAAGGTCAATTTCAAGGTCAAAGACGTTAGCGCCATTATGTGGCCCCCTTTGTCTGCTATAACTTTTGTCTGAACCATTTTTCTCTATCTATGTTAGGTTCCGAGAAATCCGGGTGCGGCGATTAAAATGGGTCACCGTGTATATATATACATATATATATATATATATATATATATATATATATATATATATATATATATATATATATATATATATATATATATATATATATATATATATATATATATATATATATATATATATATATATATATATATATAGGTATATGTGTTGGTACTTTTGGGGTATATATACACCATAGATTGCTACTTTTGGGGACTTTTGTCCTTTTTGGGGACCGGCTTCAAAAATACGATGCATCTATCGCTACTTTTGAGGTCCATAAGGCTTCGTCTACAATACATCTTAGGTACTTTTCGGGGCTTTTGTTCCGGAATTTCGGTACTAAAAGCGGGCGCCGCAGGCTCCCTGCGAATCACGGTACCCTTAGGGTCATTATTTCTTTAGTCAAGTGTATTTGTTCCGGTATTCCAATGTAAACTCTCAGAGTAAGAAACTCTAGGACCCCAATAGTGCCGATGTATGTATTTATATATATATATATATATATATATATATATATACACATACATCAAATGCAGCTTTTGAGGATCTATGTCAGCACGGATTCGATACTTTGAGGATTTTTCGGACTTTTGAGGACATCCTCAAAATTACTTCGGTATGAAACGGTACTTTTGAGGATTTATATTAATACCTTCAACGCAGAGAGAGAGTTATTTCTTTAGTCAAGCATATACGAACTCTGGAGAAAAAAAACTATGGATCCTTAAAAGTACCGGTTTCCGCAATGTGTATATATATGAAACAGGACTTATGTTGACATCGCGTGTTAATACTTATGTAAAATTAACACGTAAAAATTATGCGGACGTCGCATAAGTACCGCAAAGTCAGCATAAGTCTCGCACCAGTTCAGAAATTGTCTGCATAAGTCACGTTCCATACAAATGTATATATATATATATATATATATATATATATATATATATATATATATATATATATATATATATATAACACTAGGGGGGTACCCCCCTACTCGCTCCGCTCGTCAACCCCCATATAAAATAAATTTAAAAATTTTATATTTTGGAATAAGAGAACAAAACACACTGATGTTCATTATTTTAAATTATTACGCTTATTTTATTACTTATAAATTATAACTTATTTTATTACTTACTTTATAAATGTTGAACAATGTTTTAAATTTAACCAATAACTGTGTTGCGTTAATTCGTTTTATATAAACTTTATTAACTATAAAGATTGGTTGAAGAGACGAACAGTTTTCCACGTCACCCTGAGGGTACTGTTCATGGACCGTTGGATTGTTATTTTGAGTGGCGTCCTTCGCCAATAGCCCTACATTATCACTATATCTAAAATTTTATGAAATTTTATTAAATATATTTTTATATCATTTATATTACATTTTGAAATTTAGGAAAATAATAAATTAAAAATAAACTATTTGATATATATTATCTTTAATATACCCTTGAATGTTTTTATAAGCTTTTTATTATTTAGAACCATATATATTTATTTGTTCCTTTTATATATATTTTTGCTTTTAAACATTATATTGGATACATGAGAGAATTTAATATAATTTATTGTAAATGATTTTAAAATTAATATAATTTTATTTTCCTTAAATTTCAAATATTCCATTTTCATACTTAATAATAATTTACTTAATAATAATTTTCTTTTATTTTATTGAATTTTTATATTTATTACGTCTATTTAAAATTCACAAGAATATTTATAAAAAAATAATTTTCAAATTTTTAATTAAATTTTCTTTAACATATCCTGTGACGTTTTTGTAAGCTATTTATAATATGGAAATATATATTTTTATTTTTTCTGTTATATATAGTTTTGCTTATAAACATTATATTGGATACGTGAAAGAAGTTAATGTAAAATAATAGAATTAAAAATTAAGGTAATGTGTACTTACCGACAAATTTTAGAATGTATATTTCTTTTGCAAATAATAATAGAATTACTAACAAAAAAAATCTGAGCATAGTATTTTCATACACGGAGCGCCTGAAAGAATTGTTATTCCAAATAAACGTTCGAATGTTTATTAATTAAATAATGAAATTGGGTTGATTTTGAGGTTCACATCGCCTTAATATAACTTAATACTATTTTTGTGAAATTTCAAATATTTTATACTAAAAAATTGAGTTTAAATTGTATATTGAAAATATTATGTTTGCTTTTGATTTATTTTATTTTTCATATTTTTTAATTAAATTTTTTAAATAATTTAAATCATATTCTATAAGTAAATTATTACAATAGTTATTATACTTGTTTTCTTCTTTTTCATGGGTTTCTATTATTTCATTCAATTTGTCTAACTTTGTAGCATCTTTTAAATTATATACTTCTATGTATTTATTTTGTGTTGGATCCCAAATTAACGGTGTTTGTATCATAGTAATATTGTTATTATATTCATTGATATAATTATTTAAATGTATTTCATATTCGTTTTGTTCATTTATATGATTCCGTAACTGTTCGTTTTATTCATGTAAAACTCTTGCGTGATGTATACTAATCACAATTCAATATACATATTTTGCACAGGATCCCATCTTAATGGACTAGGTTTTGAATCACCTTGTTCAGCCATCTTATATTTTACTAAATAATAGTTAATTACATTAAGAAAAGTAATTTACAATAAATGTATAATTAAAGGAAATTTTAATTATATTATGTAATTAATTATTGTTTTATATTTTTTCTTAAATTATTTTGATCAATTATATTATGTTATTATTCTAATATCGTTAAGAAGATCATAATATTAAAATATCATATGAATATTTTATTGTATATTTATTAAATTTTAAAATGTTATTATTTTATTTATACCATTATTAGTTTATTATATTATAATCTTATTATTTAAATTAATTATCTAATATTTCTTTCCAAACAATATTTGTTACTTCTATTTTATTTTCAGATTCATTTTGTATATATATATATATAAATATATATATATATATATATATATATATATATATATATATATATATATATATATATATATATATATATATATATAAACTAGGGGGGCTTCGCCTCCTGCTCGCTCCGCTCGCCAACCCCCATTTTCAGAGAGAAATTTTATAATAATGAAGTATGAAACTATCAAATTTTGACAATATGAAATTTTGATGGTTAAAATATCGAACTTAAGACGAATCAAAGTTAAAGGATATACTATTTATGTTCTTTATAATTGCTTCAGAGCAAGGATACATTGTTATATTAATTGAATAAATAGTGTAGAAAATTGATCATGATAGGAGGTGATTTTCCGCAAATTCTTCCAGTTATGAAATGTGGTCACAAAAATAGTATAATTGAAGAAACAATTAAATTTTCTGCGTTATGGTCTCTTTTTAAAGTTTCAAAATTAAATCAAAATATTCGTTCGGAAAACAAAGAATTTGCTTCACTATTGTTAGAATTGGGTGAAGGAAAAATTAATCCATTTATTATTCCAAATAAATGGAAAACGAATAATATTTGTAAAGAAATTTATAGTAACATTAATTATTAAAAGGGATTCTACGAATAAATAATAAATTTTTGTGTTTTCTATTTAACCTCCAGGCGGCCGGGGTGTCACCTTTTGGTGCCACCTCTTGGTTGATCGATATCTATGATTCTTTTAAAAAATTTTCTTCGGAAAATTTCTTCGAAGTATGACTCTTGGTATATGGTATATCTTCTTAAAGCCTGACCGCCTGGAGATTAACGAACCTTGTTTAATGTGTACTTTTACTCTTAAAAAGTTGTGAAATCTCCCTCAAAAAATTTTTTACAAAGGTAAAAACTTAGGCAATTATATACACAATGTAATTATTATCCATCCCTGTCCCTCCCCTCTCTTGCTCGCTCTCACCCTCCTTCTCAGTGCTCCCTCAATATCTGTCACACTCCGTACCAAAAACTTTAATGAGAATCTAAATATTTTTTTAAACAATCAGGAAAACAAATAGTATAGTTATACAACTTTCTACGAAAGTATAAAATAAGGCAAGTTATAAGTGTTTTCTGTATAATATGTAGAACTCTCCCTCCCTCCATCCCTCCGTCCCTCCCTCTTTCTCCCCCTTTCCCCATCTTCCTCTCTGACTCTTTCTCTCTCTTCCCCCTCTCCCTCTTTCTCTCTTTCTTACCGTCCCCCTCTCTCTCTGCTTCTTTACAAAAGAATATCATAGTTTGAAACAAACACATGAACGAAGTGGAATCAATTAATATGTTGACAAGTACATTTTTGTAACATAACAATTATAGGAATTATGGAGTGATTTTTCTAACATAAAATCGTATAAGTACTTCTAAAAATAAACTCATGAAAGTGGTGGAATCAATTTTATGCAGGCAAGTACATTCTTATACTAAAGAGATCATAATAATTTATAACAAACACATGAAATAAGTGGAATCAATTAAGTACAGTAGGCAAGTCAATTATTATAATAAAAAAATATTTAAAAATAAAATTTGTTTAATATATTTACTATAAAAATTTGTATAAAAAATAATTACATCTAACATAAAATATTACAAATACCAAAAAGTATAATTTTATAAATACGATAAACTATAATTCAAACACAAAATGGTGAAACATTTTTGAGTAACCATTTTCTAAGTACAGATCATAAGCATTTTCTGACTAGCGTTAATCAGCGCGCTACGCGTGCCAGTGTTCGTCTTTTGTCTCGCTCTTTCCGAAATTCGAGCTGGACTCAATTATTCGATATCATTCGGGGACAGAATAGATTATCGATCGAATTCTCAAATTATATAAGTGAAATTTTAGCTGTTTTTTTTTTTTTTTATTTAAATACACATACTTGCCGGACGCGTCGTTTCGCAGTTTTTAGGTGAACTGTAAATTGTAAATGTAAATTTGCATGGCATTATTAGTTTTCTGAAACTGTAAACGATTAATTCAAATTCGGTGTAAACGAGAACCTTAGCGGCAATAACTATACATTAGTAAGTTGAGAGGGATGTTAGTGCTTAAACCTTTAACGATTCTGAAATTACGTTGACATGACGCTCTACATCTTTGAAACATGAAAATTTCTAACAGGTACCCGATATTTGACATTTACTGATGTACGTTTTTTATTTTCCGCGAGCGATTATATATTAATGCAGTATATAAACAGCTTGAACTGCGAAACGACGCGTCCGGCAAGTATGTGTATTTAAATAAAAAAAAAAAAAAACAGCTAAAATTTCACTTATATAATTTGAGAATTCGATCGATAATCTATTCTGTCCCCGAATAATATCGAATAATTGAGTCCAGCTCGAATTTCGGAAAGAGCGAGACAAAAGACGAACACTGGCACGCGTAGCGCGCTGATTAACGCTAGTCAGAAAATGCTTATGATCTGTACTTAGAAAATGGTTACTCAAAAATGTTTCACCATTTTGTGTTTGAATTATAGTTTATCGTATTTATAAAATTATACTTTTTGGTATTTGTAATATTTTATGTTAGATGTAATTATTTTTTTATACAAATTTTTATAGTAAATATATTAAACAAATTTTATTTTTAAATATTTTTTTATTATAATAATTGACTTGCCTACTGTACTTAATTGATTCCACTTATTTCATGTGTTTGTTATAAATTATTATGATCTCTTTAGTATAAGAATGTACTTGCCTGCATAAAATTGATTCCACCACTTTCATGAGTTTATTTTTAGAAGTACTTATACGATTTTATGTTAGAAAAATCACTCCATAATTCCTATAATTGTTATGTTACAAAAATGTACTTGTCAACATATTAATTGATTCCACTTCGTTCATGTGTTTGTTTCAAACTATGATATTCTTTTTGTAAAGAAGCAGAGAGAGAGGGGAGGGTAAGAAAGAGAGAAAGAGGGAGAGGGGGAAGAGAGAGAAAAAGTCAGAGAGGAAGACAGGGAAAGGGGGAGAAAGAGGGAGGGACGGAGGGATGGAGGGAGGGAGAGTTCTACATATTATACAGAAAACACTTATAACTTGCCTTATTTTATACTTTCGTAGAAAGCTGTATAACTATACTATTTGTTTTCCTGATTGTTTAAAAAAATATTTAGATTCTCATTAAAGTTTTTGGTAGGGAGTGTGACAGATATGGAGGCAGCACTGAGAAGGAGGCTGAGAGCGAGCAAGAGAGGGGCAGGACAGGGATGGATAATAATTACATTGTGTATATAATTGCCTAAGTTTTTACCTTTGTAAAAAATTTTTTGAGGGAGATTTCACAACTTTTTAAGAGTAAAAGTACACATTAAACAAGGTTCGTTAATCTCCAGGCGGTCAGGCTTTAAGAAGATATACCATATACCAAGAGTCATACTTCGAAGAAATTTTCCGAAGAAAATTTTTAAAAGAATCATAGATATCGATCAACCAAGAGGTGGCACCAAAAGGTGACACCCCGGCCGCCTGGAGGTTAAATAGAAAACACAAAAATTTATTATTTATTCGTAGAATCCCTTTTAATAAAATAAAACGTTAATACAATTATTAATCGTGAAAGTATATTTAACAATGTTTGTTAAGTATAAGACTGTATGTTAAGTGATTTTACAATTTCCTTTATATTTGACTTTCAGTATCGCAAGAAAGAAATTGAATTAAAAAACAAAAATTTATTATTCATTCGTAGAATTCCTTTTCATAATAAATAAAACGTAAATCATTTTAAAGCATTGCATAAATGTTGGAAAGTAATTCTTATGGTTTCTGAGAGAAATTTTTACGATTTTCAAAAGTTCTTATAAAAGGACTGTAAAAGTTTTGGAAAATAATTTTTAATTGCTTGCAAAAGTTTTTAAAAGATGTAGTGATATAGCGATCATAGACGATATTTGAAGATAAATTATACAGCAATATTAATATTTAATTATAAATAATAATCATTCATATCTGTTATTAATTTTTTTCAAATAAATTATACAACAATAATATTTAATTATAAATAATAATAATCATTCATATAATCTGTTATTGATTTTTTTTTCAATGAAAATGCATAAATTATACAACAATATTAATATTTAATTAAATAAATATCATTCATATCTGTTATTAATTTTTTTTCAATGAAAATGCAAATAATTGCTATACAATTTTTTTTTTTATTAAAAATGCAAATAACTCTTGTTAGCATGCAAACAACTACAAATAACTGTAAAGAACTGTTTCTAACAGCAAATAATTCTTAAAAACTTATTAAGTATTAGCGTCCCAGAACATGCATTTATAAATTGCAAACAAAAATTATATTTAGTTATTAACATTAACTGCATAATTTATTTCTGTCTGGGTGGATCTGGGTTAGTACATACTATAACAATATTACATTGTAATATTTTTATTAAGATTCTTGTACTTCTATATTATTCGACAGATTGATAAAACCTCCTTATAACTAAACTCACATGTCCTGGGCGGGCCAACTTTCTTAGGTTGAGTCGCTACAGCTTACTTTTAAAGGAATATCTACAACAGTATTTCTCTTGGTTTCCACTTCATGAGGCTGTGTGTGCTTTGACAGACTTAAACATAATCTTTTGGTGGCCTTAAAATTTGTAACGAATTCATATGTACTATATGTTCAGCATTTTATTATAACAATCTAACTTTAATAGCACAATAAGATAAAGTTATCTATGAATAGAAGATACGTCCTAAACAGTTTGCTATATAATAAACTCGTGTTTCAGGTTCAATTGCATTTAGACCCTACATCCACATTATAGATCACACAGTAAACATATTTTTTATTTTATATAAAATGCATTTTTTAAATTGACTTATTTATTCACTCCTTTTATATTAATTATTTATGCTTTCGACTTTACAAAACTTTTATCAAAATACACAAAATAACGTACATTTCACTGATATATTTTACTAATATAAAAGCCCACAGATTAAGTTCACTGGACAGCATCAAGGTTTTATGTCACAATACTAAGTGATTTCAAGATTACGCGATGTTTCATTTTCACTCACACACTATAAACTTGCTTAGGGATTCTTCTCATATTAATTCTGTATCCATAAATTACTTAAAAATTCACTTATCACACAACTCATTTTGTTTTAATTATTTATGTTCTGTATATTTAAACACTTCTAATAAAAAACCTTCCATCTCACTATTTCCAGCTTTTAGTAAGTGGATATCCTTCTTATTTTAAATGTCGTCAGCTGTCACAAATGATTCACAAATTTTTTAGATGATCCTTTTTTTACAGTTGAAGTATTCTTCCGGAAACATTTTTTAACCAAGATTATTACATCTTCCTTCTTTATTGTGCATAAGTTCACTAACACTGACATTCACCATAAAGTAGAACGATGCTTTGCTAGAGGGATAACTGCCACAGTATTTCTGCCTCTACTTACTACAGGAGGTTGCATACTTTGACAGACTTGAACATAATCTTTTGGTGGCCGTAATGCATAATGATTTGACAAATATCCACAGCAGTGTTTTGCAAATATCGCAAACATGTCCTGTTATGTTGCTTATATTCATGATATTGCACAATCTATTCCTTGCAAAACAAAACCTGTGAAGATATTCATTCACTAATATACTGTTTATATGACACACATGAATTTATTTTAAAATCACTTATTTATCCACTTCTTTTATTTTCTTCATTTAAAATACTCTATATTACTTCTGTAAATTATCAAAAAAAATTAATAATATTCTTCTAAAATTAAATCTGATCATATGAAAAATTTTCATGTTGAGGATACATAGAGAACGACTTGAAAAATATTGTGTTGTAAATAGTACGTATTCTTTGCTCTTTCATAATAATATTAATTTGATTTTTCTTTCTTGAGTAGTACGATATTCTTACTATCTTCTTTGATATAATTCTATTCCTAAACATCTGTTCTTGTATTAAAATAACGCATCACTTAGCAATATTTTCTTGTATGCCATAGCTTATTATGAAGTTTATATGAACCTCATAAAATATAGTTATTTATTAATACTCACATTTTCTATCCTCAAAGCATTTGAAACTCATTTTTAATAAAGGTTTAAAATTTTATTACAAGCACTTTAAACACATCACACCAGAACAGTTTTGTATTTACTACGTAAAACACTGAGTCGATATCACTTTTTAAACACTTATTTTCAATAATATTTGAATGCAGTTCATGCAACACATCATATTGGTATTTTATTTTATTTAGTACACAAAACACTGATTAGATATTATTTTTTAATTAATAATCACTACATTATTTGTCGCCAATATAATTTGCAACTATAACCAAAAATCACAATTTCCTTTTCCTATTTTTTTTAAGAACTTACTTCAATTCAGAACAAAATACTTTTTCGTACTTTTAATCTAATACTGTCTAATAATTATAAACATCTTAGATCTTTGTTTTTCTAAAATTAAATCTGGTCGTATGAAAAATTTTCATGTTGAGGATATCTTGAAGAATATTGCGCTGTAAATAGTAATAATTCTCTGCTCTTTCATAATAATATTGATTAGGTTTTTTTCTTTCTTGAGTAGTACTATATTCTTGAGTAGTACTACTTATATGATTTCTTACTATTTTCTTTAATATAATTCTATATAACATATATACATCCATATCTTGAAAATACTCCAAATAATCTTCTGGTATAATATCTGTAAAAATAAAAAATCACACAAAGTATCAATTTTTATAAAATGTTTTTAGCTATTTAACATTTAGCCTGTAAGTACTTATCTGATAAAAGTTATTTTCCCGTTGATTATTTTCCCCATTGATACACGAAGAATAGATTAAAATTCTTTTGAATTCTCATCACTGGCTGCATATTTGAGATCGTTACATACTTATTATTAAATTAACTAACTCACGAAATAACATTTGTTAATGTATAAATATGTCATAAATTAACTTGACGAGTTGATTATAACTTTTTATACTACATGTATATAAGGTCTCATAGGGCTCACAATAACATTCACATAAGGTTAGGCCGGCCAGATGTGTCATGTGTGTGTTTATATATAGATATACAGGCGTAAGGTATAGACGCCAACCGGAAATGTCGTAAGAGCTGCAAACCGGATGCCGGAAGAAAAAGACGAAAATTCTGAAAGGAAAACGAACATAAAATAATTCAGTTGTCTGTATCTTTTGAACGAGATAATATTTTTAAATAAAATCTTTCGATTTGAGTAGAGCAATGAAATGGCTTTCGATTAAGAGGGATATGTTATATAGTTGAAACTAACACAATAGGTATATAGGCGCATTGAATTTTTCGGACACCCATTTCAATGTATATGATAGCGCGGTCGTCCTAAGGCTATTCTATAACTTGCCTTCGGAGCGCTCCCGCGCTCCTTGATATATTAAAACTTCAATAGATCGTGTAATCTTAACCGCTCATCATAAAGATACTAAAATTATTAATAATAAAGTTTTAGAATTATTGAATAAAAAAGTACATACGTATCATAGTTTAGATTATGCAACTCATAAAGGAGTTGATCAAACAGACGAAAACATTCATTTAAATTATCCAATTGAAATGCTTAATAATATTAGAGAAGGTCTTCCACCTTATGAATTAAAATTGAAAGTAAATGCTATTGTTATGTTAATTAGAAATATAAGTATTGTACAAGGAATGTGTAATGGTACACGTCTAAGAATAACTGGATTATATGCTCATAATGTTAATTATGAGTAATAAATAATTACAGGCGAAAGAATTGGTGAAGAGGTTTTTATTCCACGAATAACATTAAATACTGCAGATTCATCTTCATTTCCTTTTATTCTTTACCGTAAACAATTTCCAATTGTATTAGCTTTTGCCATGACAATAAATAAATCTCAAGGACAGAGTTTCGATTCTATTGGAATTTTTATTAGACGACCACTATTTTCACATGGTCAGTTATATGTTGCTTTAACCCGATGTAAAAATCCTAACAATATATTTATTGAAAATTGTTCAGAAAATTCTTTAATAATAGATAACATTGTATGGAAAGAAATTTTTGAAATTTAATCTATTATTTACACTATAAGATTTGATGAGTGAAAATTTATGTCGTATTTGTATATGATCTCAATTTCTCCTAAGCTCAAGGAATTTATAACATTAATCATTTTAATTAAAATATTACCCTTTGTGAAAATATAAGACATGTTGTATCTTCTCATAAGTTTAATATCATAAATAATCTGAATATTGTTGTACATTTAATAAATAAATATTTCATAATTATTTAATATATTAATGTGAAATATTTGTTTATTAAATGTAATAAATACGTGAATTAATTTTCATTATATTTTAAACTTTGCACAATTTTTATTTTATAGAAATTACAATAATAAGTAATGAAAATTAATTCACATCTTACATGGTGGAGGAAGGAAGGGCTAGGTTGGAGTCAAGGAGGATTACCGAGGGATGACTCCCATGGTTTTTAGGGCTACTGGCGATGAATTCCATGGATGTGTTTAGGCTCATTATATAAAAAATTATTGTGCAATTCTATATGATTTCGGCATGTCCCAAAATCATATATATAATTATTATTATTTCTTATATATAAAACCTAAGCTCAATAAAATCAAAAATTCAACGCGCCTATAACAGTACCTCAGTGGTGGTGTGGAAAGCTGTTCCAAATGTGCGAAATGTGGTAATAGTTGAAACCATAATTGTCTATATTGGTTCTAATAATAATTAGTATATTTTTGAGTTTTTTTAAATGTTCGAATTCAAAGATTTAGTGACAGTTTTCTCTTTGATGGTTTTTCGATTATCATAAAAATCAATAGTCCGGTAGTAGACCAGAGGTGGAGGGGACGGTGGAGGGGTTGGTGGACTGCGGTAGAGGAGACGGTCGTCTGACTCAGATTAAAAAACCGCTGCCAATTCATTGGCCCGTAGCTTCCTCAACCGTAATTTGTTGATTCCTTTAATAATTAGTTTGTGCAACGTTTCGATAACTATTTTGTTATCCTTATCAAGCACTAAAATTACATTCATTATAATGTTAAAACATCGTCAATTTTATAAAATTGTGTTTTTGTTTACAATTGTTTACAATTGTGTATACAATTGACGATGTTTATATTGTTTTTACCAAGAAAGCAAGATAAACAAAAACACAATTTTATAAAATTGACGATGTTTTAACATTATAATGAATGTAATTTTAGTGCTTGATAAGGATAACAAAATAGTTATCGAAACGTTGCACAAACAGTAACTCAATGTACTCATTAACATCAAACCTTTCCAAAAAAAAAACTATTTAATAATGAGTGACAAAGAAATTCTATGAATTTAAATTTATTTATTTATTTATTATTTGTTTATATCAAATTTATATAAATTTTGAGCTGATAAATAAAGTTATCATTTGAAATAGAAGTAAAATATCTATATTTTATAATAAAACAAATAGCTATCACGGTTGTTTTGTTATTACAAAAATGTGTTTTTTTTATATTTCATAATTCATATTTTTTAAGAAAAAAAAAATTTATAGCTATCATTGTTCTTTTGTTATTAACAAAAACGTGTTTTTAAAAAGTTCATAACTCACAAATAAATTATAATAATGCAGAATATAATGCATTCATAATGCATTGTATGCAGTACTGCGGGATTCTTGACTAACCCACAGCTTGTTGGACCCGGCCGGAATACATACTGCACTACACGCTACCCCGATCGGAGCGCCACCTACTCTTATACTATTTTAATTATTCATCAGTTTTGAATACTTAAACTCAAGAATTCAATCTTGAAAATTCAAACATATAACATTTTGACGCCAATACTATATACTTTTATAATAAACTGATGATAACATCATTGGAGTTGAATTTAAAAAAAAAAAACACGTTTTTGTTTTTGATGATAACTAAAGAACCGTGATAGATAGAAAATTAATTTTTTTTAGAAAATATAGGTATTTTAATTCTCTTTCGAATGCCACCCACCCCATTCAGATACATAGAGCCGTTCTCGAGAAATTACGATTTTTAAAAAATGTCAAAAAATTTTTAACCTCAAATATCTCTGAAATTTATGGACCAATCATTTTGCCCAAAGAACTCGACCGAGAACTATAAAAAATCTACCTCTAAAAGGAATTTTGAAGCCATTAAGTCAATTTTACTCTTGTAATCGTTGGACATACAAAACTGATTTTTTTCATTTTTCAAATTTTTACTCAAAATCTAGCCTACAGAATGTATTTAAATTTTAACAGATTATAGCTATTTATATTCTGTATTATCATGATTTTTCTCAAAAAAATTGACCGTTAAGTTTAGGAGTTATAAGCTTCTAAAAAAAACACGTTTTTGTTAATAACAAAAGAACCGTGATAGCTAGAAACTTTTTTTTTGAGAAAATATAGGTATTTTAATTCTCTTTCGAACGCTACCCATCAGATTCGAATAACTCAATCCTATCATTAAAAAAAATCAAAAAACAGTTTTGAGAAAATCGAAAATTTGAAAAAAAAAAAACAACAAAAACGCATCGCCCCAATAAAAAAATGGATTTTTGACCCGCCATCACGTAAAAAAAAAAAAAAAAAAAAAAATGAGACCTGTCCGGTCAAAATCGACTGAGTAGAAGCTGAGATCCAGGCGCGCGCACACACACACACACACACACACACACACACACACACACACACACACACACACACACACACACACACACACACACACACACACACACACACAGACATTTTTCAAAAACCATTTATTTTGATTCCTAACACCTCGGAACACAATTATAACATGTTTTTGCAACAACTCAAAAATTTACTATCACAAAGCTTCCTCTAGGAGAAAGCAAAATAACGTGATTTTTGAACGAATTTAACGTTAAAAAGTGGAGGGGACGGTGGAGGGAACGGCGGAGGGCGGTGGAGGGGTTGGTGGAGGGCGGTGGAGGGGACGGGGGAGGGCGGTGGAGAGCGGTGGAGGGGATGGGGGAGGGCGGTGGAGGGGTTGGTGGAGGGCGGTAGAGGAGACGGTCGTCTGACTCAGATTAAAAAATAACGTGATTTTTGAACGAATTTAACGTTAAAAAGTGGAGGGGACGGTGGAGAGGCAGCAAATAGGTAAGTGGAGGGGACGGTGGAGGGCGGTGGAGGGCGGTGGAGGGGACGGTGGAGGGACTGCGTTCAGATATAGAAGTAACGCCTATATAATATAGGGAGATATATATTGTTTGGATTTTTACATCATGAAAGTGCTACGTACAATTATCCATGGGAAAATAATTGTTTGTTTTAAATATTCCTACGCTATTAAAACTTTGTCCTTGTGATTTCTTAATAGTTATAGCAAATGCTAATACAATTGAGAATTGTTTTCTATATAAAATGAATGGTAACGATGATGATTCACAAGTATTTAGTGTAATGCGTGGTATAAATACTTTATTTCCTTTATTTTCTCTAGTAATGATTTCAGCTTCAATATTATATTTATATAAATTTGTTATTTTTAATCGTGTTCCATTACATAGTCCATCAACGATGCTAAGATTACGAATTAACATAACAATTGCATTTTTTATTTTTATTTTATTTCATATGGAGGTAAACCTTCTCGTATATTATTTTATAAAATTTAAATGTATATTTTCATCCGTTTGATCTACTCCTTTATGTGTTGCATAATCTATAATATAATATGGTACAGTTTTATGTTCAATTAAGTTCAATATATTTACTTGTTCATTATGTGAACTTAATATTACATTTTTTGAAAAATGATAATTTTTATTAATATTTTTATATATTTCATGACAAACATCATTTGTTTTCCATTTATCTGGAATTTTAAAGTGATCAGTTTTTCCTTCTCCAATACCTAATAAAAATGATGCAAAAGCATTATCTTGAGTACGAATGTTTATTTTTAAATGGAAAATTTTAAACAAAGGCCAAAGATAAGAATTTTTTAAAAATCTCGAAAATGTTTACGATTCAGTGCCCCCTCACCCCCCTCGCGATCCCTCGCCCCCCTCGCGCCCCCTCACCCCCCTCGCGTCCATTCGACACCCTCCTCAGCGCCCCCCTCAGTGCTCGCCTCACCGCTCGCCTCACCCCCCCCTCAAAATAACGTAAAAATGTGACTGGTTATACGTTTTTTTGAAAGAAATTGTTAGAGGCTTTAACTATTCCTTATTGCATGTCCAATATATCTTCCATTTCTTCTAAAATGGCCCCGATAACAAAAACTTTTTGTCCTTTGATAATGTCCATTTCTTCAGAACAATGATAACATTTTTAATAATATAAATATTCAGTGCTACTGACTATAGATTTATATCCTTCTTAAAGTTTATCCAAAGGAGTTATAGAAGTATCCACAACTTTGATATTATTATAATTTTACACGTGTAAATATAATACATTATTTTGTTATTCTAAAATGTCCCCGATAACAAAAACTTTTTGTCCTTTGATAGTGTCCATTTCTTCAGAACAATGAGATACTATTATGAGAGTGGTTATATATATATATGGCTATTGGCGAAAGATACCAATTAAAATAACAATCGAACGCGTCAATGAACACTACCTCCAGGGTGACGTGGAAAACTGTTCGTCTCTTCAACCAATCTTTATAGTTAAATCAATTTAAAAAAAATAAATATACAAATAAATAAATATCAATATTATTACATAGAACTTGCGATACTCGACAATTCTTCTAATTAATTATATCATGATTTATAACTGAAACAATTGAGGGGGGCACTGAGGAGGGGCGAGGAGGGCGAGGGGGCACGAGGGGGCAACGAAAGGGGATGAGGGGGGCGAGCCTCTAACAATTTCTTTCAAAAAAACGTATAACCAGTCACATTTTTACGTTATTTTGAGGGGGAGGTGAGGAGGGCGTTGAGGAGGGGGCGATGAGGCGCGGGGGGCGAGGGGGCCCGAGGAGCGGCGAGGGGGCGCGAGGGGGGAGTGAGGGAGCGCCGAGTCTTAAACCTTTTCTTTCAACTATATAATATAGGAAGATGTGTGTGTGTGTGTCTGTGTGCGTGTGTGTGTCTGTGCGCGCGCGCGCGTGTGTGTGTGTGTGTCTCTCTGTGTGTGTGTGTGTGTGTCTCTCTGTGTGTGTGTGTGTGTGTGTGTCTCTGTGTGTGTGTGTGTCTCTCTCTGTGTGTGTGTGTGTGTGTGTGTGTGTGTGTGTGTGTGTGTGTGTGTGTGTGTGTGTGTGTGTGTGTGTGTGTGTGTGTGTGTGTGTGTGTGTGTGTGTGTGTGTGTGTGTGTGTGTGTGTGTGTGTGTGTGTGTGTGTGTGTGTGTGTGTGTGTGTTTGTGTGTGTGTAAATTGGTACTTTTGAGGAGATGTAAACCTTTCGCTCAGAGTTCGGACAATGTGACTAAAGAACTAATGACCCTCTGGCTACCGACTCTGGGAAAGGGAGGTATAGATGTCTCCTCAAAAATCGCGATTATTGCGTTGAGAAATTTGAGGAGTCTCTTCAAACTGCCGACATCTCTTCAAAAGTACCGATCTATACGTTGATATCTCTTCAAATATACCTATTCCTATATATATATATATATATATATATATATATATATATATATATATATATATATATATATATATATATATATATATATATATATATATATATATAGAGAGAGAGAGAGAGAGAGAGAGAGAGAGAGAGAGAGAGAGAGAGAGAGAGAGAGAGAGAGAGAGAGAGAGAGATGTGCCTTGAGGCCAAGAGGGCTAATCCTCATAGATTTATTATAGAGTAGGCAAGGAATATGTGCTTTTGTGAGTGGAAGTCACTCGGAAGAACAAACAAGTAAGAAATTGACGTAACTGTTAACAAAACTCTCTCTCTCTATATATATAAATATATATATATATATATATTGTCTTACTTGTTTTGTTCTTCCGAGGTACTTCCACTTACAAAAGCGCATATTCCTTGCCCACTGTACAATAAATCTATGCGGATTAGACCTCTTGGCCTCAAGGCGCATCTCGATAGATTCCTCGATCTATTATATATAATTCATATATGAATTCGAACATTCGATGAAGTAACACACAAGACAAGATTAGAACAAGGAAAATTATAAATTTGGAAAATGTTTAGATTTTGATGAAAATTATCATATAGGGGTTTTCGAGATCGCTGATCAAGATTTTGCTATTGGACTTTCGAAATTCAAAATGTCGAATCCAATATGGTGATGAAAAATTGGCAAAAATCTTAGATTTTGCTTAGAATTAGCATAAAGGGGTTTTCGAGGTCCCTGATCAAAATTTTGTTTTTGGACTTTCAAAATTGAAAATGGCGGATGCAACATGCAGGTTAGGAATTTGAAAACAGCTTGGGTATTTTTAGAAATTCGAATACAGGGGTTTTCGAGGTCACTGATCACGATCTAGCTATCAGACTTTCGAAATTCCAAATGGCGGCTAAGAGTTCAAGGGAAATTTAGATTTGGCTTAAAATTAGTTTACAGAGGTTTTCGAGGTCGCTGATCAGGATTTTATTATTGAACTTTCGAAATTCAAAATGACGGAACCAATATGGCTGTTAAAAATTCGAAAAAAGCTTAGATTTTGATTAAAATTAGTATACAGAGGTTTTCGAGGTCGCTGATCAGGATGTTCCTATTAGACTTTCGAAATTCAAAATGGTAGATACAATATGGCAATGAAAAGTAAGAAAAAAGCATAAATTGTGTTCAAAATTGGTATACGGGCGTTTTCGAAGTTCCAGATCATGATTTTGATATCAGAGTTTCAACATTCAAAATGGCGTATCTAATATGGCGGTTCAAAATTCTAAAAAAGCTTTGGTTTTTCTCGAACTTGGAGTATAGGGGTTTTCGAGATCGGTAATCGTGATCTTGCTGTCAGACTTTCGAAATTCAAAATGGCGATCAAAAGTTCGAGGAAAGCTAAGATTTTGCTTAAAATTCGAATACAGGGCTTTTCGAGGTTGCTGCTCAAGATTTTAAATTCATAATGGCAGAACCAATATGGCTGTTAAAAGTTCGAAGAAAGCTTAGATTTGACTGCAAATTGGTATATAGGGGTTTTCAAGGTCGCTGATCAAGATTTTGTTATTGGACTTTCGAAATTCAAAATGGCGGTACCAATATTGCCGTTGAAAATTCGAAGAAAGCTTAGAATTGACTGAAAATTGGAATATACGCGTTTTCTAGGTCGCTGATCGCAATCAGACTTTGGAAATTCAACATGGCGGTCAAAATTTCGAAGGAAGCATTTTGCTTAAAATTTGTATACAGGGGTTTTCGAGACCTATAATAAAGATTTTTTTATTGGGCTTTCGAAATTCAAAAGGGTGAATCCAATATTGTGGTGAAAACTTCGAAAAAAGCTTAGATTTGGCTAAAAATTGGTATACAGACGTTTTCGAGGGTGCTGATCACGATTTGGCTATTAGTAATTTTTTACTGAAAAACCGCCGTGTTGATTTATGGAACTATCCAAAGTAATTTAGACCTCACAATTCAAAAGAGCACACTCGTAAGTAGTGAAATTGGTTTTAGAGTCAATATTATTTTTTTTTTCCTGTTGAAAACGTATACTAGAAATTAAAAGTTATTGGTGATATTCAAGAAAATGAGAAGATCAAGTAATACAAAAGGCACATATCGTAGTTTAAAATTTATTCAATTTCTTTACTTCCTTCAATAAAAGCTCATACAATTAATGGTTTCCAAAATTTTATAGTGATACAGTCAGTAGATAAATAGAGGTAGTATGCCTAATTAGGCCTACTTTAATATAAAACACATCTTCCTATTTACCTCTAAGCTGACAAAATAGAACAGAATTTACAATTTAATCACTTTCTAAAAATGGGGGGTTGAGGAGCGGAGCGAGTAGGGGGGCACACTCCCTAATGTGTATATATATATATATGGGTTTCAGGTGAACTGAGCATGTCAAAGTTTTAAAATTGCTCAAAACTCGTTTACTTGTAGTTTTTTATGAAAAAAACTTGTTCCACAAATTTTAGGTCGATATTTGCATAAATAAAAAACCGCTGCCAAGTCATTGGCACGTGGCTTCTTCAAACTTAATTTGCTTATTCCTTTAATGAATTTTTAATAACAAAATTTATAATTTTTGCAACAATTTCTGACATAATTATAATTAAATTCATTTATGAAGATTAAAAATTATTAATTTTTAAATTATGTATAAAATATGAATAAAATAATAGGTATGATTTTTTTTTTTAATTATGTGTGAAAAATAAATAAAATAATTGATTGTAATATTATCGTCAAAACCTTTTAAAATTCCTAAATCAAGGAGCGCAGGAGCGCTCCGAAGGCAAGTATAGAAGAAGCCTAAAGGAGCAACCCGTGCTACATATACATTGAAATTGAAATGGGTGTACGACAAATTCAATGCGCATTTACGTATATTACGTTAGCTTTTAGTATATAACATATCCCTCTTAATCGAAAGCAATTTCATTGCTCTACTCAAATCAAAAGATTTTATTTAAAAAGATTATCTCGTTCGAAAGATATAGAGAGCTGTATTCTTTTATGTGCAGTTTCCTTTCCGAACTTTTCGTCTCGTTATTCAGATATCCGGTTTGCAGCTCTACGACACTTCCGGTTATCGTCTATCTTATGCCTATATATCTATATATATTTATTTATAATATATATAATTATAGCATATCGTATAGTAAATAAATCTCACTCGACTTGAAGAGAGAGAGAGAGAGAGAGAGAGAGAGAGAGAGAGAGAGAGAGAGAGAGAGAGAGAGAGAGAGAGAGAGAGAGAGAGAGAGAGAGAGAGAGAGAGAGAGAGAGAGAGAGAGAGAGAGAGAGAGAGAGAGAGAGAGAGAGAGAGAGAGAGAGAGAGAGAGAGAGAGAGAGAGAGAGAGAGAGAGAGAGAGAGAGAGAGAGAGAAAGAGAGAGAGAGAGAGAAGGTATAATAAAACGAACAACTGTAATTCTAAAATAACCTCGAAATATGGTATGGTTATAGATATTTTTATAATTCAAATCATCGGCTGGCATGGAATTATATACTTTTATATATAATTAAGTATTATTTTTAGACTAGAAGATATATCATGTAAAATATAATAGAATCAAAAATCTATACTTTGTGTAAGCTTTTTGATTTTCAGATTATACAATTCTCAGTCTTTGGTGAATTTTACATATCATGTTATATTATAACTAATGATATTGAAAATAATGAAATAAGAGAATCTAAGTCAAAATTGAGTTTAGCAGGGAGAATTACTATATATGGAGACTCAAACTGTATTGATGATAGTCATTCCCAGAAATTTTTTGTCACCATCCAAATTTTTTACATTTGTATAAATTTTATTGTTGGTGGTATAGCATACTTCTGGATGTTAGATACAATTTTGGAATATACTACTTCTGGACGAATTCCATCAGTCTTCATAGGGGAAGAAAATAGGATTAAAAACAAAAAAAATATTATGGCATTAGGTGCAACAGCCCTTCCCAAACGCATGGAAGATAGCCACGTCAGTCGTCATAGCAAAGTGTTAGAACCACCAGGTTCAGACAAAGTTTATCGAATACTCCCTTTCTGTCCAATTTCAACTTCGGCCACACCAGAACCAGTTAACGAAACTACACCAGTGTATATATACTATTTAAATAATCAATGATCTCAGGAAGTCGACTGATTAAAATAATTTTTATCTATGAGCATCAACGGGGCAAATAAATTTTTTTAGGTAAGTATATTAAATGGCTAAATGCTAAGGGCTAAAATTATTTTAAAACATAAAAGAATTGATACTTTGTGAGAATTTTTTATTATTTTTTACAGATATATACAAGAAGATTTTTTTGGAATCATTAAAATCTCACAAGTGGATTGGAAAAAGAATATATATATATATATACGTGTGTGTGTGTGTGTGCGTGTGTGTGCGTGCGTGCGTGCGTGCGTGTGTGTGTGTGTGTGCGTGTGTGCGTGTGTGTGTGTGTGTGTGTGTGTGTGTGTGTTACGGGGGGTTTATTGCGACCAACACTGTATATTAGTACCTACAGACCAGAGTTCCGTATAGCAAGTGACTAAAGAAATAATGGATCCTGGGGTTATAGACTAGGTCGGACGGCATAAACCCCTATATTTTGGAAGTTTATGTGCTCCGGGCACCATAAACTTTTTCAGGTGTCATAAACACCGGTTTATATAAAAAGTGTTCGTTAGGTGATACATTCTTTACAATGGTAAAAATATAAGGATTTCCGGAGTAGCTTTCGCTTCTAATCTATGTATCTAAAGTAACATATGCACCATGTTAACTGTTAGAGGAAGAAGATTTTTATATTTAATGTATTTGTATATTTACAAACAACTTCTATAACACCATAATTAGGAAGTATATGTGGAAATTAAAAATTGCTAGTTGCAGAATAGTATATTATACAACGAGGGCGCAAAGTAGATGATTCAAGTTCGAGTCGGACATCACCTTGCGCCCGTATTGCGTATACTATTTTTTTAACCACAGGACGCCCAAAATTCTTTTCGACACTCCGTGCATAAAGTACTACTTTTCCGCACATCTAAATTTCCAAGTGAGCGCTAAAATAGCACTTTATGCGCGTTGTGACAAAAAATACACTTCGCTCGTGCAACAAAGTCGCACACATGCCAGAATTATTTTTATCGCACTAGTATCGAAAAGTACTATTTGACGCCTCATTTGGCGGGCGCAGAGTGACTGGTTCTCGCCCAAATGCGCAAAGTATTTGCTTTACGCCCTAGGGTGCCAAGTAAATCACTTTGTGTCCGCTACACAGGCATCGAAAGTGGAATTTTGCGCCGCGAAGTGTAGATACTAGGTTTGGTGGGGGGGGGGGGGGGCACTGCCTGTCATATCACGAGCATAACCCTTGATTTCTGTATGTAAAAGTCGCACTCAGGTTAGTGCTAGGGTATGAAATAAAAAACCGTACGTTCCAACCTAATAAAGAATGTATTAAAAAGCAATTTACTTACGAACTCTTGCTGTAACAGGCATGTAGTGGTGCCCACAATAATGAATTTTTTTTTTCTTTGGATCATAAAGCTTAAAAAATAACAATACATCCGTATCTTTATCAAAAGACGGTAATGCTGTAATTCCAGATTCTGGTGAAACTAATTCTACAAAAACATTCCACGTATTGCCACTTTCGGCACAATCTGTTATAGGTTTTTGAAGATCAGATTCTGATTCAATAAGAGTTGGCCTACAAGTCTGATTAGATCGTAAGCTGAAAGGCCAAATTCGTATCTGTTCAACAGAATATTTCTGAAAAAAATAGTGAAATTAAAAATAATCACAATAATTGTGTTTAATCAGAATTTTCAATAATTATATTTAAAAAGTTGTAAAATAGATTGTTTAAGTAACTTCTATTCCATAAAATATTATTTGTTACGACTAATATTAAATAAGGATTATGAATTTATTTTTCAAATCTTGCACGGGACTCATATACTAACGACGAGTGCACGTCTCCCGGGAAACGAACTTTAACGCGGCTTTACCAGTCGACATCTAAGAATGAAGACCAGTGTTTTCCTCGTGATATAGGCAATGTAATCCCTTTGTCTTGTGATATAGATAATCTAATCTCATATATGGTCGACTTTGTTAAGAAATGTCAATGAACCATTGAACCGAGCGCGCGCAGAACGGGCAATTCTGCCAGGGCGCCGCTCGAGCCACAACGGGGGTAGACATCGTCCTCGACGAGCAGTGTCGCCGAGGAGAGATATTGGTAACGGAGCAGAGTGAGCGAGAGAGAGCATCAAGGTAAGCTTTCGGCGTTCCCGAAAAGTCTCTCGCTCCGAAATAAAATAAATAATAAAATATTCGCCCTGTTACAACTGGCTGGCACCCGTACGTGTGGAGATAGGTACGAGAGGAGCGCACGGCGCGTGTTTATAAACACGTGCAGACTCGACACAGCCGAAGTCGCGAGCGTTCGACCACGAGAGTGTATAAGCATGTGTGCAAGAGAGAGAGAGAGAGAGAGAGAGAGAGAGAGAGAGAGAGAGAGAGAGAGAGAGAGAGAGAGAGAGAGAGAGAGAGAGAGAGAGAGAGAGAGCGTCCTAGACACTTGTATGTCTACGCGAATATAGTTTGCGCCAGTGAAAATAATAAATGTTTTTTTTAAAAGTTCTTTTTTTGTTTTTTTTTCAAACCTGAATTCATAAATCTTTCCGGTTGAATTTTGGTTTTTTAAACATAGTCAGAGCAATAATTAGTAATTTTCTTATTACCAAAACCTCCGACAGAGGAAAATTTTTTTTTCCTTTTCCTTGAGAAAATAGGTTCATTATGAAATAAAGTTTTCCTGCCGGAGAGATAACAAAACGTAATTATCAGCTTCTGTAACACTTATTTGCTGGAAAATTAATTTTGTAGCACATATACAGTTTACAGAAAAAGGGAAAAAAAATTGTCGTCGGTGTAATAATTCGCCAATAAGACGAACTTTTTCCCCAGACAAAATTTTCACGATCCCCTCTAAAATTAGAATTATTAAGATCTTTCTTTACTGTTTTCACTCTGTCGAGATTTTTCTTGGTACTCGGGTTTCTCTAATTTTTTTTTATCCATTATTAGTGAAGCGTCATCGTATTTTGACGAGCGATGCAACCACGGAACGCATTCGCTTTTCACAAATTTCTGTATTATTTTTGTGGTGGAAAGAGAAAGCGAAGTTCTTGCAGATTAAAGTTTTGCGAGAAGATTTCGACTTTAATAAAATATATTTTTTTTATCAAAATTTAAATGGGCGAAAAGCGAGACGAAAAGCGCAGCAAAACTCTTGCGCATATGGTTTCTCCCCGTGAACCTACTCATTGTCAGTGCTGCGCATTGAGGAGAAGTTTATTTTTCTTCGATTTTGTAATACGCGATTGAAAGTGCTCGTAGTTTAAGGAAATACGCGCGCCCGATCCCAGCACTGAGTAATAGTATGCTGTGCATTACATAGCGTGCGAACTGCAAATCATCTTGCGATTTTGTTTTTTCTTGAATAATTTCTGTAATTACGCGAATTCTTCCAGTGAGAAGACAAGATGGCAGCAGAACAAATAGCACTGGAGAATTGGTGCATGTGTCTTTCACTGGAAGAAATAGGTAAATACCTTACGGCGATGAAGATAAAAACGTTGGGCCCGCGATTCCAACAATTGGGTGGCGCACACAGATGGTTGCCGGGAGAGTACTCTGCAGATGACTTCATCGCCGAGAGAGCAGAAGTCGATGAATACGCGGCGTGGGTAGAGAGAGCAAATCTTCACCAAACATTCATCGACAGAGTTTGCAATGGTGAAATCGAGACACCATGGGCGGGGGGATCAGATGAGAATGAATCGCACCCACTCGAATTCATTAGCGACAGTGAAGCAATTATCGGACTATTAGTCCTGGTCGCAATTGGCGTCGGAAAGCTTCACGCAGAATGCAACACAAGCACCTGCATGGAGAACAAGGTTAGAACAGGGGCAACGCCAGATGGACTTCCAGGATACCCTCATCTTGAGGTATCCGGAAGACCAGTAGGCAGACATGCACACCGGATGCCGCACAATCGTTTCGTACGTGGGGTTTGGGAGGGGGGTTCCCGTATCGGCAAGCAAATTCGAGAGATTTATGCAACGAACCTGGTGCGCTAAACGCCAGCACCCCGAGGCCCATGGAGCAAAATAGAAATAATTTGTGGGATGTTGGCAACATAGCGCGCAAGTGGAGATAGAAATTCAGGGGCGAAAAAGAACACAGCGTCGACGTTTTTCTAAATCGTGTCGAAGAAATATTAAGTTCTCTATCCAAACTCTTTGCCGGACTCGCCACGACGTGGTACCAGAATAATAAAGCAAGCTGGTCCACGTGGCATGAATTCTGGGCGTCGGCCCGAAAATGGTACGGTGCCAACCGTAGGTTTCAACAAAGGATTATGCAGGAGACAACCGCACGTACACAGGAGAGAGCCGAAACGGTGCGTGACTTCATTACCTGCCTGCTCACGATCATAAAGACGATTAAGCAGCCTATGCCTCTCTCGAACCAGCTGGACACACTACACCGCAACTTAGGGCCAGATCTCCAGCGCATGGTGCAGAGAGTCCGTTATTGGAGTTGAGCGACGAAACGGAACTAACTCTCGAGGTGGAAAAATCATATCGAGAGCCACCACCACCCGAACAAAGCCTTCTTCCCGAGGTAGCATATGTACCTCGAGAAGGCAAGGAGAAGCTGCCGAAATTCAAAATTGCAGCGCTCCCAGGGCCAACAGAGACGACTTCGGCCGGGGTAATGAGCAAAGTTGGATTGCAACTCTGTCTAAAATTCCTGCAGAGGAAGTGAGGTTGGCGTCTCAATCGTAAGCACTAAAACAGCTTCAAACTCCACCTCAAAGGTCCTCCTCACCCAAAAAGAAGAAGAAGGCGTAGGGAGGTGAAAAAGGAGAGTCATCAGGCGGACCGCCTCATCATCTCGATGACATAATAATTGCCACTGAGACGTTTGAAGAACATATAAAATGGCTTGGCCACATTCTTAAGCCAATAAAGGAGGCTAATCTCACGATTAATCGGGAGAAAAGCACGTTTGGCTATACGGAGAATCGCTACCTCAAAGTACTCATGAATTGGGACGAATTTCGTCCCGATCACGAGAAAATTTCACTAATCGTGAGTTAGCCCCTGCCACGTAACCGCAAACAGCTTCGGCGGTTTTTAGGAATGACGTAGTGGTATAGAAAATTCCTAAAAGTTTTTAGCCGAGCCACTAATGCAGATTACGAAAAAGTTCGCCGATACGAGTGGACGAATGAACAGAAAGAAGCTTTTAATCAAATTCAAGCTTTTATTGCGTCTGCTCCTATCCTGTCGCGACCGAGTTTTGAAGAACAGTTTGTTCTTCAAACGGATGTGAGTGACAGGCATTGGCGCAGTACTCTTTCAAATAATCGATGGTGAAGAAAGAGTTTTGGAATTCGCGAGTAGCACACTCTCTTCGAAGGAACGCGACTATAGCGTGACGGAGAGGGAGTGTCTCGCGGTGATGTGGGCCATTGCAAAGTTCAGGACGTACATCGAGGGATAACATTTTTGATTGATCACCGATCATAGTAGTCTTCGATGGTTACACAGCCTGCACAGCCCAACAGGCCGCCTCACGCAATGGGTGCTCGAATTGCAAGGGCATAGTTTCGAGGTGGAACATAGGAAGGGCGAGTATCACGTCCCCGATGCGTTATCTTGTATGTTCGAAAGCGACGAGTACGACGCGCCGCTCGCCGTGGTCGATATAATCGAAGGCACCGAAAATCCGTGGTATCTCGGCTGGTGCGATAAACTCCAGCGAGACCTCTGGGCCTATCCGCGCTGGAAATTGACGGGCGGACAAATATTTTATTATCGCTCCGATGAACTCGTGGAGGCAACCGTAGGGGACGACGCGTGGAAATCCGTCATTCCAAGGGAGTTTCGTCATGGAGTGCTCGCTGAGAGCCATGACGATCCGACTTCGGGGCATATGGGGCGAGACAAGACCTATGATCGCACCACCCAGTATTACTACTGGCCGCATATGTACAAAGCGGTGCGTAAATACGTGCGTGAGTGTCTCATCTGTGAACAATGCAAGGTCGAGCAACGCGCTCCTGATGGTTTGATGATGGGCCAGCGCGAAATCTAGCGCCCTTGGCAGGTAGTCGCGGCCGACATGATGGGCCCTCTACCCAAGAGTAAGCAGGGCTCCGAGCACGTTCTCGTGTTCGAAGATTTATTCTGGAGATGGGTAGAGGTTATCCCACTCAGGAGGGCGAACGCGAATTCAATCTTGAAAGAATTTAGGAATAGAGTGATTTTGCGTTTCGGCGTGCCCGAAGTATTACTCAGTGACAAAGGGATGGAATTTAAAAACCGCGCTGTCACTGAGAACTTACAAACTTTGGGAATACATCACACGGTGACATCGCGCTATCACCCCTAAGCGAACCCAGTGGAGCGAGTCAACCAGACGCTCAAAACTCGGTTAATGGCGTTTATGGAAGAGAATCATTCATTTTGGGACGAAAAATTGCCCAAGTTATGTTTTCCCTCAGCAACGCCTCCCATAGTACCACCGGACTCTTTTACGCGATAATAAATTATGGACGGCAATCTCTCCCGCCAGGAGCGGCGAATTGGTGCATGGTCGGCAAGGATAAAAGAACTCGGTGATTTAAATCGAGGCATCGCCGATAGCATTGACAGCGAACAAGAGCGGCAAGTGCGCTACTATGACGCCAGACTCTGCAAAGACTCTTTCAAAATAAAATATCTCAGCGTAGAATCAACCGATTTTTAATTTTTTTTTTTTTAATGTAGGTAATGAGTTATAGTTTTAGGGAAATTTTTTAACCGGTAAATTTGATAAATACGCCTTTTTTCAGATAGAGGAAAAACTGAGGTATTGAAGATATTGACAAAATTTTCGATAAACAGTATAACATTACGTATACACGCACGCACGAACGCACGCACGCACGCACGTACGCACGCACACGAGCACACACACACACACATCGATATGGACATTTCCTAAAAATAGTTTATTTCGATTCCAAATTTGCAAAACAACATTCCTAGCATGTTTTCAAAACATTTTTTTTACTATCACAAAGTTTTCTCTAGGAAAAAGCAATAAGTATTCGTGATATTGAAAAATCTTACTTTTTCGATAAAGGGTATAAAGTTATTTCCATGCACGTGCATACACACACACAAGTACACTCATACACACATGCACATATCCACATACACGCACGCACGCATGCACGCACGCACGCACGCACGCACGCACGCACGCACACACACACACATGTCATACTGATCTTTCATGATCTACTCGACCGATTTTAACCAGATAAGGCTCATTTTTTTAGTTTTTGCTTACACAATTGAGGACTTCAAATTTTTTCGGACTTCATCGTAATTAATTCCAAAAGTGCAAAGTGTTTGCAAAAGTGCAATAAACGCGATTTTTACGAAAAATCGCCAAGCTTAACGTCACGTATCTCCATGAATTTTTGATCGATTTTACGTTATCAAGATGTATAATTTCGCCTTTCCAAGACGAAAAATTTGGTTTATGCGTTCGCTCGAAAATCTCTTAAATGACAAAAAAATCAATTTTAAAGCTTCAAAAAAGATGGAAAATTCGCTTCTTGACAAGCATTTGAAAATTGGTAAAATACAGCAAAAAAACATGTTTCAAATTTTGAATAGCAATATCTCAGTTTTTATGGCAATTATAGAGGGCTAAAATTTGAAGAAGAATATTTTCGTCGGGTATGTGTGGGTTGTATGAGCGTGTCTATTCGTGTATGTGCGCGTGCGTGTAATAACTTTTTCGCCACACCCTGGCCGAAAGTACCACATTCCCGCCCGCTCAAAAACGGAAATGTGGTGTTTTCGGCCTGGGTATGGCGAAAAATAGTATACTATATACCCATTATCGAAAAAGTAAAATTTTTCAATATCACGAATACTTATTGCTTTTCCTAGAGAAAACTTTGTGATAGTAAAAAAAATGTTTTGAAAACATGCTAGGAATGTTGTTTTGGCAAATTTTAGGAAATGTCCATATCGATGTGTGTGTGTGTGTGTGTGTGTGTGTGTGTGTGTGTGTGTGTGCTCGTGTGTGTGCGCGCGTGCGTGCGTGCGTGCGTGCGTGTATACGTAATGTTATACTGTTTATCGAAAATTTTGTCAATATCATCAATACCTCAGTTTTTCCTTTATCTGGAAAAACCGCGTATTTATCAAATTTGCCGGTTAAAAAATTTTATGTCGCAATTTTCTATAATTTTTCCTAAACTATAACTCATTACCTACGTTTAAAAAAAAAAAATTAAAAATCGGTTGATTCTACGCTGAGATATTTTATTTTGAAAAAAAAAAAAATGCAGTTTGGGCCCACTGTGCGCCGTGAGCCTCTCTTCCAAACAGGAGACCACGTGTGGAAGAGAAATCGGATTTCATCGTCCGCCGCGCAAGGAGTTTCGGCGAAATTATCTCCGAAATTCGCGGGACCGTATACCGTAGTAGCGAAAGCAGACGTTAACACGTATTACATACGCGCGCTGGATGCGTGCGACGAGGGATTAATTCACGCCGAACATCTGAAGCCTTATGTTGGTACAACGCCTTCAAGGTGAGGTGCGGCAGGAGGGTTAAATCTCCATTCACTGCCAAAACGAGCGAGAGCAAGAACGTTTGTACGAAAATACTCGGATGACTGATGGAACATACCTTTCAACAATTTGTCTGCTCCCACCAAGTTGGTGCCTTGATCGCTGAGTAGGAGAGCGCAGTGTCCTCGGAGAGCCGTAAAGCGATGAAACGCATTGATGAACGCTTCGCTAGAATAATCCTTAACGATTTCTAAGTGAAGAGCGCGAGTGGCCAAACAAATAAATACGGCAATGTACCCCTTAGTCGTAACGTTACCGCGTGTTTTTGAGAGTCGTACCTTTAAGGGTCCAGCGTAATCCACGCCGGAACTGTTGAATGGATGACTGGGTGTTACGCGAGCCTCTGGCAAATCTTCCATACGCTGCGAATTCGTGATAGCTGAGTAACGCAAGCAGGTAGTGCATCGGTGTATCACAGCCTTCACGCCCTGGCGTCCTTTAATTATCCAATACTGGCGCCGTAAAGTAATCAGGGTGAGCTGTACTCCACCGTGCAAAACGCACAAATGAGCGTCGCGGACGAGCATCGTAGTAAGGTGTGCTCCGAAAGGTAAGATTAAAGGTTTCTTGGAATTCTCGTCGAGTGCCGAATGACGCAAGCGTCCACCTACGCGAAGAAGTCCATTCTTCAGAATGGGAGTTAATTTCAGCAGCGAGCTTCGAGGCTTCAAGGGTTTGCCTGAAGACAGACAGAGGAACTCTTCCGGGAAATAAGCAATTTGAAGGAGGTAAACCAAGAAGAGCTTAGCATTATTAACTTCAGCTACGCTGGGACGATCACTCAATGAAATCGCTGCCTCCCTCCAACATTTTGTACTCAACAGCTTAATTCGGCTAGGCGAAGTATTAGTTTAGGAGCTGCGTCTAATTAATTTCACCACGAATCGTAAACAGTATGCCGTGACACGAAGAAATTTTGATAGCGAAGAAAACTTCTCGACTAAATCCAAGATTTCGGTCGGAGAAGCCCTTTTCGATTGAACTCCTACGCTTGTGCTAATGGCCATACTGCTGTTTACGGGATTATCAGCTACACTGATAGCCGAGGTAACAGGCCAAGGTCCGGTTTCGGCTGATAACCACGCTGGACCGTGCCACCATAAATCGAGCTCATGAAATTTGGATGGTTCTACACCACGAGAGGCTGAGTCAGCAGGATTGTCCCTTCATCGTACCTGGTGCCAATAAGCATTAGGTAGCGTGGTGAGAATCTCCGAACATCGGTTCGCCACGAATACGGGCCAACGAGAGAGCCGATCCTTTAACCAGCATAATACGTCGGTCGAATCAGACCATAAGTGTATACTGTCCACTCGAAATGTGATAGTTGTCACCAAATGATTGGTTAATTTCGCCAATAAGTGAGCCGCGCACAACTCCAAGCGAGGTATACTCAGCGTTTTGAGCGGGGACACTCAGGTTTTGACTAAAAGGAGAGTGAGAGTAGCCTGTTCATCATGAACGACACGTAGATAGATGACGGCGGCGTATGCGAATTTAGATGCATCCGCAAAGCCGTGAATCTCTACGACTGCTGATCTGGGACTATAATTAGTCCATCTAGAGATTTTTACATTTTCGAGCGAGATCAACTGAGTCCTCCAAGCTTCCCACTGTTCTATCACGTTTGGCGGGAGCTCGTCGTCCCAACCAATCTTCAACAGCCATAGCGATTACATGAGGATTTTCGCCGTGATAATAACAGGCGCTAACCATCCCATGGAAGATGATCCAGCAGTGGTTCCAGAAAATTGAAGTACTGCTCAGTGCTTTGACAATGCTCCCCACACATGAGGCAGCTTCAATGGCGTCCAGTTAATTTCGTGGCAGGCGATCCAGAGTACCGTGATCGAGCAGTAAATATCAGTCCAGCCAGCGATGACGTAGATGAGGATAGCACTGGCTATCGATTATGGTTGCTCCCTGTAATTAGACCTCCATCGACGGAACAGCTGAGCAGTAGCAAGAGTGATGAGGATTGCCAACAGGTATGCCAGCAGTAGTACAGATGAGGGTAGCACTAGCTACCGGTGATGATTGCACCCTGCATTCAGCTCTCCATGAGCGAGACAGCTAGGCAGCAGCAACTGTGGTTAGATAGCCAACAGGTGTGCCAGCAGCAGCGTTGTCGACTAGCAGCAGCAGTACAGATGAGGGTATCACTAGCTACCGATGATGATTGCACCCTGCATCCAGCTCTCCATGAGCGAGACAGCTAGGCAGCAGCAACTGTGGTGTAGATGGCCAACAGGTGTGCCAGCAGCAGCGTTGTCAACTAGCAGCAGCAGTACAGTTGAGGGTAGCACTAGCTACCGATGATCATCGCACCTTGTAGTCAGCTCTCCACAGGCGAAGCAGCGGGGCAGCAGCAACAGTGGTGTAGATGGCCAACAGGTGTGCCAGCAGTAGCGTTGTCAACTTGTAGTCAGCTCTCCACAGGCGAAGCAGCTGGGCAGCAGCAACAGTGGTGTGGATGGCCAACAGACGTGCCAGCAGCAGCGTTGGCGACAGCCAGCAGGTATGCCAGCAGCAGTATAGGTTAGGATAGCACTTGCTATCGATTGTGGTTGATAGGTGGGTTGCGGGCTACCTGCCAATTGATGCTTCCGCAGGGCTCTTGTAGCTGCGCGCTCGCGTTGACCTTCCTTGATTTCTCCTGGTCGTCGCCTCTGGCAACTGCGCGGTTTCACTGGCGTCGGTGACACGCAGGCGCAGCAAGAACGTGCAACCCACGAGGCGCGATGCCGGGGCAGGCCTTTCCTCCCGTCAGTATCAAGATGGCGTCGAGAGCACCGCGAGTGCGGCGAGCGCATGCGGGGCAGCGGCGGGCGAGAGAGAGAGACCGCGGCGCGCGACAATTCCAAATGACTTTATGCTGCTTCAGTTAGATTGAACTGATCTCACCTTTAACATCCGACTCGAAGGAAGATAATGTTTATGATGGATGGGATTCTAAAGGAGTCGTTAGATTTAAATTTCAACTGATTTTTATTGATTCTTCACGTTAATAAATTAATAGTGATTGTGGCGATGAATTGTCAAATGTATTCTTGAAGGTCTTGTAGTTCCGCAGCTTCGGTAGTAATAATGAGTCTCTCTCTCTCTCTCTCTCTCTCTCTCTCTCTCTCTCTCTCTCTCTCTCTCTCTCTCTCCGGTCGATGCAATAATTCTCTCGTGACGATTGAATAATGCGCGCTCGAGGCTGTCCCGTGAAGAAGTGAGCGAGGAGAGTCAAAAAGCCAGAGCGAGGGATGAGCGAAGCATTTCTCGGTGCTGAAACGCGCCTCGTGATTGGCAGGCTCCGAAACGCTCGCGACCTTGAGCCTTTGTTTTGGTTCTTAAGACGGGCATTCTTAAGTTCTCAAACACACTAGGAGTATCATGATTAGTCCGGCATGCATTATCCTGTAAAAAGGAAGAATCTTTCCTTATCCTTTTTGCATCTCTTTGGTTATAACGACGCGGTTGCCCGTATACATAATAATGAGGGACCCTGTGTTTTTCTACGAGGAGTTTCTGATATCGCGGCGCGGTCTTATCACGTTGTTGTTGGTGTGTTTTGATAAGCATTTCGTTACATTCTAGTGTTCAAAATAAACCCCATACTGTTTATTCGGTTTTACATTTTCGCTAAGAAGTTTAAGTACCTGCACTTCCGCGTCATTTTTGCTTATGTTTATCAAATATTGAATTTTTAATTTATCTTTCGTTGGTTTGACTTGGTAATCGTTTCCCTTTTTGACTATTATACCGTAGTTAAATGTGAGTATATTTTTATCTGACGAAGGTGGTGAGAATACTGGGTTTTGTTCGGCTATATGAATCATTACGTCTTCTTTGTCATCGGAACTTTGAGTCAGCTCTTGGTTGGTGAGGGGGGTGATATTGGACGCTTATGGGAGCATAGAAAGAGAGTCCTCTTCTTCTTCTTGATTGTTTATCTCGATTCTGCTTAAAGCATCAGCTACATTATTCTCACATCCTTTCTTGTATTAAATTTCGAACTTACTCGTACTAAATATTTGATTTTCGTAATCAATATTTGCTTTTAAATTTTGAAGATCCTTGTGGCCAATCAAGCAATCATAAGTCGAGTGCCAAGGTGCGAGTAGAAACGTTATTGGCGTTTCGTCGCCTAATACTTGTAGAACAGGAAAGGTTAATGCATGTGTTCCTTTCGTGATTTTGTGTAGAGATGAGATTTCGAAATTGTGTGAAAAAATGTAATTCGGAAACAGTTTATATGCTATACTCGGGTTCATAATTGAAGACGATGCTCCAGAATCTATTAAAATTTTCAACGGCGGGTTAAGCGTGATTATATGCGGCGACTCTGGGGAATTTTCCATGTTATTAAGATTTATTATTTTCTCTTCCGATATGTTGGGATCCAACTGAAAATTTTCAGTATTATCAATTTCAGCTGTTTCATCTGCTAGATTTTGAGGCTGTTCATCTTGGAATTCGTATTCTTGTTATACGAAATTTTGTTGAACTTCTTGATGATGAAGTTCTTCTGAGACAAAGTTCGGAGGTCCTGTACTTCTGAAAACGTTGTCGGTTCTAGGCGCAGAGTTATTTTGCACACTATTTGGTCTATTAGTTTGGTTACTACTTGGTTGGTAGGTATTTCTTGTACTAATAGACATAGGCGTTGGTTAGTAATTCTGACGCGTTTCTTGATTATTATTGTTATTATTTTGCCTAAAACTGTTGCCAAAATTGTTGTTTCCAAAATTGTTGTTTCCAAGATTGTTGTTTCCAGGATTGTTGTTTCCAAAATTAGTCAATGCAGGCCTAAATGGGGTATGCGCTATGGCGGATCGCGGTTGAAATGAAATTGCAGATTTTTAGGTACTCAGCTCATTGAATAAATTCGTTTTCGGTTTACTTTTGCATTGCCTCAAATACGAAAGAAAATTAGCTTGCTGTTCATGATTATCGTGTCTCCTACATTTATTTAAACAATCTTTAATATTGTTTAATTCAAAGTGTGTTAAGAATGAATATTAAATAACTGTCTGTCTTCATTATATAACTGAATGTGTTCCTTTAGTCTATTTAATCGTAATTTTATTTCGTCTGCATAATTTTCGAACGATTGATTCACTTTTTGGTAACATACACTGAGTTTATTAAATAATAGTTCTTCTGAACTCGCATCACTGTATCTGTTGATTAAAATTCTTTTACATTCGGCCCAGCTTTCCGGGTTATTTACTACTATTAAATCTAATGCTTCGCCACGTAATTTCGACTTTATAAATGCGTACAGAGATTCATTGACAAGTGGATCTGCTGTATATAACATTCGGACAAATTTGTCACAATGTTGAATCAAATGCGATAAAAGTCTAGTACCGCCTTCGTACGTAGGAATAGCTTCGCGCCAAATAGATAAGCGTAGTTTAAATTGCTCTACTGTGATCTGAGCAGTTTGATCTTGATTTGGATTCGCCATTATATAATTTATTCTATTTATTCTTTCTCGAAAAGTTTAAGGTCAATCGTATGAAAGGTTAAAAGGTTGAAGGGATAAAGAAAATTCCAAAGTCTTACAGATGAAATGTCTTTGATGATTTCTCAGTGAGTAAGTGCCAAGTCGATGGGTATCGATGTTGACGTGAAGATACTGCAACAGTGAGGAAAAATCACCGGCTGCCTCCTTGGTGATGATTCTCGTCCCGTAGTTGGAGAGGAATCTGAAGTTAGCAGTCTCGCAGTATCCGCCAGTTATATGAAAAGGGTGAAGGTAGATAAATTCCGATTCACAGAGAATGATAAGACAAATTCACACACACAATAAATAGAAAAGAGTGTTCTTTATTAAAACACGTTGTTACAACTCGAGGACCCGACAGAGACTGACGTGACTAAATTATATTACTGCGCCAACTCCTTTCTTCCCCTTATCTCTTGATAACTTGAAACTGCAAGCTGGCACGGCTAGCAGCCGCTCGTGGACGGTCAGCGCAGGGGGTGTTACATTACTCGCGCCCGAATTCACTTTCCAGACGTCATCCGCAGGGCAGTGCGCGAGCGCGTCTGGCCAGGTCTCACCTCGCGCTATCCCTTGCACGAAGGCGAGTGTCGACGGGAAGATGGCTGCCGCCGCGCCTTCGGGCCTCTCGCCCTTCCGGAGGCTCGCTTGAGGAGGCAAAACGCGCTTTCCTCTCCCTCTCACGCTGCCGCTCGTCCGGAAGTCGGCCTGACCGTTGCTCACGCAATAGGCCGTGTCTTCTGGCTGTGCTGCTCTCTCTCTCTCTCTCTCTCTCTCTCTCTCTCTCTCTCTCTCTCTCTCTCTCTCTCTCTCTCTCTCTCTCTCTCTCTCTCTCTCTCTCTTTCTTTCTGAACCTCCGGCACTGACCGGAAGGGAAAACCTAAACTGCCAGAATTTGTCTTTTGCTCCATCAGTGATTGTAAAAATCCTCTTATTCTTGCTGCAGTAATTTACAGTACGCCAAAAATCGCCTTTTTAAAAAACTCGAATCTTGGCAATGCATTGCGATCCGTGTCAGGTGACTATAGTCACAAAATAATCATGGAAGATCTTAATGTCGACCTCCAAAGTGGCAGATATGATGTCCAGCACGGACCCTCGCATTTTAAATAGAAAATCTGGCACCTGGATTAATGTCATCTTCGTCGACGACAATGACGCAACCATCAGGGGCCGAAACATTCCAGCTAACTTTAACAGCGGTCGCAACCTCATCGGTGTTACTATCAAGCTCAACTCAGCTGTGCCAAAAAAGACCAACGTTACTTACAGAAACTACAAAAATATAGCCCCGGAATATCTCGTGGCTCAGTTGGGCTGCTGTGACTGGAAATGCTTTGATGCTGACGTCATTGACACCGAGCAAGCTCTGGACTGTCTTTGGATACCCTGGCCCCGGAGAAAACTGTTGCTCCTAAAAAAGGCAGACTGCCGTGGATTGATGCGGAACTAGCCCAGCTTCTCAGTAGACGTAACACGCTTTACAGACGTTACAAGCGAACTGGGCAACAAGCTTTATAAGATGAATTTGTCATACTATGGAAACAACTTGACGAACAAATGGACCTTACCAAGACGTCCTAACTTCAAACCAGACTTTTAGATGCCCTATCATATGGTAATGTTTGGAAAGAGTTGCGTGGCCTGGGCCTCTTACCCAAGCGCTCTGAGGATCTGAATGGATTTACTCCAGATGAGCTTAACCCTCACTTTGCCGGTGTGTCGGTCTCTCCGCGAGATGACAGTGCGATATGTCGCAGAATTATCTCCAATGGTAATTCCGAGGATTTTGCCTTTAAACCCATAAATTTTAATGATGTAGTTATTACGATATCTCACTCTTCTTCGCAGGCACGCGGAGTGGACGGCATTCCGCTAAGTGTCATTGTTAAAGCACTGCCAGTCATCGGCAACTTCTTGGTCAAACTCTTCAACTCCTCGTTGACTACCGACGTCTTCCCAGCCCTTTGGAAGACGGCAAACATAATCCCTCTAAAGAAAGGCAAGGTACCATCATCTCCTTCAGATTTCCGACCTATTGCCTTGCTCCGCTTTTTTTCGAAGGTGCTGGAGAAGATTGCACATTTACAGCTGATGAAGCATCTTGAGACCTCAAAAATACTTGACCCACAACAAACTGGCTTTCGACAAATCAACTCCACGTAAACGGCCCAACTTGAACTAATGGACGACATAAGAACAAGCAAGGACAAAAAACTAATGACAATCCTTCTGCTGTTTGATTTTAGCAAGACTTTCGACACTATCCTACCTTCCCGACTTCTCGAGAAGCTAAGATTGATGGGGTTCTCTAGGGCTGCCCTTTTGTGGATTAAATTCTACTTTGAAGGCAGGATGCAACGCGTATCCTCTAAATTTTCTGGGGTGACTTCATGGATCAGTACTAACTTATGAGTCCCACAGGGATCAGTACTAGGACCTTTGTTGTTTTGTCTCTATATCAATGACCTGACGGGGGTTCTCGGCCATCTGGGTGTTCAACATCTATTATATGCAAATGACCTGCAAGTTTATTGTCAAATTCGACATGATGGACTGGGTAAGAGTATAGCACTGATCTAGCGGGCTGCAAGGGCAGTTCGGAAAGGGCAACTGGTGCCTCACTCAAACTCAATGCAGGTAAGACGAAAGCGATTGTCTTCGGTAGCAATCGATACGTTAATAGTGTTAAAATTGATTCCTCGCTCTGCATTGATGGGGGCTGTGGCACAAAGGTTCCCTTTTTCGTCTCTGTTGAGAGTCTCGGTGTAGTACTGGACTCTGGATTAACCTGGAAAAATCAGGTAGATAAAATAACTAAGAAATACAATAGCACCATGTACCATCTGAGATTCTTCAGAAAGTATACGTCGGAGACTCCTCGTAAACGGCTCGTTGAAGCACTGCTCTTCCCACACCTGGACTATTGTACTGTCGTACTGTTGAATGCTTCTCAGGAACTACGAATCCAACTGCAGATCCTGTAGAATTTAGGTGTGAGGTATGTAATGGATCTTAGGAGGGATGATCACATCACTCCTCACAGAACCTCATTGGGTTGGCTACGTACCGATTCGAGGAGACATTACTTCATGGCCGTACTGATGTACAAAATCGTGCGTATGAATGTCCCGGACTGTCTAGTGAGTCTCTTTACTAGACATGTGCCCATGGGTAATGTAAGGGGAGTGATAAAAGAACTTGAGCCCCTCCGATGCGCAAATCGTATGGATTTAAATCATTTCAGGTGCGAGGAGCGCATTTATGGAACTCCCTACCCACTGAGATTCGAAATTTACCGTCTCTCAGTTGATTCAAGCGCGCAGTAAAGAGGCACTTATCTGACCTAGAATAGGTCACCTCGAAAGGGACAGATACATGTATCTTGTGTTGTCCCATTTACACTATTTATTCGTTCTGTCCTGTATTCTTATGTTAGTTGTATAACTGAAATTTATAAGTATGACTGGACGAACGAATGTACTAGATAAATGCATGAGTTTTAGTGTAATTATAGTTTTAGTATTTTCGACTGATAGGTATTTCAAAATGTTTTTATTGTTAATATTGTGTTCTTATTATTGTATTCGCCACTGTGACTTATTGTTGACTTCATAAGTATACATTATGTTTTTTTTTATTAAGAAAAAACATTATTTCCTGAAAATTATAAGTTTTCCCTTATATATTCTAGAAAATTATAAATAATAAAATAATCAAAGTTTAAAGCCGATTTTACAACATTATAGAAGTGCGAAAAAACAAAAATTTGCTTATTGATTTTTTTAAGTATTAAATGACTTCTAAAGTTTTTTTTTTATGAATGTCTATTTTTCTTAGTTTTCATTCAGATACAATGACAAGTTATGAAAAAAAGATGGTGTAAGTATTTTTGGAACGAAAATCACATTAATGATTCAATTAGTAAAACGCACTTATTATCAAAAATCATGAAAAAAATGAAAATTTAACTACGTATTACTCATGCAAATTTCAAAATACGCAAACAAAATTTGATATAGGCTTATTCTACATAACTTGAAGAATAATTCCTGGGAGTTTTGAGGAGAAAAAAAAATATAGAAACAAGTTCTTAACATTTAAAAATGCCATAAAAGGAGATTATCGCGAAAATCGCTAACATCAAAGCTACGTAACTCTGGCAATTTCCCATATTTTTTTACTATTAAAAAACGTTTTTAGTGGTCTTTTCAAGGCAAAGAAAATTAATTTTTCATCTCGGAAAAATATCGAAAATTAAACATTGCAGATAGCTTTGAAAATGGGCAAAAATCGAAAAAAGGTATTGCACGTTTGAGATTTTGGAGCAGCTCAGTAATCACTAAACTTAATCGTATAACCTCCGGTTGGAAAGTTCTTAAAAAAAACGACGAATTTCTTTTTTGGTACGTTAAGAGAAATTATAAGATCGCTTTTTGACAAGCATTTCAAAATGGGTAAAAAAACAGCTAAAAATATGCCATTTTTGGACCTTTAAATGCAGATATTTCGGCGTTTAGAGGACCTACATAGCTCAATTTTGGCACAGAATCTTATTTTCAATAGTAGATTAACATATCTTAATGGTGGAAAAATTCTCAGAGCTCCTTCTTCAACATTTCTAAAAAGATGCTGGTCTGACACACCGTTTTTTAAAAAAAAACTTCGTCGGGTTAGAGGAATAAGAGGCAATCTCGTCGAAGCGTTGAAAAAGATGCTATCTCACCGAGGCGTTGAAAAAAAATGCTTTCTCGTAAATGCGTTAAAAAAGATGCTATCTTGTAGATGCGTTGAAAAACATGCTATCTCAGAAATTATTTTTTTTTCTTGAAAATTTAAGTTGGCTTCTGGGCCGAAACTTTTAAAGAAAATTGTATTTTACTAATTCAGTTTGATTATAAATCATAAAAAATGTATAGAATATAATTTTTACTATAAACTTAACTGTCTTAGTTATGTTTCAAATAAATAATAAAACCTATTCATAATTGTCATTTAACCCTTAGAGGGCCGGGATTTCAAAAATTTTAAAAGCTCATAATTTGTACTGAAAAGTGATCTGAGGTCCCCAAGTTAGAACCAAACCAAGGTCGGATGTTGGCGAGTCAGACAATGACGCCTCAAGGCGTCATCCAGGCCCTCTAAGGGTTAAAGAAAATTTTTAGTTCTTATATGACAAAATCGATAAATTTCCTAAATACTATAGTTTGAGATTGAGAATATTTTAGTAATTTATCCCGCCGATTTCCGGTTTGGATGAATACGCTAAAACACGGTATATTTATGCCGATAGGCATATAACATGCGCCATGAACAAAAACACTACAAGTTAGATCGGTTAGTGGATAGAATAAAATACTCTCAACCTCAAACTATAGCATTTATCGATTTTTCGCATAGAAGAATGGCAATTAAGGATGATATAATCATACTACAGTCTTACGTTATACAAATATAAGGAAAAAAAACGTTTTTCTTGTAGAAATTATGCTTTTCTCGATCAGGCGGGGGTAATATACGAAATAAAACAAGTTTATTTTCTTAAGTATTATGAGCAACGTTTCGTTGACTAATCCGTCAACCTCTTCAGGCTCTTAATAATTTTTGTTGTATGTTAACCCATGTTAACAAGTCAAAGCGGACGACATTATTACGCCGAATTTTTAACTTATCGGAAATGCGACGACCAATTCGGTTTGGTCGTCGCATTTCCGATAAGTTAAAAATTCGGCGTAATAATGTCGTCCGCTTTGACTTGTTAACATGGGTTAACATACAACAAAAATTATTAAGAGCCTGAAGAGGTTGACGGATTAGTCAACGAAACGTTGCTCATAATACTTAAGAAAATAAACTTGTTTTATTTCGTATATTACCCCCGCCTGATCGAGAAAAGCATAATTTCTACAATAAAACCATGGAGGGTGAAAAAATCTTCAATTTAAAAAACGTTTTTCTCCCCTTATTCGTCATACCTTTTTCAAAAATAAATTAAATTCAGCCTCATAAATAAAATAGCATCACGCGTTAAAATATAAAGAAAAGGAATGTGTTCTAGGAAAGTAAAGCTACACGGCGCCACAAAGAACTTATTCTTTTTCTCGCGTATTCAGTGCAACCTAACACCCACTTCTAATCACGCTCATGGGGAAGGTAGCGCAGCAAAGCTTGTGAAGCTGACCGCGCAGCAACAGCCAGCCGCTGCACGTGTGCGAAGAACCGATAGACGCTGCCACGACGCAGCGGAGGCAGCACGTCCCAGACCTAGCGCAGTTACCGACCCCTATGATCGTGCGAGTGCGAGAGAGAATGCGGGCGTGGGAGAGGGACGCCGAAGTTTGCCTCTGCGCATGGCATGGGACACAAGCCAAATCTAGAAAGATACACATATACCTATAGTCGGCGCTCACATAGTAGCGAATTAAACAATCCGTAAATAATTACTCTTTTTAAGTCATAAGGTGCGGAAGGAACGGTCATTTTTATTTTCATTTTCTTGTGTGTTCGATTATAAGGTTTATTTCGATTTGTACTGTGAAATTATTTTACTGTAAGTGAGAATTGAGAATTGTCTATATGTGAAATCATTTTTTGAACGTGCAAAATCGAGTTGTCTTGGGAACGTGAAGCTGTTACCACCTCTAGCGCGGTGGTTGTTAATTTTAATTGGAAATCAAAGAAACAAAGACATACGGATTACGGAAAGTATTACTTAAAATATTACACGATTTCTCGAATATTGTTTTATTTCCAATAAAAGTATATATATTGTCACGGGGTGGATTTTCGGGCTAAGGCACGTTTCACCTGCGTACCTTAGCGGTTCAATTCCGTATCTCTCGGTTCAACTCCCGGAGATTGAGTAGCCAGATTAGGTAACAGACGCTTCAACGTCGTGCAATGTTAACCTAATCTGGCGACTTACCGTGCAATACGCAAGTCGAAGACTTGCGCTTTGTTTCTCACCAGTGACTCGAACTCTCCTCTCGTTCACTAGTTCGTGTGCCGGCTGCTCAGATGAAACGATACGTTTTCTCTTACGTAACGATAGCGGCGGCGGTGGGGAGCGGAGAATGACAAAGTTCGCGAAATAATAACTCGAGCAGATAAAGTTAATAATAAAAGACTATTGTTTATTAAATAAAAGATGATAAAGTTAAATGATGCTTAAAAGGCTGTATAATAAAATGACTACGTTAAAACATGGTTAGATTCTGCCTAACGGTGCGCCAGCACATATAATCAGACGTCAGCTGTCTCGGAGGCTGACGTCACGCTCGCGGTAATATACGCCGCGCACGCGCGGTATCATACGCCGCGCGTACACAGTATTCTACGTCACGCAGTCATTGTCGAATACCTGAGTGATGAGAGCGGTCGCACTCGCTGCGCGACACACACACACACACTTAACCTAGCGCGAGAGAGATCAGGCTACTACGCTGTCTCGTCTGCGCACTTCTTACGCGCATTTGCCAGTTACGAACTGCCGGCAAGCCAAACCTTGCCGGTGACCTTCTACAAAATAAGTCGCGGACCTGTGCTCTCTGCGCTTGCTCTCTCCGCACAATAACGCCTAATCGAAGCCGCTGTCCAGGTGCGACGAACCTGGACAAGCGATTACACGTAATTAATCGCGGCGCGGATGATACGTGCACGCTTACCGTTATTTTAGGTTACATTGATACGGTGTGGCCTAGGTTCCTCGCGGACATCCTCGCTGCTCATCTGGCTTCGTACTATTAAATCTCGTGATACTCTCTGCTGCTCTCGTGCGAGGCGAACAGGCTTACTGCATGAGGATGTTGCTGGTTTGAGAGTGCGACAGGTGATCCTAGCCTGTAGCACTATTTCTGAGTTCTTCTCGTGTTTCCGTCGAAAGTACAGAATAATACGTCCCTCGAACAATGATATTAGCCTCAGGATACATCACGCCTGCATTCCTGAGGTTGAAACAATGAAACACTTCACTACTTATCGCGGGAAACGCGATCTCTCCACGAATTCACTTCCGCGCGCGTTTCTGTCCGAACGATAACAACAACATTGATGCCGGTCGCGTCTGTGCCGGTACCTTTGTCGTGCTCTCGATACAGCTCCAATACTGCATCGAGGTGCCATCTAACGTTCGTTACTATGAACATATATATTCCTGATTTATTATCGACGTCGGTACGGCAGGCCGTGACACCCCCCACCCAGACGTCGCTTATCTCCAGATGGGCGACTCTGTACAACAATCCGACGTCGGTTGTCCCTGACAACTCTAGAACAACTCTGTCGCTGACGCTTGTATTCAGCAAGAACTTTTTCCTACAGTGTCTGGAGATTTAGCTTTAGCAAAAGCTTTCTCTTTCTCTAGCTCCACAGGGTGGACTACCTGTAAAACTAGCGGTATGTGATTCGCTATGCTACCTTGATTATCTACCAAGATAGTAATGTTTATCTCTTCACATCCGTGGCTTCTCACTGTCCACTACTTCATATACAAATAGCTAATAGGCGCCTGGTACGTTCCAGCTAGGCGACGATGATAAAAGCGACGACACAACTTTTGCTATTTTTTTTTTTTACTTGATTGGACCCAGCGCCCGCGGCTGGATTCTCGCAAGTGGCGGGTCGCTCTTCGCCGTTTCTTCTTCTTCCTCCGGTGGTCGGGCGACGTCATCCTCCTCTTCACGTTCTTTGGCTTTTCTTCATCCTTCTGCTTCTGTTCTGAAAGCCAAGTGTTGCCCTCGGAGATTCTTCGGATTCTCGAAACTCAGAAACGAACTTCCGTAGCCATAGTACTGAACAAGCGAAACGACCTGTCGAGCTACCCTTTGCACTTACTCACGCCCAGCTGGTGTGATGCAGTGCATTGCCGGGTGGCCTTCCTCTAGAGTATGCTCGAATCGGAAAGGTCGCTTCTAAGATCACCGCCTACGTTACCTGGAGTTAAACACACTCCAAACCAGGCATCGTTACCGTCGATTCGATAAACAAATCGGGAACGGTATGCCTGGCGGCACAAAGCGGATGCGGAGCTAAGCTTCGACGCATTTACGGCACTTGACGAAACCTCTAGTCACTTTTACCTCAGTCACTGGTGTGACCGGCCGGGAAATGACCTGTCATCGCGGCTTAATTTTGGGCAAAATTAGTTGGTCAACGATGCCACGTGAGAGGATCGCCTGAGCTGACCCAGAGGCATTCGGCTTCCGGTCGAGGGATCCTATCCCTCCGAGGATATACTCTCTTCTTCTCGCCTGAACGTTGACGGCTTGGTGGATTTTCCTACCTCTCTTTCCACTACTCGTCGAACGATAACAGCAGTACGATGTTTTTCGGCTCCGAAGTATGTTACCTGCCGTCGCTGGAATCTACCGTTGACCTGTCCTTCTCGTCACTTGACGTGAGCTTCTTTGGTTAAACGGTATGTCTCAACGTCTATTCTTCAGCGACGAGAGGCTGTGGCTCTCTCGGCTTATCAGTAGCCTATCTCGCCACAGCCATAGCAGTGAATGAGACCTGAGGGTTGTCTTTGACCTTGTCGACGGTCGTCCTTGCTCTTTAAGGTCGTCCAATGAGTCCTCAGGGCTATCCTTGACCTTTCTCGTCGGTCGTCCTTGCTCTTTGAGGTACTCGACCTTAGAGCTGTCCTTGACCTTGTCGACGGTCTTCCTTGCCCTCGTAATGAGGTCTTTGTTTCTCCTTCAAACAATTTCATGGATCTTTCACTTCGACTGCTATGGTACTTCGAACTGTCAATGCTCACGCACTCTCAAACCAGCAACATCATCATGCAGTAACCCTGCTCGCCTGGCATGAGAGCAGCAGAGAGTATCACGAGACTTGATAGTACGAAGCCAGATGAGCAGCGTAGATGTCCGCGAGGAACCTAGGCCACACCGTATCAATGTAACTTAAAATAACGGTAAGCGTGCACGTATCATCCGTGCCGCGAGTAATTACGTGTAACCGCTCGTCCAGGTACGTCGCACCTGGACAGCAGCTTCGATTAGGCGTTATTGTACGGAGAGAGCAAGCGCAGAGAGCACAGGTCTGCGACTTATTTTGTAGAAGGTCACCGGCAAGGTTTGGCTTGCCGGTAGTTCGTAACTGGCAAATGCGCGTAAGAAGTGCGCAGATGACGCAGCGTAGTAGCCTGATCTCTCTCGCGCTAGGTTAAGTGTGTGTGTATCGCGCAGCGAGTGTGACCGCTCTCATCACTCAGGTATTCGACAATGACTTCGTGACGTAGAATACTGTGTACGCGCGGCGTATGATACCGCGCGTGCGCGGCGTATATTACCGCGAGCGTGACGTCAGCCTCCGAGACAGCTGACGTCTGATTATATGTGCTGGCGCACCGTTAGGCAGAATCTAACCATGTTTTAACGTAGTCATTTTAATATACAGACTTTTAATCATCATTTAACTTTATCATCTTTTATTTAATAAACAATAGTCTCTTATTATTAACTATAACAGCTCGAGTTATTATTTCGCGAACTTTGTCATTCTCCGCTCCCCACCGCCGCCGCTATCGTTACGTAAGAGAAAACGTATCGTTTCATCTGAGCAGCCGGCACACGAACTAGTGAACGAGAGGAGAGTTCGAGTCACTGGTGAGAAACAAAGCGCAAGTCTTCGACTTGCGTGTTGCACGGTAAGTCACCAGGTTAGGTTAACGTTGCACGACGTTGAAGCGTCTGTTACCTAATCTAGCTACTCAATCTCCGGGAGTTGAACCGAGAGATACGGAATTGAACCTCCGAAAAATCCTCAAAGTATCGGTAAGTTGCTGAATATGATCCTCAAAGGATGCAAAAGTTATATATATATATATATATATATATATATATATATATATATATATATATATATATATATATATAAATATATATATATATATATTAACCTTAGCATTTGGTTTAAGTAGTTTCTGTGCATATGTGCGTGAGTGGCAAAAAGTGATGAGTGGTGGGAAAGTGTCATAAAGAGCGAAACAACGTGACTGTGGAAAACACGTTGCATACTCTAGCAGTAACGACGCTTCCTACTATAGCTTAAATCTAGCAAAGCTTAGTCTTGCTCTCAACTCTGCACTCTCTGCACTCTCATCACAAGAGCTACAGAGTGCTGAATTTCCAAGGTGCACATGCCCACATAACCATTTGCAAGGTCGCCAACGGTCGGAGCCGAGGACAATACCTAGCCCAACCTGACAGAGCGCCACCATCACGAAAGTAAGCTTCCTCGACTATCCGACAGAGGGCGTATCTCGTCTCGCGAATAGAAGACCTCGCGCAGTTTATATACATAGCACTGGGTAGTGCACTTGGGACCTACACTGGTCTCTATAGCTCCGAGTTATATTATAACGTGCATTGTATGTGGTAACACCATCCCCCACGCACCTCTAACTTTTGCTCGGTATGCCAAAAGCCGTGCCACACAAGGTGCGCAGGTAAAAAAAGAAATGCGCCGTGATACTTGTCTCGCGCAGCTGAGCAGCGTCGCCAAAAGAAATTTGACGCAATCCAGACTAAGCGTCTAACAAGGAAGGTACCCCAAGTGTAAGTAGCCGATTTGGACGATATTGCAATATGTTGTAGTACATTAAAAAATAAGAGACACGTATTTCTTTTACGTGCTGATAGGCACTTTAAGGGGGTGAAATCTACCCCTAAAGTTCACCCTCAAAAACAGTTTTTTTCAAATATTTCAAAAACGAATAAAGCTAGCTTAATGAAACCGACGCGAAAAGTTGTAGAATAAAAAAGCCTTCAAAATATCATTACTTTCAATTTTAAGGGTAGCAACCTCTATTTTTTTTTAAAGAAAACTAAGCTTTTTTCATCAATTTTCAGCTATAAAAATTACAATAAATTACATATCACCTCAAAACTGATTCCATTTAAAAGAAAATTAAAAAATAAAGTTGACCTGTCTCGTGGCTTTGGCCAAAATTATTTTTTAGGGGGTAACTACCCCTTATTTATATTTTATTCATTATTTCAGAAATAAATAAAGATACCTTATTAAAACCAACGCTAAAAATTTTAAAATAGGATAGGCTTCAAAACAGCATTACTTTCAATTTTAAAGGTAGCAATCCCTATTTTTTTTTTCAAGAAAACTAAGCTTTTTTCATCAATTTACAGCTATAAAAATTACAATAAATTATATATCGCCTCAAAACTGATTCCATTTAAAAGAAAATTAAAAAATAAAGTTGACCTGTCTCGTGGCTTTGGCCAAAATTATTTTTTAGGGGGTAACTACCCCTTATTTATATTTTGTTCATTATTTCAGAAATAAATAAAGATACCTTATTAAAACCAACGCTAAAAATTTTAAAATAGGAAAGGCTTCAAAACAGCATTATTTTCAATTTTAAGGGTAGCAACCCCTATTTTTTTTTTCAAGAAAACTAAGCTTTTTTCATCAATTTTCAGCTATAAAAATTATAATAAATTATATATCGCCTTAAAACTGATTCCATTTAAAAGAAAATTAAAAAAATAAAGTTGACCTGTCCTGTGGTTTTAACCAAAATTATTTTTTAGGGGGTAACTACCTTCATAAAACTAACGCTAAAAATCTTAAAATTAAAAAGGCCACAAATCTGTATCACTTTCAATTTTAAGGGTAGGAAGCCCTATTTTTCTCTTTTTAAGGAAATTAAGAGACTTTATTGACTTCAATGGTGAAACTTATCGATTTTTATCGACTTCTACTAACTTTTTCTAGCAGGGAGGGTAAATGTGTTTCTTATTTTTTTCTGAAAAAATTGCGTAAATAATCAAAATTTAGTGAGATTAATTTTTTTTCGAAAAAATAATAAAAGTTAAAGTTACGTGTTGCAGAAAAATACAAAATGAAATGATAACTAATGTAAATATGGTTTTTGTTTTAACAACACAAGTTTTATTATTACTACTACTCCAAAAAATTTAAAGTATTCTCAAAAAAGTAATTGTTTGTCGAATAGCTCGAGGCATTATGGATTGTAAGTTGTACAATAATGATATTCTTCAAAAAAGTGTTTTAAGCATAAAGATTTTTACACCACGAACATCTAACAATTGCAACATTATTACAACCATTGATCTCACAATGCGTTGCACAGGAATCTCCGAAACTGAAACTTACGGGATCATCGAAATCTCCAGGTCGATTCACAAGATACCCACTTTTATACCACGAATATTTAAATAGATTTTCATATCGCCGAGATGAAAATTGGTTATGAACCAAAGACTGTAATTTAATTATATTATTTCTCAAATGTAAATTTAAGTCTTCGTCTATGAGCAAAACATAGTCTGAAAGATGTTTAACATAGTTCTTCCATGTGCGGAATCCATATACATCTAACGGCTGTATGTTTCCAGTCGTTCCTGTAGATATCATTTTGAGATGTAGTGTTTTATCGTGTGGCGTAACTTCCTGTACAATCGTTGGACAATGACCACTCCACGAATCAATTAGCAGCATGCTTCTAGGTCCAACTTGAGGAAAATATACCTCTTTTAACCACGCCTTAAAGAGTTCTACAAATTTTGATTTTATTTAAATGTGTCTTCCGAAATAATTAACGTTTTATTTTTAGAAATTAATAGAACGTGATTTTACCTGAATTAAGTTTTCCAGATGTCGAGGATGTAACATATACGTTCGTAGGGACAAACAAATTTTGTGAGACAATTGGTCCAAATTCTCCGCTTCGTTCCTTTAATACTAAAAATAATGGTGATAGTAACTTTTCTGTGGCTGAAATTGTCGGCTGTACAGTACAGCTATGAGTTGTTGATGTGACCGACTGTACAAGGCACTGTAATTTCTTTTCTCCTTCAAAAGCAAGAGATCGACAAGAATGCATTTCCAACTGAAAACCAGACTGGTCTGAATTATATGTATTGTCAGCGCCTATTTGATTAATCATCTGTTTGACTTCTGTTACGAATTCTACTTCTTTTTTATGCAAATCATTTCTATTTTCTATACTTTTTTTGTGATAAATTTATTAATTTTTCGAGAAACAATTCTATGGGTCTTTTTAAATTTTGAAAGCCAATGTTTTGAAGCTGTAAATCTTACGTCCTCATTTCCGATTAATTTTCGTGCTTGTAGAGCCCACCTTCTTAAATCGTTGTCATGAATTATTAATCCAGCTTCAGTAGCAGTTTTAAAATTTTCTAGTGTGAAATCGCAAATTCTTGCAATTTTTTCTCGGTAAGTTCCACCTTGATTGATTTGGTGAGCCCAGCGATGTAACTGTGTTTCAGAACTGACTTTCCTGAATCTATTTTGAACTGTTTTAAGCGATAAATTCTTTTTTGTTTTTCCACTTCTCCAATATTCTACAGCCCTTTTTTGTATTCAAAACTCAATGGTTCTTCATGTCCCGTACATTGATCCGTAGGTAATTCAGGATAGTTAGGAAGTGTATGTAAATCAACATCTTCCACAATACTTGCATCTGTTTTTTTATATTCTTCTTGAAAATCCAACGATTTTTCCATTATAACATCTATGCTATTAGACGATTCCATTAAATCTAACAGTATCATTTTGAAATGGTCTTTTATTTCTATTTCTTTAATATTATAAGGGCTATCTTCAATATCAAGTGTTTGGAAATAGGGAAGCAGCAAATTAATAACATTCAGAGGATTAATTTTCATTTTGAATGCTAAAATAATCAAACATTTATAAGAATAATTGCATACAGAAATAGTATCTTTACAACACACATATATAGAATGCTGAAAATAAAAACATTTTTTTAATTTGTATGCGTCACCCCTCTAAACGTTACATTAATATGTTGCGAGAACATAGCTATTTCTCAATGAGGAAGCTTTGTACGTTGTACGTTGTACGCTTTTACTGATGTACGCCATCATGCGATCAATGTCTTTTTACCGGGAAATATTTGTTTAAATATTAAAAAAATACCATATTTTCACAAGATAATAAGGTTGCATTTAAAAAGGCGACACATACAAATAAAACAAATATTTATACTTTGGGCCATCCTGTTAAGAATCTATTAAGAATATCGTATCTGTATATTTTTCTTTACTAAAGCGCTTGATTAAGATGAAAAGAAGGTAATCTCGAGTTTTTTTTTAAATTTGTAAACAGTAATCGATAAGATGTATTGCACAATGCCTGTTAATTTAGATTTAATAAAATTAAGATTTAGTTATTTGAAATTATTATTTGTACGTAAAATTTATTATTTGTAAAACATCTAATAGTAAAGGAACCGTATACAATTTTGGCTAAAAATTGAATCAGGAGCCTATAATTTTGTTAATAACAGAAAGTAAACAATACGAGGGTCATTTGACAAGTACCTAGCCTCACCGCCAGATGGTGCCACTATCGCACCAGAAATACACTACAGTGCAGTATCTTCCTGTAAACGGTTACAGACGAAATTTCAGCCGGATCGGAGTTGTAGTTTATTTTTGAGAGCGTGTGAAAGCAAATGTGTCCGTTGATTTTTGAAAAAATGGAGAAAGAACAATATCGGTCGGTGATTCGATTCTTGTTTTTGGAAGGGAAATCGCGCAGTGAAATTAAAGAACGCTTGGATGCAGTGTATGGGGATGCTTCTCCTTCGATGGCGACCGTTAAATTTTGGTATAACGAGTTTCAACGTGGCCGTAGGTCGGTTTTTGATGATCCACGCCCAGGTGCTCCGAAAACAGCCACTACGGAGGAGAACGTGACAAAACTACACGATATCGTTTTGTCAGACCGCCGATTAAAGGTGCACGAGATAGCTGCGATAGTAGGCATCTCAGAAGAACGCGTGTGGCATATCCTACATGAGATTTTAGGCATGAGGAAGCTGTCAGCAAGGTGGGTGCCGCGTTTGCTGACTGCAGACAACAAGCGCATCCGTGTGACCAGTTCAGAGCAGTGTTTGGAGCTGTTTAATCGCAATCCAAAAGAGTTTTTGCGTCGTTACGTGACCGTCGACGAAACATGGATTCACTACTACACTCCAGAGACCAAGGAGCAGTCAAAACAGTGGACCTTACCCGGTGAACCTGCTCCGAAGAAGGCGAAGACGGTCCCGTCGGCCGGAAAGGTGATGGCCACTGTTTTCTGGGATTCTCAAGGTGTGATTTTTATTGACTATCTGGAGAAGGGCAAAACGGTCACAGGACAGTACTACGCCGAACTATTGAGCCGATTTGACGCCGTGTTAGAAGAAAAACGGCCCCATTTGTCTAAAAAGAAAGTGCTTTTCCACCACGATAATGCACCGGCTCACACTTCTGCACTCGCCACGGCTAAATTGGTCGAATTACGCTACGAACTGCTGCCCCATCCACCGTATTCTCCAGATTTGGCTCCGTGCAACTTTTTTTTGTTTCCGAACCTAAAAAATTCGCTCGCCGGGAAGAGATTCCACTCCAATAACGAAATAATCGCCGCCACGGAGGCCTATTTTGCAAACCAAGAGAAAACATTTTTTTCAACGGGGTTAAAAAAATTGGAACACCGCTGGACCAAGTGTATTCAACTAAAAGGAGACTACATTGAAAAATAAATTTTATTTTTTGTAAAATTTTGGTGGTTTCATTTGTAGGCTGGGTACTTATCAAACGACCCTCGTACAGTATACACAATAAAGTATATTTTGATACATTTTTTAATTTTCGTAAAAATATTAAAAATACTTTATGCACTTATAAATCAGGATTTTTTAAATCTTTAAAATTAAAGAAAAATCAATTTAAACTATTTGTGCTCTATAACGTCAAATATATCTCCAAAAAATGTAACAATGTACGAAATTGCATACTTTCTAATATGTTCATTAAAAATAACGCAAAATATAATTTTGAAAAGCTGTTATAATTTTATTAAAGCCTATAGACAGATATGAAATTCTTACAATTAATGCATTAGATCTGATATATAAATAGACATTTACCTGTAGTTTTGTAGTGCTGCTGAGATTAAAAAAAATGAATTGATGCAATATTACAGCCATAATATTGTAGAAATAACCACTTTCACAAAACAACACTGCACGACTGGAACTCTACCGATTTATAAATACAATGTTTGCCAGCAGTATATGAAACTACGAGTTAAATCACCAATCTATAAATATCCGCCTCATAATAACATAAAAATAACATATTATTTTCTCATTTACAATCAGCGATTACTCTTATTTACTGCATAAAAATCACTTACATCCACGTACACACACGCACACACACATTAATTTTTTTTTAATGCTTTATTTATCACGTATCAAAACGGTACGATTGCCTTTGACGAAGTATTTATAATAATACATAAAATATAATAAAGGGAAGTAAGAACATAATGAACTTCCGGGGATGATTTGCACCCCTTTAAAATGTATTATTCACAGATAAAAAATTTAAATATTTTTCGTTTTTTGGTTCACTACAACATATAAAAGTTTAAATAAACATGTTACTTTTCTTGTGGAATTCAAGTCAAAATTAGTTTTTCGAAAAAGCTTTACAATAATCCGTTTAAACAAGTAGTTTAACCAAACTAATTTTGCAAAATTAATGATAAATTAGTATTTCGTATTGCCCGAAAGCGCTAAAATTACATAGCGTTTGTCTGTGTTATTGGTCAAAATTTTATGGTCAATCTTTTCAATGGAATGGTTTTTAAAGAGATATATTTATTGTAATTTTTATAGCTGAAAATTGATAAAAAACTTAATTTCCTTTAAAAAAATAGGGGTTGCTACCCTTAAAATTAAAAGTTATGCAGATTTATGGCCTTTTTAATTTTAAGATTTTTAGCGTTAGTTTTATTAAGGTATCTTTATTTATTTCTGAAATAATGAACAAAATAAAAATAAGGGGTAGTTACCCCTAAAAAATAATTTTGGTTAAAAGCACGGAACAGGTGAACTTTATTTTTTAATTTTCTTTTAAATGGAATCAGTTTTAAGGCGATATATAATTTATTATAATTGTTATAGATGAAAAATGATGAAAAAACCTTAGTTGTCTTGAAAATAATAGGGGTTGCTACCCTTAAAATTGAAAGTAATGCTGTTTTGAAGGCTTTTTTATTCTACAACTTTTGGCGTCGGTTTCATTAAACTAGCTTTATTCGTTTTTGAAATATTTGAAAAAAACTGTTTTTGAGGGTGAATTTTAAGGGTAGATTTCACCCCCTTAAAGTGTCTATCAGCACGTAAGAAAAAGACGTGTCTCTTATTTTTTAATGTACTACAACATATTGCAATATCGTCCAAATCGGCGACTTACACTTGGGGTACCTTCCTTGTAAGTGCTAAGCGCAAATCGAACTCATCGATTACACCGGAGCGGAACAATAACGGTAGTCATCAACAACAACAGCAACCACAATTACAACGATTCCAACAACAATAACCACAACAACAACAGGAACAACGGGAACAACAACAGCTACAACAACACTCGACGCCCGCCCTCATCACACCCAAAAAGAAGCCGTCGGTGAAGACTACAACACAATCGCGCGAACAAATACCCAGCGTGAAGCTGTTATCATCGACACCTGCCCACCGGGTTGACGGTTCAAAGGCGCTGACTGCTGTAAAGCCGGTTGCTGCTCGGAGGGCGTCCCCGACGCAACAGAACCATGCCCCACCAACAAATGTGACTCCCTCCCATCATCAAAGAAGACGAACAGAAGAAGTAGAGGGTACACAGCTTGAATCACAACGCCACCTGTACCAGCTAATTCAAGAAAGGGAACAGATGAGACTTTAAATACACACGACCGTACCTCCAAAACGCTGTCTCTGCCTCGCTCACGGTCATTCGTCTTTACGCCACCACCAAGGTGCGAAAGTCAAAATACCCTGGCAACACTTTTCCCCACTGGCAAAAAACTCTCTACAACTCTGAACTCCACCACTTCTTCGCTGTCAAACTCAACAGACAACGCATCGTTCAAGGATGTCTACGGCATCGAAGCGTCTCATCTTAAGAACGGTACGATCATCTCGAGCCTAGTTACGTATGCTAACTCTATTCGCGACACGGTAGGAGGGGCAATTACCTCTCAGCAGAGATCTATTGAGACTAAACTTGCTGAGATTGACTGACCGATTCACTGACTGTTTTGCCTGCCTTAACACAGAAAATTGGCAATCTCGAAGCAAAAGTGAGCTCCTTAGAAACTCTGCTGAATGAGCGTACTAGCCTGCTACTTCAATGCAATAATTCATTAAATGTCGCTACCAAAGAATGTGAAACGCTGAGCGAACAACTAAGTAAACAGGCACGTCCGCTTAAAATAAACGGTAATGACAGTGATCATGAAGCTATTTATCAGTCGCGTAATATTCCGCCTGTAGCAAACATTCAAGACGATTTTCGGACACAAAATCGCCGTCGTCGAACGCGTGATATGTACCCCAAAAAATCCGGTCTCTCAGATAGGAATATGTATAGTTCTCTTATGGACGGAACGAATAATGCTGTGACTACGGCTAAATTATTTATCTCCAATATATGCGACGGGACAGATGAACAGCGTGCGGACGTGGTTCATTCCGTTCTCTCAGCGATTCTTCCGTACATTGGAAGGAATGATATTATGTCAACACAACTACTTCGAACTGAAAGACAGGATATTAGCGTTTCTCATGCGTCGGAATCGGAGCGTCGTCGAACACCTTGGGTTGTCTGCCTCTCTCGCCGCGAGTTAGTGGACAGCATAATGCGCGCGAAAAGCAAACTGACTGCGTTCAGTACGAAAGATATCGATGTGTCGTCTCTCACTCAGGAAACCTGTAATAGCTTAGTACAAAGAAAAATTTGTATTAATGAACTCTTAAATAAAGAACGCTATCTTCAGTTTAATTGTCTCAAAAGTATTGCGCGCGGGTTAGGTTTCAAATATATATGGCATAGAATCGGTCGATTCTTAGTTAAGAGGCGAGACGGCGAAAAAACGCAGGTGTTCACCACCGCAGCTGACCTGCATGCGTTATCAAATCTTTATAAAGATAGTGATGGTGATGCAGCCATTCCTGTAAAATCGAGTCCTAATGCGAAGGTTGCCGCAAATGTAAAGTCTCCAGCCGCAACTCTTTTGGCTTCGCCGCCCGACGCTGGCATTAAAAATTGACTAGGCCGGATAAATGCGAGAGAGACTGAAAAGGGAGTTTTGAGAGCAGGTTTCCTAAACGCTACCTCGCTCTATAAACATATACTGATGTTTCGGCAATACCTTACAACTGCTCGGCCTTTTTACCACCTTTTCGGCGTGGCTGAGTCGCGTTTCAGGCAGGAGGTTGACAGCGTGTTCACTCAAATCGACGGATATTAAGTTTTGCGTCAGGATAGGAATAGCCACGGTGGAGGGGTGGCTGTGTACATTCATCATAGTTATAAAGCGACATTATTATGTTCTTCGGCAACCGAAATGGCAGGAAAGCCAGGCATTCCTGAATATTTGATGTGCAGAGTACAGCAGGGGTCAGTGCCTCCGGTTTTCGTGGCCGTAGTCTATCGGCCACCTGATATAGACTCTCTCACTGATGATTGTGATTTTATTGTAAATTTAAAGAAACACGCAGTAGACTATAAGTACAGGATCGTAATGGGTGATTTGAACGTGAACATGTTGTTGACCTCTAGGGATTCGGACTTTATTAAAGATTTTGCAAGTGAATTGAACCTTAAACTAGTGGATCATGGCGCGACTCACCACACTGAGAACTCTCACACGTGGATCGACGTAATACTAACTGACGATGACAATACAGTACTTAAGTCAAATAACTTACTAGCTACGTTTCCTAGCAAACATAACATCATAGATGTCGAAACAAATTTTGAGTTGACAAAGCCCGTAACTCTCACTAGTTTCACATATAGAGATTCCAAGTCGATTTCATCAGAGACGCTCCTTCCTCTCCTCGAATCATGTGACTAGTCACCCATCAATTGCTCTTATAGCGGAGTAGACTCTCGACTACAACATCTTCGTCACAATATCATGAAGGTTATTGATGAACTTGCCCCGCTGAAAAAATTTCGTCCAAGAAAAGGATACCCTCCTTGGGTCAACGCTGAACTCAGGAAACTTTACAGCCGACGTGATGCTGTACGTAGGCGGTACAAACGTACTCAAAACAATATCTTCTGGGTAGAGTTTCAGTCGCTTGCTACAGAAGCTGAGCAACGTTCAGAAAAGCAAAAGAAACCTTCATCCAAAACAGGTTATTCGGTGCTCTAGAGAATAACAAAAATGTGTGGAAGGAACTTTGTAGTCTCGGAATCATATCAAAAGCCGCTGTACAACTACATGGCTTTACACCTGATGAGTTGAATACACACTTTGCTGGGGTTTCCGTCTCTCCCACCGAGCATGTATAATTCTCATATGTGTGTAGGCATTTTTGATCTAATGAGAAAAAAAAAATTGTGCTGTTTTTCAAGAGTTTTTTTTTTAATTTTTCAAAATTTTTTATATTTTTTCATAATTTTTCTGATGTAAAAATTTTTTCCGACATTTAATCCTAAATACCTACACTCATATGAGAATTATACTATTCAGGAGTAATTTAGTTCAAATCTGGAGTCAATCAATCCACAGTAAAATTTCAAAGCTTACGGTTGGTGAAAAAACTTGTTTCATCGATGACTATGGTTCTGGACCATATAAAAGGCCCATCGGAGAAAGCTTTAAGGTAAGGTAAATATACCCACTTTTATATGTAAAAAGTATAAAATAATTAGTTTACATTTATGTATTAAAATGTGACTTCTTATTTCAGAGAAAAAAGGTGTCTAGCCCCCTTAACTCTGGGAAAACAAAAGCTATTATTTTTGGTTCAGATTATAATATCAATCTGCTACAGGGAGCGAATTTTCCAGGGGTTGAGGTGCAGGATAACATTCTCATTCCTTTCATCGACACAGTGACCAACCTCGGTGTTGTCATTGACTCTAAATTGACATGGAAACCGCAGGTGGATGCGATTAGCCGAAAGTTTAATAGACCCTTATATGGGCTCAGGTCCTTTAGATCCTGCACCACTGAGGCGTTACGCAAGCAGCTTGTAAATGCCCTCGTTGTCCGCCATCTAGATTACTGCTCTATAGTATACCTTGACGTGACAGACGATCTTCAAACCCGACTACAAAAATTGCAGAACTCCTGTGTGAGATATGTTGTGGTGTTAAAAAGGGCGAGCATATTATTCCCCATAGAAAAAAACTGGACTGGATAGACGTTCGGACAAGAAGAACATATTTTATGGCAATACAAGTGTATAAAGCGTTCTCTATGGGGCAACGATCGTACCACGCGGCCCTTCTTGACAAGAACCAGTCCAGGACCTCGGGTAGGGCTCCAAGGGAAATATCTGTCCCCGAGTCGCGAACAGACACAGGGCTAAAATCATTCCGTGCTCAGTGTGCGCGTCTTTGGAACTCGCTGCCACAACGCATTAGAACACTCACATCGCTATCAAAGTATAAAACGGCGTTGCGAGAACATTTGCGCGATACTTGACTGTAAAAATAGATTGTATTATACTGGACTGTGATAATATGTTATAATAAGTGTATATTAATGTGATTGTTTGAATGGTACCTGAGTATTCACCGTGTTATGAATACTGTACGTGATAAGTAGCTACAGTTCGCTGCAACATGACTGCTGCAACAGCCAGCAATTTTAATTTATATGTAATATTAACTCATTTTTTTTTTGTTGTGTACAAATAAAGAGCTATTATATATATATATATATATATATATATATATATATATATATATATATATATATATATATATATATATATATATATATATATATATATATATATATATATATATATATATATATATGTGTGTACACTAACAGGCTCAATGTAATCTAGGGGCATGCACTAATGGTAAAAACGAAAATTATGTCGCGCCGAAAAGATAAATCTCAAATTCGATTATTTTACATGGAATGCAACTAGACTGAAGATTACAAAAGAAAAAAGAGAGAGATAAAAAAAGGGAAAGAAAAAATTGTTCAACTATAAAAATAGTGAGAATTTAGTACCTTTTCAAAACCTTGTATAAGAGATAGAGTCTGGTTATTTTATAACCAAAATGCAATTGGGACAATTGCACAAAATTGAATTCAACAAATTTCAAGATGATATGCATAATATAATTGTAGATATGAATATAAAATAAATTATTTGAAATATAATTGCTAATGTTATGGTATCCCGAAACTAGGGTTTTCGCCGCGATAATAAACAGACAAAAAAAAGGATAATATGCTTCTTAATCGTTTCATCGAAATTTATATGTATAAGAAACAATATTCGAGATATTGTGTAATAATTAAGATGATACCTTCGTCTGCTTATATCTCTGTTTCCTTGATCTCGAGAGAAAGTTAGCTACCAAGCTGCAATAGTCGGATGACATCTTCACACTCTCCTACCCAACTCGCTCGGCTTCGCACGCTCGGAAATGGTCTCACAAATAAACAGCTTTCAATTCTCACGTTCGGGAAAGGCGAATTCTCAGTTGTAATCAACGAAACTTTATAATCGGGACACAAAAAAAAATGAAATGGCTCTTTCTTCCAATCGCTCTTAATTCACTAAATACGTATTAAATGATTGATTTATTTTACTCTGATATGCGCGTCGACTATATGTATATCATGGGCTATTCGCTCGACACTGCCGCGGCGCGTGGCACTCCGACGCGGCAAGCGAAGCTTTCTCTCCCCAGCGCGTCCCTCATCAACGGGCGCTTTCTCTCTCGCACTTACGCTACCTGCGGGGGCCAGTACGATACGTGCGGCCCCCACCGCCAGCGTCCTACCTCGTGCTTCGGCCGAAGCGTCGCCGCGTGGTCAGCACATGGGAATTTCCTACAGCGGCAAGCAAAGTTCAAGCATCACACCACCGGATGCATCACCGGTTACCTTCGCTTATCGCTGCAGTAAATAGTGGCCTTCACATACCACAGTGTTTGCTCTGTTACAATATTCTTGAAGTGAGTTAAAATTCTTGAATTGACGTTATAAGAAAAAGAAGGAAAGTTAATTTGAAGCATATAAGAAGGTTAGAAAAAAATGAGAAAACAACCACGATTCAAAAATGTTGTAACATAACATCACCCCCCAGTTAAAACTATTGCCGTCCTCGGCAATCCGCAAACGGCGATGGGTCGCAGGTAGAAGTCCGTAGGCGCGTGGTGACATCGGTCGATCGCAGTATAATAACATACCAAAGCTGTATAGGGTAAGGTTCTGCAGGGAATAAGGTCCTATACTTGGGGAAAAGTCCAATAATAATTATTATGAAGATATATCTTTATTTGGTTTACATCCTATTATACTCGTAGTTGTAGGTCCCGAAGGTCACTTAACGCGCTAAGCGGGTCTAGGATCAAGTCGGGATGTCTTGAAGTAGGTCTGGTTCTTAAGAATTGTTCTAGTTGCCATATGGGGTCTTGTGCCTTTTGCCTCTGGTAATCCCATTTGGAAGGTCCGCATGTACCCAGATGTTCTTCCCAATCGTCACGGTGAATGGACCACCCGCAGAACCAATGGTGAGTCCATTCTCTTTGTTGTGAGTACTGGTTATCAACGTCCCGAGGGGGGGGGGGCATTGCCGTATCTGGGGAGTATATGGGGTTTCCTTCTTTCAAAGCTCTCCTCGCTTCTTCTGGCGTGGCGTATTCGATGAAGCTTTGTTGGCGTCGTGCCGAGCGAGGTACTCGCATTGTTTTTACCGTGATGCTTCCGAATTTGCCGTATTCGGCTTCGGCGTCTTCCGTAGTGCATTCTTGGGGAATTAGAACATGGATTATACAGGGGTTAAGCGACTCGTCCTGCTCGGGTGTAGGGTGGTGCACGGTGAATGCATATCGAGCCGACTGTGCCGGGTTCGAGGCTTCCAAGGCCTTTTTGGCATCTTCCTGTCTTCATTCGTACCGCCTCGAAATGAGGGTCTCCCCCGATCAACCGGTATTCCTCCTTGATATCCTCGACCGTTTTGCCATATGGTATTAGAATGTGCAGTCGCCTGAGGTCTAGATGGTCTTCTTCCTCAGGTTCTTGAGGTCGCGGGTTCACCGACGAGGTTCGCTCCAGGGTCGTTGTTGAGTCGGGCTCTGTCATCGGCAAGAGTTTAGCGGGTTGATGCTTGACACCCAGATGAACTCTCCAATAGTTATAGGCTTGTCGACACTCTGTCGGACCTTGGTATGCGACTATCAACCGCGTCGAATTCTCCTGTACCTCTGCCTTACAATTTTATTTTACGACCCCGAATTCACTCATCGCGCGTATCAACCCACGGAGGTCGGTAGTGCGACATTCTAAGCACAACGTGTTTCGAGAAGTGGAGTCTTGGATCACACCCAGGAGTTCAAAATCTTTGTCGGCTAACATCTTTTCAGAAAGGGGGACAGAGGGTCCTGCTGGTGTTCGGGTACGAAAGGCAGGAGTAACGCGTGAGCGTCCTCGGCCGCGGTCACCTCCGTATATGCCACGGTGACATCAATCAACCCTGCGGGGCGGCGATTTACCGTTAGCGTTTCCAGATCTCCGACTCCCCATAGGGTTTGTTTTAAGACACTTGGGCGAATGCGCCGTTCACAGGTAATCAGCATGGTCGAGGGGTTGGTAATATCGACATTTACGAAATCCAGTTGGAGGTCCATTATCTGCAAGAACAAAGAAATAATATTGAGTTATTACAAGAAGAGTAAAAAGTGTAACGGAAAAATCAAAGGGATATAAGGGGGAAAGTTTACCGAAATTATTGTTTGTATAGATTGGTATTATACTACAAGGTGCTCAACATTTCTTGATTTCGAGCTCTCGCTGTCTCTGACAAGAGGTGAAGTGCAGGTCTCCATTCCTCACGTCAATGGAATACCCACATGGTAGGTACATTCTCCTCGTGAGTTTGGTCGTGGTCCTATATTTGGCCTTGGGCGGATCGGGCTTGATTTTCTCTCGTAGCTGAGCTTCCATATTCAGTTCTGATTGGTCGTGGAACAATTTGTCGATGTTCTTGTTGATCAAATCCGCATCGTCTTCGGCGATCAGCCTTATTTCCTCACGAATGCCGTTTAAGGTGCGGAGTTTAAGCTCCATGGCGTCCGTGTTTAGGAACAAATAGCATTCTTGGCGATCAAATTGAGAGGTGCACCGGCGCAAGTGCTTGTCATATTGCTGAGTCGGTCCACGTGTTTTCAAAAATTGCGGGGAGGTCCACGTAAACGATGATTTTCCATCCTTCCTTGCGGATTTTTACGGATTGCATCCGTTCGTAATATATATACGGGCTCCCTGTGATGGTTACTATTTCATAGTGGATGCCAAGGACGGGACACAACCAAAGCGAGTAGAAAAGAGAAGCGTAAGCCAGAAATAGGATAGTGGAGCGGTACAAGCTAGAAGACCTGAAATGCATGCAAGTGGTTAATTACAATGGTTTCGGGGGGGGCGAGCTTGTCCATGTGTTTTCGGACTTCCCTGCCGTTGGGGAGTTCTAATATTACATTATTCCGCCCTACGATTTCTTTGACGCGCAAGGGTTTGTTGTGTGTGTGCGTTTCCGAGTGCATGTGCGTGTGCGTATGCGCGTGTGTGTGTGTGTATTTGAACGCTTCATGTCTCCGAAACGAATCGACCGATTTTCGTCGGGTAAAGCTTATTCTCTTTGTCACGCGGGAAAAGAAAGGAAACCTGATGGATTTGACTTTTTATTGATTTTCTTTTGTTTTATAACCAAAAAACGATTTTGAATTTTTAGTTTTTTTAATTTTTTCATATCTTACAGCCATTATTACATAATATAATAAACTTTCCTTGAAAGGTATTTAAATTACCTACATTTTCCTTTTTTAAAATTTAAAATATCTTCACTCTGACATTTGTTATTAAGGATAACTTTTTTATATTTCATAAATTAATTTCTCAAAAAATATTTTATTTATCGACTTGAAATTTTAACCAGTTATTACACTAATTGAAGACTATATTTGGTTAAAATTTCAAGAGATTATCTTCATTTGTTTTTTAGAAAAGAATTATTTTAGAAAAAATTTGCGTTTTCGTTGTCGCACGATAACTAGAGCAAAAATTATCCAATCGTCCTGAAATTTGGCACAGATGTAGCTTTTATATATCTTCAGATCAAGTTCGTTGCCCAAAAAAATCGGTTCATTACGAAAAAAGATATAACGCACAATTTAAGCTGAATCCGGACCCATGACCCTCTCCTAGTTAGTAATCGTACAAGATAAAGTATTAAATTTTAAATATTAGAAGTAAAAATTAATTAAAGGGATCAATAAATTAAGTTTGAGGAAGCTACGTGCCCATGAATTGACAGCGGTTTCTTTCTTTGGCGCGTGTTTTTGCCAGAATCTGTCTTTCTCCCGCGGCGATTTTCATCTCATTCAATCGGATAGCAAGGTTCTGTAAATATAGATTGTATGTGCGGAGCTGCTCGGCTTTAGGGATCTTCATAGGGAACCATGCAACTCGACCATACACGAGTTCGAAAGGGGTGAAGTTAGTGCTAGCGTGGACGCTCGTGTTGGTGTGAAGGTGGCGAACGGGGCCAGGCTGTCCCAGTCATCAAATTTTTCGGAATAAGCACGCATAAAGTCCATGAGTGGGGCGTGGCTACGCTCTAGTGACCCATTAGTTTGAGGGCGATACCCCGACTTTGTTAGGTGGTGGATCTTAAACATTCGCATTAATCCTTCTACGATCTCAAATAAAAAGCTAGTTCCACGATCGGACAAAATTGCTCTGGGTGCTCCAAACTGACAAATCAAATACTTAGGCAGCGATGGTCGTAGCCTTGAGGTTCGGTATGGGTACCACGATAAGGTATTTTGTGAGGTTGCACTGCATAGTTAGCAGGTGGCAAATGCCCCTGGGGGTGACGCGAAGCTCCCAACAGTGTCTATGGATACCTTATCGAGCGCTTCTATGGGAGTATCTGTCAGTATCATAGGTTCTCTGGTTTTGATTCTTTTGATTTTCCTTGTCTGACACTCCGGGCATTTCCTGATATAATCCAGAATGTCGTTCCGCATCCCTGGACAATAATACCGTTGTCTTATCTTCTCATAGGTTTGATTTATACCTTTATGGCCATCAATTAGGCTATTACGGAGTGTTTCGATAACTCGATATTTTTGTTCTTGCGACGGTATGTACGCCAGACCGTAACAAATGTTTACCTTGATGGTGGTTCTTTTAAAGATGTCAACAACAAGTTCGGCAAGAAGTCCTGGGTCTAGCTTATCAGTGAAATCTCCCCGGCGAGAGATCCGAAAGCTATATGAGTTTTTCCTCATCATGATGTCTCTAGGGTCTTCTGCAAGGTCTTAATGTCGATCGGCGAATGATAATGGTCTGTGATCACCAAGGAAAATACATTATGATTTTTATAAGGTGTTATGAGAATTTGGCCAATCTTTGGTTTCTTTGCTTTAAGGGTTCTGCCGTCGATTGCTCCGATTTCTGAGAGCAGATGCGATACCGGTGTGTTGAGCTCGCAATCCCGTACAATAAGATGCACCAGGTTATCTCTTTTGTAGGTTAGGGAATCTCTAGACATCACAACATTGTTCTTAAGAGGGAGAAAGTGTGGGGGCGGAGGAGGCGATAGCAATCCGTCCTTATTTCGCTCTCCTTTTGTCCGTTGGGGATCTGAGTTGTTCGAGGAATCACTTTCGGTAGGAGAAGCGGGGATCGTATACTGATTTAGGGGTCGCTGTTGGTTCATAGCAGCCATAAGGAGAGCAAAGGTATCGTGAGAGATATTCGTAGTTGATTTCAATAGAACAGTCCTCCCATTCGGGTTCTTCTTGGACTCGACCCAGATTAGGAAACTGTAGGCTGTGCTTTCTCCCCGAGGGTATAATTGGAGTACTTTTCGCAAGAGGCGTCTCCAAGATCGATCCCGGGGTTGCAGGCACTCGGGCCTGAGGTTCCTCAGGCTCTTGGTCGTAGGTTGTTTCTCCGCCATCGGTTTGGGATTGTGATAGAGCGGGAGCCCGCTCCACAAGTCCCTGAATTCGTCGTGACATAATCTCATCGTTCCGGCTTATAGGGTCGAAAGGGTCGAGTTCATGCAAAAGTTCCCGAACTTCCTCTTGAACCTTGTCACCATCTGAGAAGTGGCTAGGGAGTTCGACTTCTTCTTCCTCTTCTTCTGTAATTTTAGCTCTATTCTCGTGTAAACGAAGGCTTTCTTCGAACCGCTTGGCGGACTTGACCATTTCTTCTCTGGAGAGCGTAGTGTCAGTCTGTTGATCTCAATTGCCTTCCGACTCAGAGGACGAAACCTGAGTGACGTTGATCTCTATCTGCTCTAGGGGTAGATCCCTAATTTTTGCTGGCTCTTTTCCTGAATCATTTTCCCTCAGGCCGCTTCGACGCGGGTCGTAGATAGGTGGTCTATTCACGTTACTATCACTGTCAACATCAGGCTCGTCGCCCGCTTCAAAGGTTGTAGAAGAGAGTAAAGGAATGGGGGATTGACTGAATCTCGGTCCCTGCGCAACGTCTATGTACTTTGGCTTCAGGGTTGCGGTGGTTTCCTCGACGGGCGAAGTGGATGCCATGGAGCTATCAGAGTGTCGCGACGCAATCGGGCTACTGGTTGTGGCCTTGTTAGGGGTTATAAATTTGGCTCCTATTTTTCCTGCGTTTGGAAGTATCGGTGAGGAAGGGGTCGTTGACAATCCTATGCTCCCAGCGATCCTCATTCTTGTTCGGTGAGCTATGATGCTATGATTAAGGCGAGGAGCAAGCTTACGAGTTTTCGACCCTATTGGTCGCCCTCTTCCTCGGACCACGGGCGGATTGGGAGCGTCTGGTTCTGACGCGAGACGGGGCGAGGCTTAACTTCGCTAGGTCCAGGTAATGTTTGGGCCGTCTCTGGTGTCGGTGCTTCGGTCTGGGATGGCCGTTTGTACTTGTCTCCACCCTTTAACATCATAATTTTAATGCGTTGTAGGTTGATGTTGAGGTGCTCCTCGGAAGGATCGTCGATCGGATTTCGTGACAGGGCGTCGGCGTTACAGTTCAGCTTGCCGGGTTTATATTTGAACGTGTATTCATATCCCGTGAACCTAAACATCCATGTCATTAAGCGTTGTCCCGGGTCCTTACGGTTATGCATCCAATTCAACGGTTCGTGATCTGCTGCAAGGGTAAATTTTCGTCCTAACAGATAAGGTCGGAACTGATTGAGGGCGTACAACACCGCGAGACGTTCCTTCTCAGTGGTACTGTAATTTCACTCGGCCTTGTTTAGTGACCGCGATAAATATGCCACCGGGTGATCAAAATCATCCTTTTCTTGGCTAAGGACCGCTCCAATGGCTGCATCGGAGGCTTCCGTTGTCAACGTGAACGGCTTTTCAAAATCAGGGAACAGCAGAATGGGATGCGCACATAGATGCAATTTTAGAGTTTCAAAAGCGCCTTGCTGATCTTCATCCAAATTGAACTTCTTGTCCTTTTTCAGCTTGTCATGTAGAGGCTTGGCAATTTTCACGTAATCCTGGATGAAACGGCGGTAATAACCGGTTAGTCCCAGGAATTCTCGGATGTTCCTGACGCCTTTAGGTTGTTGGAATTCTGCCACAGCTTTGATCTTTTCGGGGCCGGGTTCGATTCCACGTTCGCTGACAATATGTCCTAAAAAGCCGACTTCCTTCCGCAGAAAGTGTACCTTCTCGGGTTGAAGCACCAGTCGAGTCACAGAAAGTCGCTCGAAGAAATTCCGTACACGCTTGTCATGCTCTCTTAGAGAATTGGCGTGAATAATGACGTCGTCCATGTAAACGAGCATCTCTTTGCAGTCCAGTCCCCTCTATATCTGGTCCATGAGTCGCTGAAATGTGGCGGGTGCGTTCTTGAGACCCATGGGTATGCGGGTGTACTCGTAGTGGCAGTTAGGTGTGGAGAACGCAGTCTTCCATTGATCCTCCGGGGCCATTTTTATCTGGTGAAACCCGAATGCCAGGTCAAATACTGCGAAATACATCGCTCCACCTAATTGGTCTAGGATGTCGGTAATATTGGGCAGGGGAAACGCGTCCCCTACGGTTCTTTGATTGAGGTCGCAGAAATCAACAACTATTCTCCACCTTGGATTCCCCTGTGAGTCCGCTCGCTTGGGAACTATCCAAATGGGTGATTTGCTTCGACTATTGGATGACTCGATGATTCCGTCATCGAGTTTCTTCTGTATATCCTTAGCGATGAAATCCTTATGAATAGCGGGTGCCGATATTGCTTGGCATTGACGGGTAGATCGTTCTCAGTCGGAATGTGATGTTCAACTGCATTTGTACAGGGAAGAGGATCCCCTGGTAGCAGAAAAATGTGCGGAAAATCTCGGATTAATTCTTCAACGCTCTCTTTTTCCTCGAAATTGAGGTGCTCCCTAGGTATTATCTCCCGAAGTTTCTTAATTCTATCCTCGGTATTAATGATCGGGTTGTCGGCCGAGACAGCAATATCATCCTCCGAGCCAGGTTCGAAGTCGAGCGTGGCATATTCAAAAGGCAAGATCTCTCGTGGATCAACTTCGATAGAGACGTCATCGTCAGGAGTGTTAATCGCCATAACTTGGCACGTGTTATCGAAAGCGCGCACGATTCCTTCTCCTACGTACACATCGTCGTATCCAACATCGACTCAAGGTAGATATCCTTCGCTAATTTCGGTGTTGATGATATTGACTTTTATGATACTCTGAGTCCGTTTAGGTATGGTATAGTGAACGCGTGTTGGGAGGGTTTCCGATGGGACGCTGGGATCCAGCGGGACTTCTCGACATAGAACATTTTCTTCCTTTTGCTTTGAGGGTTCGGGTTTATCGACTTCGATATCCTTAGGTTCAACCGGTTCTACAGTACTCGCAAGGTGAACTTCACCTGTGCGGGGGCTTATAAAAGGGAGGGATGCATAACGTCCCCTCCAATCATGAGAGCGTTGTAATGGTAGGATATGACAGCATCTGCCTTCTTCATGTAATTCCGTCCTAGAACTTGTTCTATTGGGAAGTTATTCAGAGTCACCAGGAAGGGAACCGGTCGATTTCGAATATTGATGGTCACACTGCCTAGAGTATCGACCGTTTGCTCGTTGATTCCAGTAAGAGGTGTCGCTTGATTGGTGTCGACCACAGCACTTTGGTACAGAGAACCTAACTTTATCAGATTGACGATGGCCCCATTATCAACCATAAAGGTGAGCCAGGGTCGCCGTCCTTCCGAAACCCTTATTCTCACCAGCGAGGGGTCGTTGGTTCCAGCATTTTCTTCTCCAAAAGCCCCACAGGAAGCAATCCTGGGCGAGCCCCTTGCAAGTTTAAATTAGCAACGCCGTTAATGAGATGCGGGTAAGAACTTGCTACACATTCCTAGTCCATAACTTGGTGGGGACTCGCGTTCGGATCGTATAAACGCGAGTCTGCATACATGTTAGATCGTCCCTGTCCATAGTAGCCGCCACGACCACCTCTTCCTCTTCGTGGTGGATATCCTTGGTTGGGAAGATTTCTAGAATCTTGTGACAGAGGTTGGTTCTGAGATGGGTGGTTTATTCCAGGGGCTACACATCCTATGTAGGAAGGGTCCGGCTCCGGGTATGTTAGAGTGGTATCATCAAAGTTGTTGTCGACGGGGACCTCCGTTTCAAGATAACCGACGAAGGCAGGTTCACCGCCCGGCGCGGTCTCCTGTGATTCGTTTCTCATCGCTCCGCCAGGGGTAAAGCCCGGGAAAAACGGGGCACGCGGTCGCATGTTTTATGACAGTTCATTTTGTTCCGCGTAGTATCCTATATGCGCAGACTGGCGAGTCAGGTAGGATACGTGATCGAATACGAGATTCAATCCCTACGGCCTCGTCATAGGCGGATTCCAGGTCCGCAGGACGTGATGCGTCCACCACGGCGCTGATGTTACCCGGAAGTCCCCGAATGAAGATATCGATAGCCGCCTCCTTCATAGGCGTCATCATAGCGGCTTCGTAGGCTGCTCCCTTATGTTCCTTAAGAGCATTCTCGGCGCTCATGAGCAGTATGTTCAAACCATCGCGAAAATCACCGACAGTATGGTCAGACAGTATGGTTAGCACATGGGAGTTTCCTACAGCGGCAAGCGAAGTTCGAGCATCACACCACCGGATGCATCTCCGGTTACCTTCGCTTATCGCTGCAGTAAATAGAGGCCTTCAGATACCACAGTGTTTGCTCTGTTACAATATTCTTGAAGTGAGTTAAAATTCTTGAATTGACGTTATAAGAAAAAGAATGAAAGTTAATTTGAAGCATATAAGAAGGTTAGGAAAAAAATGAGAAAACAACCACGATTCAAAAATGTTGTAACATAACACTCATATAATTTTATAAATAAATCATCCAGCTGTTATAATAAACTCAATTTGAATCGACCCATCTGTATCGACCCTCTTATCGACTGCGGCCCGTTCGTTACACACAATAAGAAACAGGGAACAGGTATAGTACATGGGTATTACATCTATATACAGAAGATACAAGTGCTGTTCCTCATATACATAAATAGATATAGTAACCTATGTTACTTGCTGTATCTGATCCGTTCCTTTTTCTACGTAGCGGAACTATCTTCATGTTTATTGTGTTTCTGAGTTGATAAGAAAATCGTACATATTATCCCCAAAAATTTGTTTAGTTTTGCTACAGTAAAATTGTAATTAAAATCCATTGAAAAAGTTTAATAACAGTTATCATTCAATATTAATATTTAATTAATAATTAAATAATAATAAAAAATCGTTATTAAAAAGTGTTTGTTCAGTAAGTGGCATGTGTCAAGAAGCAAATATGTTTCTAAAAAAAAGAAAAAAAAATGCAAACGATGGTGGATAAACGAAATATTGATAGTGGTAGAGGCCCTGAAAAGATAGCGGCAAAAACAAAACTAAACAGCCCTGTTGATATAAGTGAACGTGATGAATTCTTTCTGGTTCACACAAGTTTCTTTTGTAATTTTTAAAAAGAAACAATTTGTAGTGCTTGTTCTAGAAAATGTACTAGTGCTTCAATAACCGAGAGAAGCGGATTGTGGGTAAAACTAGTGTTATACTGTAAAAATTGTTAAACTGTTATCAGAGAAAATTTTACAAGTTCACGAATGGAATCTACAAATCGACTCCCCTTGCGAAGACTAATACAACTCAGGTTCCTACGAAGAGTAGCACTATTCAAGGCTTCCCACGAAAAGTAGCACAGCTCACAAAGCTCCGACGAAGAGTAGCACAACTCGCTGCTCTTCGGCGAAGAGTAGCACTACTTTTGCGCTTTGGCGAAGAATAGCACAACTCACTACACTTCAACGAAAAGTAGCATTACTCGCTACTCTTTGACGAAGAGTAGCACCGCTCAGTATTCTCCGACGAAGAGTAGCACAGCTCGCTGCGCTCCGACGAACAATAGCATTTCTTAATATACTCTGATGAATAAGCGCAACGCATCATAGTTTTACAGAAATAATACAACTATAAAAATGCAAAAAAGCACACAAATCGTTAGAAAACATAATTCGTATGGCATGATTTATTTTTCTTTACTAGAGAAAGTGAATTAATAGGTGAAAAACCTATTCATTCACTGTTTTATAATCGAATTCAATTCAAACTTATAAACATATTAATTTTATATTATCATCTAGATCCACATAGATAATGTATAAATTCAAACTCATGAAGAAAATCAAGAGGCGCGGTAGCGCCTCGATGGCAAGTATGAGCCACGTGGCGCCCGCGACTCTATATACTTTAAAATCAGGTTTTATAACCTTTAACAAAATGAACTTTTTCTGCTTTTTTTATTATAGACTGTTTAAAAACCTAAAAAAGGTCGCATTATTTTTTACACATATTCTTTAATAAAAAGAAAAGTTTAGTCTCAAAAGATTGTTTATTATTTAGTAATTCTTGGTTTAAATTTTCCTTTTAGATTTTTCCGTTTTTTTTTTCTTCAGATTATATTTAGATATACTAATCATCATCAGCTTGTTTCGTTTTGATCAGCGGCTAGTTTTATTCATCACCTAATGAGATATTCATCGATTTAAAAATTTTATACCTTATTTAGGTACAGTTTTGTACGTTTACACGATACCATGGATTCTTTTCAAATTTTGACTACGTTTTGAAGTGGATTAATTAAACTAATTAATGGATAAAAAATATGATATACCTTATTTAGGTACATTTTTTTACTTTGAAAGGATACGATGGATTCTCTTCAAATGTTGACTACGTGTTGAGCTAAGTTACTTAATACGAGGTATTCATCGATTTAAAAATATTATACGTTATTTACGTACATTTTTTTACTTATAGAAACGATACGATGTATTCTTTTCAAATTTTGACTATTTGTTGAACTAAGTTACTTAATACGAGGTATTCATCGATTTAAAAATTTTGTACCTTATTTAGGTACATTTTTGTACGTTTAAACAATACGATGGATTCTTTTCAAATTTTAACTATATGTTGAAATAGATTAATTACTTAATACAAACTGTTGAAAAATATGATATACCTTATTTACGTACATTTTTTACGTTTAAATGATACGATGGATTCTTTTTAAATTTTGACTATAATATGTTGAAATAAGTTACTTAATATATAAATAATTAATTAAAAGAATTTTGATATCTTGTATAAAATATCAATGCAAAGTACAAGTTAGAGTATAAAAATGTTTATTGTAATTAATTGAGTAGAGTGGAAGCGTGCACTTGTAGACGGAACGCACAGAGCAATATGGTCGAAAATAATGATAAAACTTTTAAAAAATTGCTCTAAAAATATTTTTTTTTTTTTAAGTTTTTATTTACATTTCAATAATTTGTATTTTTCTATATATAATTTGTATTTATTTGGAAAATTATATATCTTATAATTTAATTATTATAAAATAATTTTATTTAATATATACCATAAATATAAAGAAATTTAAATAAAAAAATATTTTTATTAATAAATTAAAAAAAGGAAATGTAAAATTAAGTTTGAGGAAGCTAAGTGCCAATCTATTGGCAGCGGTTTTTTTATTTTGATTCAATTGGATGGATTCTTTTCAAATATTGTATTTTTGAAATTAAACTAAATAAAGTACTGAAATCATGAAATGAAAAAGAGACACAAAGTACTGAAATCAATTGGGTAACGAGTTACATTTTGTTTAGAAGAATGCGTATCAGTTGTCTAATATGATATTGTTTATTTCAATCTCTGGAAAATTAGTGAAATCTTAAATCATTTTAAAATTTACTTTCTTACGAAAATATAAAAAGGAGGCAAGTCTAAGTAGTCTCCACGAAATAATGTTCTTGAATAATTCTAACCTCACTTTCGATAAAAATTACAATTTTCCAAAAAAAAGTTACAACATTTATAAAAATTATTCATTCTAATGTAACAGTAGACTTCACTAATAATTTTTAATATTCGACTAATGAAGTAACTGAAATAAATGTATTCATAAATTCTTACAACCTTAGTAGTTTGAACACTACAGTCTTCCAGAAAAATTTTATGTGTAATATTTTAGCCTGTTCTAATTCTAGCACTAATTATTACTAATTAATTTGAATATACTTAAACACTTAAATAACAAAAATTAAAATTATAAAAATTTACTTACGAAAATTTAGATTTATTGCAAGTACGAGCAGTTCCCGTAGAATGCAATTTTAAAATGTTTTCTTTTTAATGTTTTTAAATTGAAAATCTATTCTAATTGTAATGAAATAAAAATGTAATATTAAAAAAATAAGCTAACTAAAGTACTATATCATGATATATTAGTTAATGATGGAAGTGAAAAATCCAAACACCCTAAATTGTCCACTTTTTTCAATGTAAAAAAATTTACTTTCTTACGAAAGTATAGATTAATGGCAAGTATGAGTAGTTTCCATGGAATATACAAAAACTTAATAGCTAAATGTAGAAATCGAAATACATGAACCCCATCAAATTGCAAAAATAAAAATACTTCTACAGGCGTTGAAAGTGGATAAATGAACAAGCATTTTATCCATTACAGCCGTCTTGAAAACTAACATTTTATTTTTAAATTAGGGTAAAAGTGGGTATTACCGCGGTTTTTCAGCACGGGCGTCTTATAGTACTCGATGATTTAAGTTGAATTCTTTTTTTAACTCTTCTTTAACTTACCAGAAATGCAAAAAAGACTCTTATCATATGATAAAAAACGTATAGTTAATTAATAAATGCAATCTAAGAAATAGATCCGAGGCTGACATTACTGCGGGTATGATTGAATTACCGCGAGGGTTTTACCGTGTGTATGGTGGATTACCGCGGGGGTATTACTGCGGAATTTTACCTTGAGCTTGTTATATTATTTATAATTTTACAACCGAAAAAATGAACATATCTGTATATTTTTACATCATATTTCATTTAGAACATAGCAGTTGGCAAATGTTCTCATATATGAGGCGTTTCACGTCAGCTCTCCAGGCGCGGGGCGCGAGCGCGAAATCATGCTGTTTTCAGCTTGTGTTTGAAGGGCTAGGATGTATCTAAAAAAAATAATCCCCAAGTGATTTCGATGTATTTTTTCCTCAGCTTTCCGATGGTGCTATTAGTTTCTCAAAATTTTTCAATTCTAAGTATTTCTTGAATAATATCTCGAAAAAATCAAAAAACCCCTATGTAGAAAAAGGCTATATCCATGTAAAATTTCCGCCTCTTTCGATCTAGCAGGTCAAAAAAAATATTAAAAATATAGTTTTTGAGATATAACACGTTTTATGTTTTGTAACGTACCGAAGTAATGACAGCTCTCAGATTTTAATCTATACCTTAATAATTGAGTTAACTTGTATGAAACTAGATGTCGTTACTTGGTAGTTATTAACAATTTTTTTAAGAGTTTGTGTACTGGACTCGAGCATACAATCGGGATGGGAGTAGCCCCGATCTCAGGGTTAGATACCGGCGCGCAATGTGCCGGAGTCCGTGCCGTCGATACAGAGAGGTGGTAGGTGCAGGTAAGTCGTTAGCGCTAAGTGGCTGCGACCGTGCTGCTTAGGTGATACGGGTAAGTAGTCGGCGCAGAGGGCCAACTACCGTGCCGTGTGAGAAGAGAGGAGCCGGGTAAATAGTCGGCGCAGAGGGCCGACTATCGTGCCGTGGGAGGTAGGTAGGTTAGGATTCGGTTGTTATCGAGAGAGTTTATTTGAAGAAGAAAAAAAAATCATTAATCAAAATCTAGAATTATAGGTATGTTTATTAATATACTCAAAATGAATTATTTGACATAAGTTTTTATGAGCGCAAAGGAGTGGCCAGCTTCAGTTACCTAAGCGCAATGCTTATCGGTATCCTGAATAGGCGAGAGCTCGGACACAAGTGCGTGCCGATTCCGAGAATCGGAGCCCTTTATATACCAGTCGATCGTCTGGTCTTCTCTCTTGCGCATGACAATATTTTTGTTTATACTCTGACGTCAGAGGCGCAGTGTGAATGAGTGAGTAAGATTTTCTCTGGCGCACGCGATCGTATGTTTGTACACAAATATGCATCGTGTTTGTTGATTTTTCGCTCTCGTGTTTATGAATGGGGAAATGTGAAACGATGCGTATACCATGAGCTGTTCGTGTACGTCACTTCGCCCCCCAAATTAAATGGTTCTGCTTGCAATTAAATACATTGAAACATTTAATTTTAACGCCTTTTATTGGTTTGGGCTATTTACAAAAATTTAAAACGTAATCGCATTTACGTAGGCCTCCTCGCTTTGCTGCTTTGCCGGTGGTGGCTGTGGTGTTAGAGATGACGGGGTGGCTGATGGTGGCGTGGTAGGTGGTGCGGGTGGAGACCAGTCTGGTGACAACGGGCTCAATGGGCGCGGCACATACCTCATGCGGCGTGCAATCTGCCGCAGCTTTAAAAAGTCCTCGATCGGCGGTCGGCGAATCGGCGTTGGCACGTATTGTTTTAATTCATGCCGAGAGGTAGATGGAGTTGGTGGTGGTGGCGTTTCCTCGCTCTCCCTGGTGGTTTTGACGGACCGGCTGACCATATGTGGCCTCGCCTGTACCGCTCGTCCGCCCCGGTATGCGCCGCCGGTTGGAGCCCAGGGTCTCCCTGACGCCGCCTTTACTGCTACGCACTCTATATTAAAGGGTGGCCATATCACCCTTCCACTTTGGACCGCGGCATCGCGTTTCTAAAAGTTCTCACGATTTGTACCTTGCTCAGGCATGGTTGTGAAGCGACTGACGTCCTGTGGCTCGATTTTAATTTTCCTTAAATTACTATTTACATCTATACTACTAAGAGTTTCGGTGTATGTTTACCTTCACCGAGACCCTTAGTGAACAATAAATACTTAAAAATAAGGCTTTAGATTTTGTACATGGAACTTTCCGCGTTCCCTATTTGCTTCTATATCTAACAATACATACGTATCGGGCCCGATTTTTTGCGTAATCGTGTATGGTCCCTCGTATACGTGTAAAAACTTCGCGATCTTTCTTTCAGCCGCATCTGACACGTTTAGTGATTTCACTAAAACTCTATCGCCTACCTTAAACTCAAAGTGTCGCGTTCGGACGTTTTTTCGGAACGCTCGCCTCTTTAAGAATGAATGTGCTCGTTCGCGAGCGAGAAACACTTTTCGTTCATGCGTGATTTTATCTGAATCTACTATAGGCAACCACTTTTCCCATACCCGCGTAGGCTTGATATTAAAATGGAGCTCCATCGGTGTAAACCCCGTGGTCTCATGATGCGTTACGTTAATAATGTTTTGTATAATCTCAACGTATCTAGCCCAGCTGGTATGTCGGTCCCTTACGAATGTTCGGAAAAAACACCCGAGTTCTCGATGTACCCGTTCGACCGGGTTACTTTGTGGGTGTCTGATGGAGGAGAATACCGGGTGTATTCCTTCATGCATGAGTTTTTTTTCCCATTTACTTGAAGTAAACTGCGTCCCGTGGTCAGAAAGTATTGCTTTCGGTTTACCATATTTGCCAATGTAATCACCGAAGATTTTTCTGATCACAGTCGCGGTGTTCGCTTTTTTTATAGGATACATGACCACGTACTTACTGAATACGTCTACCGTAGTTAAGAGGTATTTAACGCCCCCCTTTGACGTTGGTAAAGGCCCAAAAAAATCTATTGACAGTGTGTCATTTGGTTCTTCGGTCAATATTGGTTGGACGTGTTCATTAAGTTTATATGTTAAATATTTCGTTCGTTGACAAGTATCGCATGTACGAAGTATTGTATAAATTTTTTGTCTTAGTTTCGGCGCAGAGAAATGTTCGTTTATCATTTTATAAATCTTTGATGAACCAATGTGGCCATGTATCTCATGGGCTTCCCGTATCAAACTATCCAGAAGGCTTTCGGGCAACATGAGTCTATTATGATTTAATGCAATTTTTGCATTAAACCATCTTTGAGCACAAAGCGCTTTTGCATTTTTTCGTCATTTGGAATCTCCGTAATTAATTTATTGATATAAGGGTCATTTTCCTGTAATGTCTTCAAATTCTTTAAGTTATTCATCAATTCGCGACTCGGTTTTTGCGCGAGTATCGAAGCGATTATGATTTCATTTTCCGGACCCGATTCCTCTGGATAGTCGTGTATCTGACGGCTTAGGTAATCGGCGACGGCGTTCTTGCGTCCCGGCAAGTATACCGGTTCTAAGCAGAAGTCTTGGATCGCGAGACTCCACCTTCGTAATCTAGCATTATTAAATTTACAATGTTTAAGAAAAGTGAGAGCTTCGTGATCGGTTCGTACGACTATTTTCGGTGCCCCCCGTAAGTACGTATCTAAACGTGTTAACGCCCAAACTATAGCTAACATCTCTTCCTCAGTCGTAAAGTAAGAGCATTCACTCCCCTTCAGCGTACGGCTAACGAACGTGACAATTTGTTCTTCGTTTTGATCGTTTACCTGCGATAGCACCGCAGCTATCGCGTAGTCGCTCGCGTCGGTAGTGAGTATGAATGGACGTTGTGGGTCCGCGTATTTTAAGATGATATGCTCATCGAATATATTTTTAATATCATTGAAAGATTTTTCGTGCTTGTCTGTCCATTCATACTTCTTACCTTGTTTTAACAAGTTTAGAAGCGGAACGGTATGCGCCGAGTAATTTCTCGCGAATTTTGTATAGAAATTAACAAACTCGAGAAATCCCTGCAATTCCCTGACATTTCTAGGTTTCTTAAAGTTTTTAATTGTTCTAATTTTCTCCGGGTCCGGTTTTACTCCTTCAGGCGTTAAAATATGACCCAGGAATTTTATTTCTTCCTGTACTAGCTTTGATTTTTTAAAACTAATCCTTAGGTTGTTTTTTAATAAATTCTCAAATAATGATTTTATATTTTGTAAATGACTATCGAAATCTTCTGAAATACATAGTAAGTCGTCTACAAAAGTTATAAGAAAATCTTCGAGTCCCGCAACGGCTAGGTCTAGACCTCTTATTAGCGCGGCGCTACTCGTTTTTATACCGAATGGTACTACATTAAATTCGTAAACTTTATTGTCGCAGATGAACGCGGTATATTTCCTACTTTCTTCTGAAAGTTTTATTTGATGGAAACTACTCGTTAAATCAAAGCTGGATAAAAAGTTTACGTTTCTACATCTTAAAAATATCTCCTCTACACCCGGAGGGGATTCATAATCATTTATCAATTTTTCGTTTAGTTTACGTGCATCTAAGCATAGGCGGATTGATCCGTCTTTTTTTATCACAACCACGAGAGAGTTTATATATGGACTCGTTGAACGCCGAATTATTCCAAGCTCTTGCCATTTGTCGATTTCGATTTTAACTTTATCTCTATAATTTATAGGGATGGGATACGGCTTTGAATAAAAGGGTGCATCATCTTTTATTTTAAAAGTATACTCATAGTTAGATAATAGACCTGGGCGTTTCTGAAATACCTCTTTGTATTGTACTATTAAGCACTTAAGTTTATCCCTTTGGGAATTTTTTAGATTTTTGCATGATTTAATCTTTTCTTCGATTTCTTCTATCGAAACTTCGTAAGAAAGATCGTAAGCAATGAGATCATCGTATGAGTCAGCGTTTCCGCATTCGGACTCATAAGATCGTTCGATTCTAAGAGACGCATACTCTTCGGAGTACATTATGGCCTCCTTATAAGAACAATGAACATATTGATCGTTAATGGTTAAGAGAATTTCTTCCTTGCCGGTATCTATTAGCATACTAAGAGCCTTTTGCGTATCATATCCAATAATGCATGGTTTGACCAGTTTCGGCACTACTATAAATATAATATCTAGTTTTATTTTTGCAATTTCGACATTTAGAAGAACTTGGAGTTTTATTCGCGACGACTTTGCGCCCGTTGCTTCCCTTTATGAATTTTCCACTTATCGGTAGCTTAGGTCGCATCCCGAATATTTTCGCATTAGCGTGGTAAAATTCCTCGGAGATGCCAGTGATCTCACTTCCCGTATCAATTAGGGCTTTTACCTCTATGTCTTCGACTTTGATATTTACCTCCGGACAACGCGTTTCTTTCGTATTTAGACCTTTTGGTTCTACATCATACAAAAGATTTTCTCGCGGGTCCTCCAGTATAGAAGAGATATCTTTATTACAATTTTTATTCTCCGATCGAGTTGCTTGTTGCGGTTTATTTTTTGACATGCAGCAAGCAACTGTTATGCGTTTCCCGAGTTTTCGGTATTAGCATTTCCTAAATTTATATTATTTACGTCAACCTCGTCGTAACTTCGGATTAATTCTTTGTTCCGTTCGTTTTTCTGCTTCCGAGCTGATTTTTTCTCGTTTGTTTGATTCGTTTGTGGTGGAGTTTTCTCCTTTATCTCCGGCGGCGTCACTGTCTGTAACTCGTTTACGTTCACGGTTTTCGACTGCCAATGGGATGGCTTGTTATATGATTTATTTTGTATGTTAGCCGTATCTGAAGGAGGACTGGGTTTGTTGTGGCCCATTTTGTCGTGTTTTCGGTGACGTTGGTCGTCTCTGTCATAATCAGCTAATATTTTTAACAACATATTTTTATCTTTGACTTGCCGTCCTAAAACCGCGTGTCGAATATTTCTTTCGAAATGTTCGCTAACGCGCACAACAAACTCAGTCTCCGTATAGTCGAGATCCAGCTCTTTGCCTAAACCGAACAAATTTGTTGCGTATTCAACACGATTAAGACTGCCCCCCAGCTGGTGCTGACCGAATTCTATCTTCCGCTTCGCGGTTCTCTGTGTGTTCGCGCTCCAGTACCGTTCGCGAAACCGTTCTGTCAATTGGTCGTACGAGTCGATCTCCGACTCTTGTAGATACCACCAATCCCTGGCATCACCCTCGAGTGCTTGAGAGATAAGGCATAAGAGTTGATCGAAATTAGGTTTAACCACGTTTATATATTTCTTGAACTCTGATAAGAATTTAACTGGCCTTTCATTCTCAAGTCTTCGATACTCGTCTTGGCCTTCGAGCATATTTTCGAGCTCATTTTGCCGTTCATCCAATAATCGTAATTCATCAGTTACCGCCCGTTCCCATTTGAAACGTTTTTGTTCCTTTGCGTTCTCTACTCCCTCGTCAAAAGAGTCTTGTATTTCGCGCATAAACGCTCCCGATTTGCGGTCTTTTACCATTTTAACTTTTAATAGAACACGTGCTTCGAAAAAAAAAAAACGTTGATACGGAAAGTGATGAAAAAGAATTTGATTGAACTTAATTGAATTCACAACGTTGAAAGTTGACTCTAATGTATTTATAAAAAACTAATTTATACGAACGTTCAATACTTTAATATAGAATTATCGGCTTTTTAATTATCGTTAATCGACAGCCTTTTAAATGATTCGGCTATATCCCGAACTCTGTTCTCGATACGATCCATCCTCGAATTTAACATTCTCTCGCTTTTACCAGTTTTACTCGCAACTACTTTTACCATATATCCCAGTTTCTCGTTTTCCTCGTCCAGCTCATTTACCCGTTGCCTAGCTTCTGCCAGATCTTCCGACATTGTTAATAATGCGTGGCCTTGCCAACTTACGACAGCGCGTAATTCTTTTATTTGACTCATTAAATATTGCGTCGCCGCGTGATATTGCTGATCGGCTTCCTCAACTTCGTCGACCCGTGTCGTTAAATCTATTATCCGTGCTTCTATGCGACTCTCTAAAAATATATTATGTCGATCGGGTATCATAATCCCTTTTTCGAAGATTCCCACTATGCGATTTTTAGTTTGCTCGAGTCCCTGTTCGGGCGCCAGTTGTAACGTACCGAAGTAATGACAGCTCTCAGATTTTAATCTATAGCTTAATAATTGAGTTAACTTGTATGAAACTAGATGTCGTTACTTACTTAGGTAGTTATTAACAATTTTTTTAAGAGTTTGTGTACTGGACTCGAGCATACAATCGGGATGGGAGTAGCCCCGATCTCAGGGTTAGATACCGGCGCGCAATGTGCCGGAGTCCGTGCCGTCGATACAGAGAGGTGGTAGGTGCAGGTAAGTCGTTAGCGCTAAGTGGCTGCGACCGTGCTGCTTAGGTGATACGGGTAAGTAGTCGGCGCAGAGGGCCAACTACCGTGCCGTGTGAGAAGAGAGGAGCCGGGTAAATAGTCGGCGCAGAGGGCCGACTATCGTGCCGTGGGAGGTAGGTAGGTTAGGATTCGGTTGTTATCGAGAGAGTTTATTTGAAGAAGAAAAAAAAATCATTAATCAAAATCTAGAATTATAGGTATGTTTATTAATATACTCAAAATGAATTATTTGACATAAGTTTTTACGAGCGCAAAGGAGTGGCCAGCTTCAGTTACCTAAGCGCAATGCTTATCGGTATCCTGAATAGGCGAGAGCTCGGACACAAGTGAGTGCCGATTCCGAGAATCGGAGCCCTTTATATACCAGTCGATTGTCTGGTCTTCTCTCGCGCATGACAATATTTTTGTTTATACTCTGACGTCAGAGGCGCGGTGTGAATGAGTGAGTAAGATTTTCTCTGGCGCACGCGATCGTATGTTTGTACACAAATATGCATCGTGTTTGTTGATTTTTCGCTCTCGTGTTTATGAATGGGGAAATGTGAATCGATGCGTATACCATGAGCTGTTCGTGTACGTCACAGTTTTTTTGAGGTTAGAATTGAAAAATTTTGAGAAACTAATAGCACCATCGGAAAGCTGAGGAAAAAATACATCGAAATCACTTGGGGATTATTTTTTTTAGATACATCTTAGCCCTTCAAACACAAGCTGAAAACAGCATGATTTCGCGCTCGCGCGCCGCGCCTGGAGAGCTGACGTGAAACGCCTCATATATTGTAGACTTCTTGATTTCACTGTTTTGAGGTTACGTTGGACCAATGCCGCAGCAATTCCAGCAATCGTATTTGTAGACAAATGACGGTATTACCGCGGATGGCCAGACAATAATGTAGTATATTCATACAAATCATGCTTTATTCTCTTTTTAAGAAGATTTCTTATATTAATTAATATTTTGTATGATCGAATAAATATTAAATGCCGAATTATACTATGAAAAATGAAATTGCATTACCTTTATTTAAACTATTTAGATACAAACTTTTTAAATGAATGTAACGAAGTATTGAAATACTGAAATATGAGAGGCAAGTTTTCTACTAAGCATGTTTTACTTACAAAACAAAACCCAGAAACCCTAAACCCAGAAACTTTGAACCCAGAAATCCTAAATCCAAACACCCTAAACCCAGACACTCCAAATCCAGAAACCCTAAACCCTAAATCCAGAGACCCTTGTAATTTTTTAAATTACGTACATTTTATTACCATTCTACGGAATAGTTACCAAATCACCAGCTAGTGACATTCTTGCCGGGTCCCGTGAAAGTTCATCAATAATATCGTCTTTGTTCATTGGATATGTTGTGTATAATATATGATGAAAATATAATGATTGGTCATAAAAAGGGTAAAACAAAACTGCAATATCAACAAAGTGATAGAAATATCATCGTAATTTTCGCGTTGTGAAAATTCTATTGTAATGCATTGGAATAATCAACATTTACTTCATTTGTAATTGCTGCATTAGTTGTGTTCTTTAAAGAATCTCGTTAATTACATAAGCAACTTGTTACTCACTTACGATCAAACTCACTTATTCTGTATTTATTAAATCATTATTATTGTGAACTCCAATTTATTGATTTTATTTATTTTCCATAACATACGGATATTTCTGTCCTTTTGCAACAGTTTAAACTTATAAGGACAAAACAAGAATATTTAGCACATTCACCACTATTAACGTTGTGTGATTTATATAGAATTTTATTAGCAGAACTGTATGTATCGACATTCAAGTAAATTGTGTGCAAAACTCGCACATCTTGAACTTTTTACAGGACCCAGAAAGAATGTCACTAGCTGGTAATTTTGTAACTATTCCGTAGAATGGTAATAAAATGTACATAATTTAAAAAATTACAAGGGTTTAGGATTTAGGGTTTCTGGGTTTTGTTTTGTAACTAAAACATGCTTAGTTAAAAAATTTGCCTCTCATATTTCAGGATTTCAGTACTTTCACTATTTTTATTTAAAAAGCTCGTATCTAAATAGTTTAAATTGAAGGTAATGCAAAATTTAGGATTTCTGGGTTTAGTGTTTACTTGCCTATGTCATATTTAATGATTTCAGTAATTTCGTTAGTTTAATTTCAAATAATATAAAAACAAAATGAATAAACTTGCCTCTGTCTCGTTTAATGATTTCAGTAATTTCATTAGTTTAATTTCAAAATAAAATGTTAATTTTCAAGAGGGCTGTAATGGATCAAATGCTTGTTCATTTATCCACTTTCAACGTTTGTAGAAGTATTTTTATTTTTGCAATTTGATGGGGTTCATGTATTTCGATTTCTACGTTTAGCTAAAGTTTTTGTATATTCCATGGAAACTACTCATACTTGCCATCAATCTACACTTTCGTAAGAAAGTAAATTTTTTTTACATTGAAAAAAGTGGAAAATTTAGGATTTTTGGATTTTTCACTTCCATGAACTAATATATCATGATTTCAGTACTGTAGTTAGTTTATTTTTTTAATATTATTGCTTCCTCATAGAGGTAGCTTTGTAATAGTAAAATTTTCAGTTTTGTTTAAACTTCGTGGAAAGATGTTTTAAGGTACTTGGAGCTCGAAAAACGTGTTTTTAGAAAATGTCTGCGTGTGCGTGTGCGTGTATACCGCTTTATCTTGGAAACTATATGTCCAAATTCAATCTATCATAGCTCATTTTTTTGTTTTTTAATTCCAAATTCGGAAAAAAAACAAACTTTTTATTCCGTAAATGCGTAATAACGCATTAAATAAAATATTAGTGACGAATTTTCCGTGTGTTTTTTTTTTATTCTAATTTTCGAAAAACTTATTTTTCATTTTTCTTAATGATAGGATTGACATATCTAAATAAAACAAAAAGTAGTTGATAGAGCATAAAAATACCTACGTTTAAAAAAAAAACTTTCCATTAGCTATCACGGTTCTTTTGTTTTTTACAAAAACCTAAATTTTTTAAAAAGCTTATTTCTCTTAATCTGAACCGTCAAATGCTTTGAAAAAAATTGCGGTAATGTGGAATATAAATACTTATGTTCTGTAAAAATTTCAATCAATTTTGTTCACTAGTTTCTCAGAAAAAACCGCTGCCAATTCATTGGCCCACAGCTTCATCAACCGTAATTTGTTGATTCCTTTAATTAATTTTTAATAACAAAATTTATAATTTTTTTAAAAATTTGTTGCATAATTATAATTAAATTCATTTATGAATATTAAAAATTGTTAATTTTTAAATTTATTTATTTATTATTTATTTATATCAAATTTATATACATTTTGAGCTGATAAATAAAGTTATCATTCGAAATAGAACTAAAATATCTATATTTTATAATAAAACAAATAGCTATCACGGTTGTTCTGTTATTAACAAAAACGTGTTTTTTTTAATATTTCATAATTCATATTTTTTAAGAAAAAAAAAATTGATAGCTATCATTGTTCTTTTGTTATTGACAAAAACGTGTTTTTTTAAAAAATTTCATAACTCAGAAATAAATTATAATAATGCAGAATATAATGCATTCATAATGCATAATTCATAATTATAATAGATTATAATAGATATAATTTTTAAACATTTTAATTTATTTTGTTGGTTGGTTTTTTTAAAATTAAAAAAAAATCATCGAATGCCTACTCAATGACGTTTCCTCATTCCAAACCACCTAGCAGTAGATATCACTGCGCGTTTTTTAAAAATAAAATATACATCTTTTTTAATTTAGAAATTAAATTAATTTTTGTAACACATAAATGATTTTCGGCGTTTTCCTACATAAAAATATGTTCTAAAAAGTGACTTCATTTAGCTATCGTGTAAAGAAATTCATTCTCTCCCTCTGCTCTAAAATTATGTAACGCACAACGCACCGTACCGTGTAGGCATGTATGCAGTACTGCGGGATTCGTGACTAACCCACAGCTTGTTGGACCCGGCCGGAATACATACTACACTACACGCTACCCCGATCGGAGTGCCACCTACTCTTATGCTATTTTAATTATTCATCAGTTTTGAATACTTAAACTCAAGAATTCAATCTTGAAAATTCAAACATATTACATTTTGACGCCAATACTATATACTTTTATAATATACTGATGATAACATCATTGGAGCTATGAGTTTAAAAAAAAAACACGTTTTTGTTTTTGATGATAACTAAAGAACCGTGATAGATAGAAAATTAATTTTTTTAGAAAATATAGGTATTTTAATCTCTTTCGAAAGCCACCCACCTCATTCAGATATATAAGGCCGTTCACGGGAAATTACGATTTAAAAAAAAATGTCAATAAATTTTTAACCTCAAATATCTCTCAAATTTATGGACCAATCATTTTGCCCAAAGAACTCCACTGAGAACTATAAAAAATCTACCTCTAAAAGGAATTTTGAAGCCATTAAGTCAATTTTACTCTTGTAATCGTTGGACATACAAAATTGATTTTTTCATTTTTCAATTTTTTACTCAAAATCTAGCCTACAGAATGTATTCGAATTTTAACAGATTATAGCTATTTATATTGTGTTATCATGATTTTTCTCAAAAAAATTGACCGTTAAGTTTAGGAGTTATAAGCTTCTAAAAAAACACGTTTTTGTTAATAACAAAAGAAGCGTGATAGCTAGAAACTTTTTTTTTTTAGAAAATATAGGTACTTTAATTCTCTTTCGAACGCTACCCATCAGATTCGAATAACTCGATCCTATCATTAAAAAAAATCAAAAAACAGTTTTGAGAAAATCGATAATTTGAAAAAAACAACAAAAACGCATCGCCCCAATCAAAAAACGGATTCTTGACCGCCATCACGCAAAGAAAACAAAAAAATGAGAACTGTCCGGTCAAAATCGACCGAGTAGAAACTGACATCCAGGCGTACACACACACACACACACACACACACACACACACACATCCATACAGACATTTTTCAAAAACCATGTATTTTGATTCTTAACACCTCGGAACACAATTATAACATGTTTTTACAACAACTGAAAAATTTACTTTCACAAAGCTTCCTCTAGGAGGAAGCAAAAATTAAAAACTGAAAAAATGTGTTTTCTATGTCTAATGATTACTTGAGTAAAAATGCTTTAATTGACTTGAAATTTTCGGAAAAGGTAGATTTTTTGTGTATCTCGGATGAGTTCGTTGGGCAGCTTTATGAAACCTAATAGATCAAAAAATATTAAACTGTAAACATTTTCAAGTTGGAGAAACGTAGAGCTCAAAAGTAATAAGATTAAAAAGACAGCGGCGAGCGGCTGCGCAAACTTTTTGCGCTGGACCCGAGTGTGCTTTTATAAACGTAGTGCATATTTTCGTTGTTTCCTATTTAGAAGCATTACACAATGTTTTATCTGTGCATCATATATTACGTTTTAAATATATTAATTTTTTATTTAAACCTTAATTCTTTTATTTTTATTTGCGATTATTTTTATTGGTCTTTTCACGATAGTCATGTTTTTCTTAATTCGAGTTCTAGAGGGTTCGGCTTTTTTAACTGGTGGATATAATTGAGAATCTTTGGATGTTGAAAATCGTTTTAGTTCTAACTTTTTAGTGTTAGCTAATAATCTAACACAGTGAAATGATTGAGTTCCAGGCACTGTTTTCGCTGAATCTAGCCTTTGTCTTAATTTATCTGTAGCCTTAGCATATTCATCTTTTGATGAAAAAAAGCACAAAATATTTTCAAAGTATTTAGTCGCCCACTGGTAAAGATCTTGCGGCATCAATATATAATTATCGGGTTCTTTCCGCAAACTTGCTCGCCTAGCATTACTTTTTATAGAAGCACCGATTCCATCGCATGCATTTTTTCCGTGAGCAGTCGAATGAAAGTGCCATTCAGCTTCAACGGAAAAATCTTCATAATGATGAAAAAAATTCTGAAAATTATGTTTATTTTTAAAATGTTGTGCAGCTCCATCAGTAAAGTAAATGATTTTTTTAACGAAATCAAACGATTTTTAAGGTAATCGATTATAATTTCTTGAATTAGGTAAACTGCCACAGTATCATGAATTAAGTTGTCTGAAAAAACCGCCATACTTTTGTGTTCAATTTTAGAATCTGAACCTTTGTAGTATATAACTATTGTTGCCAAACTACATTGATTATTATTATAGTGGAATGATTATGCCGCATCTTGTGCAATGAACGCATAGTTTTCCGAAAAATCTAGGGAAATTAAAAATTCTCCTTTGCTTAAGGATTCTCGTAAGATTTGAAAATAAGATGACTACTGATTGGAAATGAAAGAATGAGTTTTGAGTTTATGTAAAAGAGGAAAAAAGATATCAGTAAATAAAGAACCAGAAACAATTTCAGTTTGCAATGTTGATCTATCAGTAGTTTTCCACATTTGAAATTTTATTTCATTAACCCCAGACCTTTCAAGAAATAGTTCAAGTTCCGTTTTTAGAGGTTCAATACCAGGACAATTTTGACACATATTTAAGTAACATTTCGCTGTTGGTGTTTTACAAACTATTTCAGCTATATAATCTTTGTAAGTATCCATTTTATTAAAAGAAACTCCTGAATTTCTTAAACCAGATAAGAGGAGTTTGACGTTTTGACGGAAAATGCACACACACACTGAATGCGTACCACTAGCACCGGCTAAAACACAATATTTAGGGCGACATTCGACAAATTTAATGAATCCCATTTTTGATTCGGGATACTGTTGTTTATACTTTAAATATAACTCTCTAAGATTGTACAAAACAAGTCGTTTCTGAACATAGGTCTTTGTGCCATCATCATTTCGTATACACTTATTATCTTTATAACCTGGCATGATTCTACTATTATCGTCATTTTGATAGAAAAGTTTTACTTCGTTTACAGTATCACATGATATTTTTCGGTTTCCCCTTTTATCAACTAAAAGGGATTGACTATCTGACAAACATTTTGTTACAAGCCAACGGGATGAATTAGAAAAATTAGCAACTTTACGAGAACTCCTGTTTTTTGGGAGTAATTTTAAAAGCAACATTTTTTCATTTTTCGACAAATTATCATCGTTAAACAATTTTTGTAATGTAGGGTTTTGTAGCTTATAACTTGTATTTTCGAATGGTGCTATGCATTTTGAAGAACAACATGCTATACTTTAAAAAACATGGTTCTGAACTTTCCACTCGAATTTCCGACCAGAAGAAAGTGTTTGGGAGTAAAAAGAATAGCACCATTGGAAAGAGCAGAAAAAAATCTATAGATATATGTCTTATGTTTTTTTCTGAGAGACTCAAAATACGATTACGAGCTCATTATACCAAGCCCGAGCGTGCGGCGCGTCTGAGCGCAGCGCGAAGAGCACGCGCGGCCACTCACCGCTGTCTTTTTAATCTTGTTACGTTTGAGCCCTTCATTTCTCCAATTTGAAAATTTAGGGTTTTGTAGCTTAAGACTTGTACTTTCGAATGGTCATATGCATTTTGAAGAAAAAAAACATGATATACTTTGAGAAAAATGTCTCTAAACTTTCAACTTGAATTTTCGACCAGAAGAAAAAGATTCGGAATAAAACCAATAGCACCATTGGAAAGAGGAGGAAAAAATCTATCGATATGTGTCTTTTGTTTTTTTCTGAGAGACTCAGAATACGATTACGAGTGAGTTGAACAGGGCGTGTTTTGCATGAAAAATGCGTCCCGCGCGCCCGCTGGCTGGTTTCTGGCGGACGTCCCATATAGACAAATTAGGATACGTATTTTCGTTTTCGAAATAAAAATTATTTAAGCCTTTTGGTAATGCAAGTTTATTTAAAGTAAGCAGCGGAAATTTTAACTCAAAAAAAGCTGTAATTGTGTGTTTATTATTATTCGCGTGTGTATTTTCGCGACTGTAGGCTAGAGCCGTAGCTAATCATTTTACCGGCGAATTTCATTACGAGCTAAGTATGCCAATAGCGTAATTGTAGCCTAGAAGAGAGAGGGGAGAGTAAGAGACGTCCACTATGGAGTAGAGAGATCATAAGAGCTTTTCGTCCACCTTGTCGAGTCCAAAATGGAGACTGGCAATTAGACTCTCGCAGTATTAGCAGACGATTTTCTTAAGAACGAGTTGGGGGGCTGACTCCCTCTTTCTGCTCGTACGCTAGCGCTTCAGAAGCCTTCGGCAGCTACCTCACGTGGAAATTTTCATAGTGCGTGCTGTTTTTCGTTGATTTAACTTTGTCACATTTTATTTTAAATTTTTAAAGAAATTATGGTTTTTACTTCTTTAAAAAAATATGGTGTGAGGTAGTTTCCCAAAAACAGCCGCAGTTAAGTAGTCACTCGCGTTCGGATGGTTGCGTGTTTATATTACGCTTATCACTAAGCCGCTACTCCCAACCGACTTGCCAGCATGCAATTAATGAGCAACGGCTAACAATGATAATTTAAATCTCGAAATAGCTCACTGCTGTCATGATGCTGGCCGTCGAAAAATTATTTTTAAAAAACACTGACAGCCGCTTTTGAATGCAAATTTCCGAACGAAAGCGAGATTTCAAAGTGAAGTTACAGTATGATTACACGAGGTATCGATATCATATAATAAAATAATATATTGTTATATGAGTTACCAAACTAATTTTAGGGAAAAACGGGTTTGAAAATGCTAATTTTGACATGTAAATAAATGTATATCGTATATATTTTAATGAAAAGTAATGTTTATTGCCATTGAAATTCTTAACTTAGCGACACAAAAAAAAGATATTGACAATGAACTATAGTGTTTTCTAATGATAAAAAAAGATTATATCATGGAGCTTTTAAAAAAAAAAAATTATCATAACTTAAACTAACTGTAATAAAACTAGTCCTAAACTGCTAACTGAGCTACAAACTAATTCCAAGAATTATGCCAAAAAAAATTATATTAATAACTTAAATAATACAAATTTTAATCGATTTTATTTAAGAGCAAACTATTTTCTGTAAATTAAAATGTATTAAATTTTATTTTTTACGTTTTTATCTCAAATTAAAAATTGATGTTTTACTGATAAAAAAACTTGCAAATAATAAAAATCTGTTCATGACTAGCGTTATTATTATAATTTCATTTTGATGTTTTTTTTAGTTATATCTTATCAAGTCGTTCGAACAGCAAAAGAAAAAGAAAAACAAAGCAACACCACTGGAGTCATTGCCACTGATGCGAGAGGTCGACATTCAAATAGGCGGTTCAAGTATCCCGACGAAATGCTGAATACCGTGCGCAGTCACATAAATTCTTTTCCCGTCATGGAGCCGCACCATTGCCGAGAGAGCAGTCAAAAAAAGTATCTTGAAGAAGGACTTTCTGTAGCTAAAATGTACCGACTATATACCGAAGAATATGCCAAAAAATAGGAAAAAGGGAAAATAGATGAAACATCTATCGTATCTCAGCACACGTATGACCGTGTATTCAATTCGGAATTTAATTATGGTTTCTTCAAACCAAAAAAGGACAAGTTCTATTGATATCTATATAAAACCGCTGCCATCTGATTTGGCAAAATGCTTTCTCAAAGAGATTCCCTTTTTTTTTTAATTTTTGAAGGCAATAACTATTTTTAATATTAATAATTTTCATCATTATCATTCAAAAAACAAAAAACCCAAATAATTTGATTTTTTTTTTTATTACAAAATTATGAATTCATTATATACCTAAATAAGATACTTAACCTCAACCGATCGTCTGCAAAATTGAACTTGACCTAGATTTAAGTATAAAAAATACGCCTAAAAAATTTCAAAATAATACGTTGAAACATTAAAGTTATCGTACTGACAAAATATGTCAAACACACACACACACACACACGCGCGCGCGCACACGCACACGCACACGCACACATACACACATACAAACATCATTCTAAAAACATGTTTTTCATGATCAACGATCTCGAAAACCTCGAGAAAAGTCAAATTTAGCAATTCGAAAATTTTCACCATTACAAAGCTTTCTCTTTGAGAAAGCAATATATTTTAAGTAACTGAATTAAACGCCGATCAAATAAACTCGTAAATTGTGTGTGCATTAATTGCATTGATCAATATAAGAATCAATCGGATGAATATAATAAAATAAGTTTATTTTAAAATTTATTAGGGCGAGGCCTGTGTGTTTGAGAATACCATAATTTATAATGAGGACATGCTGTGGGTGTTTACAAAATAAATTGAGCCAAAACACTTTGGTAAATTAAAACTATAATATATTCACAATAACTATAAAATATAAATTACTATTACATATTTACATGAAGAAGCATTTAAAATTTATTGAAAAGTTGGTTGTAAGAATTAATTAAAGTCGATATAAAATGTGTGTATAACTGTTACAATATTATTCGTTGAGTGTTTGTGTATTACAATTTGAGTGTATGATGGTCTTACAATAATTGGTTGAGTGTGTGAGTGTTACAATTTGAGTGTTTGAGTTTTACTGTGTGAGTGTGGGTGAGTTTGCTGAGACACTTTCCAATCACTGATGAGAGTTATAACCATACAATAAGCACCACAATAAAGTATTATTGATTTTATGATGGTTGAGTTTTCAATGAGATGTCACGATTAGATATTATTGATCTAATCGTGGCTGAGTAATTCCCGCTATATAGCTTGGTTAAGCTTCCGTGTAGCAGCGAACTTTTGTCTAAAATGGCCGCATGTGTGAGTGGTTACCTGGGCTTGCAGTGATTGCATTCCTCCGGAATGCGTGAGAGAATCCGATGATGTAGCAGCAGGTGAGTTGCGCCAGATGAGAAAATTCCAGTTGAGAATTCCAGTTAGGTTTCCTCGCTGATAACAGCCGCCAACATGCAGTATAGGTTACGTGAGCTGCTGTCTCGTGGTGTGTTCGAAGCATCGAGCGCCGTTGAGAAGATGCCGTTTGAGTAGCTCTAAATTACTGCGAGTATACCTTTCGTTGAGAGTCACTTCTCATACGTAGCTATTATATTAATAGTCTACGCTGATGAGTTGTTCCTGTGATGGTGACTCCGCTACGATGATGTGCAGTTGAGAAATAAGTTGAGATGATCACGTGAGAAAACCGTTGAGATGAGTGCGAGGATGCGAGCAGCCGAGGAGGGCAGCCAGATGAAAACCATAGTTGACAAAGCAGCAGGTGCCGCGGCTGCCTCGTGGCCAACTAGATGCAGCGAGCCGGTGAGAAATGCCATGTGATGAGACGCCGGGCAAGCAACACTGCTACACGAGGAGATGCCGCATGGGGTCACCGCCGTGTGAGAAGTTCCGTATGAGAGACACTGCTACCTGAGAAATTCCGTGTGAGAGTTGCCGAACGTGCACACTGATGTTCTCCACGAGGCCGACCGTTTCAGAGAGAGAGTTTGACCAGAGTCGAGTGAGAATGCCGTGTGCGTCGGCCATGCGGCCTCGGGGCAAGCACGCCGTCCTGACTAAGACAGAATGAATGAGCACTTCCGTCTTCTTCCTCGCCTCGTGCCGATCCGATAGCAGAGAGAGAGAGTCCATTAACGACTTCCTTCTTCTCGGTCTTGAGTTTGTCATTTCACGACTCAAATTAACACCTATCTCACATTTGCATGTGAGAGAGCGAGAAAGACCGAGATATCGCGCATATACCTACTTAGTCAGTGTAGCGTCTCAGCTGTTTCGCCGAGACGCCGCGAGGTGCTGCCGCTCCGTAGCTGCACAGTGAGTTGAGCCGAGCTGAGATGAACCGCGGGAATTCAAATTAGTTGAAATCCCAAACATTCCGTCCGCCGTCAACTGCTAGGTTGACTTAAATTCCGATGTGCCGGTACGATGGCGAGTTGCTGACTACCGAGTAGATTGAGAGGTGGCCGTCCTGAGTTTCTTCTTGTTAGGTTGTAAGTTCTCTAATGAGGTATTCCAATATCTTCTGAGAGTGGCCATATAATATGTGAGGGTTATCCGTATTGAGTACCATGAACTCCACTTGATTTCGAGAGATAAGTGATGCCTTTTTGATGTTGACTGAGACCGTTGTTGAGAAAACTTGCTGCCAGAGTTACTGAGTCATCCGTGAAGGAGTTTCCCAACTGGACAGCTGAAATGCATTGACAGTTAGAAACCAAGTGAAACATTGAGTTTAATACCTTGATGATGAGAACAAAGCCAACGTGAGTGTATCTTCTGAATCCTTTTGGAGTGGCTGTAACGGCTTTGAGTTGAGCAACCTTCACTTGAGTCAGCAATGATAATGAAATTCCAATTTGAGAATAATGTTGTCCATGGTCTGTTGGCGATGAAATATTATTGATTTCACCACTGCCTTCCACTTACATCATACGAAATGCTGCAGGTGGGTTGAGTATCCATGGAGTGCCATCATTAATAAGAGTTGTACCAAGTTGAGTTTGTTGCGAAGGGAGTTCTCCAATTGAAATAAACCAAGTTTAAGCCGTAATGAAACCATTCGGATGAGTAGCCACCAACCATGTATGGATGAACAGCTGATGGAAGAAGATGCTGTGAGAGCACACAAATACAAATCCAGCACTTGTATGATTTTGGATTCACGCCCCTTCAATGAGTTTACGAGTGGTCCTGCTAAATTGATCCCAATATGAGTGAAGGATGGTGATGGGGTGGTCCAGCGCGCTGGATAGTTGCCCCATGAGTTGCTGAGTCCGATGAGTCCGATACCTAGCACAAGTCACAAAGTGTAGAATAAGTGACTTAGCCGGAACTCTGCTTCCAATAATCCAAATTTCCTGCCTGATGTGTGCAAAGTGAGTTTTCTCGGTGCCACCGAGAGATGTTGTTATGTGAGAATGCCGAATGATCAGTGATGAGCTGACTGCACCGTATTAATGTAGCTGGATGTTGAGTGATACTCCAGTTGAGTTTCGTAAAATCAACCTCCTACCCTGATAATTTCTTCTGAGTACATGCAGTCAATCTATTGAGTAGAGAATTCCGTGGGACTTGAGATATTTCAGCATGAGGAGTTCAAGATGGAAATGAACTTGCTGAGTTTTCTTGATCCAGAAGAATTTTTCTTTGCTAATCAGATCAGCTGTGAGTCTCGTCTCTGTTGAATTTTCCCTTTTACGGACGAGATCCCATGAATTTTCCGAATGGTATGTGGCTGCAGTGAGTGTGACCTTTGTTTTTTTCTGGAAGGTGTTCCTCGTTTTCTGAGTCTACTTGAGATGGTCATGATGATTAATTGCCTTTGGTTGTTGGAATTATTCTTTAAGTGAGTGCAACCCTGGTTCCAACAGATTCCTTCCATCATGAGGCACGTGAGATTATGCGTGTGCATACCATGTTCTGATCTGTCCATAAATGAACATGAGTGCTTGGCAACTGAACATTGTCCAAACATACCTTCTGAGTAACCTTGCCGCTCTGAACTCCAACCTTGATATGGAGTTCGGGTTGAGTGTTGCCTTCCTTCTGGATGAGACTGGGAATAATAAGCCACTTGTGAGAAATGTGATTTACCGTGGGGTGCTGTAGCCGTTGCCTATTGCGAAGCATTCGAAAAGCCATAAGTTTTGAAAACCGAATCCAATTGAGTGAGATCTTCTCGAATTTGCAGCCATTCTTCGCAATTGAGTTAAACTTGTTTGTACCATGAGTACTTGAGTAGCCACAGCTCTTGTAGGAGAATTTGAAATAATAACCACAGATGAGATTGTCCATGTGGGATCGAGTAGTGGTGAGTTTTGAAAGAGAATTATCCAGTTGTGATTATTTCTTGAGTGAGCGGCAATATCATTCAGATGTGAATTTAATTGATAGTGAAATCCGTTATAATTTGAGTAATCTCCTGACGCAATCATCATAATCTATAGCTTGAGTTGCTGGTGAGTAATTCCTTGAGAAACATCGGCAAATTGAATTGCAATTTTGCTCATGCATAGCCGCCCGCCGTGCAGACTCCTGATAACTGCGTAGCGCTATGAATGAGTGTGTCCGTTGATGCAACTCCATATGTGAATTTTGCTAAACGACGTGTGTGAGTCGATCCGATTCTTTATCCATCCATGCGTTGTAAATTACATTTTAATAATGCCAATTGAGAATAATCCACGTTGAATGCCAATTAGAGTGAGTTTGCCATCTTTTTTGAGGTTAAGTTTGATGATCTAACAATAATCATCAGTGCTAATGAGTACATCCACAAGTTGAGGCTGCCACAATATGCGCTGAGCCAATAAAGTTTTCTTTCGTATAATTCCAAAGAAATTGTTAAGATAGTTCCGATGGCACTGTAGATGAGACTTGGCGTATGATGAGCAGTAATCCTAACCTCAAATTCCAATAATTGATAGATGAGCGGTGCCATGAAGCGTTGAGGATTCAAATCACATCCTTTGAGAAGAATCACAATTCTGACATTGAATGGATTAATAATCCAAGTTTGTGAGGTGTCACCGGTGTGTTATAACATTCCAAAAGCAGTGGCAATTATTGACGATTAAGTAACTGAGTCTTGCAGTTGAGTTACCTTGAGTGTGGATGATTGCGCCAAAATCCAATTTTTGAGTGATTTTTATCCAAGTGATAAATCTTGAGTGAAAATTCCTTGGTCTTGCACCTATGTGTGACGTGCGGTTATTGATGCACAAATCCAAACTCTGAAGCACAGCACAATTGTAAGATGAGTAGGATGAGTGTAATTGCATCTCTGTATCTCGTTGAATCGAATAATATCAACGCCACAATAGAGTGAGTGAGGTCACTTCCAATAGGTGCAAGTGTGCTGCGTAATGCATATTAAATGTATCCTATGAATTCCTATGAGGCTTCTTTCTGAGTTAACTGCTAAGGCAGCGCTGAGTTGGTACGTCCACACAGTGATCCACATGTAGTGAGGAGTTTGTCCGTTAATTTCTTGAGGTTGTCCGTTTGAATGTTGAGAGTGTCGAAGTCACTGGTGAGAATCGCATCCATGAGTATGTCAATCTCCTTGGCCTCAGCATCTTCAGTCATGATTCAATGCATGTAAACAGTTTAGCAATGAGTAAAATGCAATGACTATAATACACACCACAGCATGTTTAATCCGGCTCGAAGGACCAAATGTTTGAGAATGCCATAATTTATAATGAGGACATGCTGTGGGTGTTTACAAAATAAATTGAGCCAAAACACTTTGGTAAATTAAAACTATAATTATTCACAATAACCTTAAAATATAAATTACTATTACATATTTACATGAAGAAGCATTTAAAATTGATTGAAAAGTTGGTTGTAAGAATTAATTAAAGTCGATATAAAATGTGTGTATAACTGTTACAATACTATTCATTGAGTGTTTGAGTATTACAATTTGAGTGTATGAGTCTTACAATAATTGGTTGAGTGTGTGAGTGTTACAATTTGAGTGTTTGAGTTTTACTGTGTGAGTGTGGGTGAGTTTGCTGAGACACGTTGCCAATCACTGATGAGAGTTATAACCATACAATAAGCACCACAATAAATTATTATTGATTTTATGGTGGTTGAGTTTTCAATGAGATGCCACGATTAGATATTATTGATCAAATCGTGGCTGAGTAATTCCCACTATACAGCTTGGTATAGCAGCGCACTTTTGTATAAAATGGTCGCATGTGTGAGTGGCTACCTGGGTTTGCAGTGATTCTATTCCTCCGGAATGCGTGAGAGAATCCGATGATGCAGCAGCAGATGAGTTGCGCCAGATGAGAAAATTCCAGTTGAGAATTCCAGTTAGGTTTCCTCGCTGATAATAGCCGCCAACATGCAGTATAGGTTGCGTGAGCTGCTGCCTCGTGGTGTGCTCGAAGCATCGAGCGCCGTTGAGAAGATGCCGTTTGAGTAGCTCTAAATTACTGCAAGTATACCTTTCGTTGAGAGTCACTTCGCATACGTAGCTATTATATTAATAGTCTACGCTGATGAGTTGTTCCTGTGATGGTGACTCCGCTACGATGATGTGTAGTTGAGAAAAGCCGTAAGTTGAAATGATCACGTGAGGAAGCCGTTGAGATGAGTACGAGGATGCGAGCAGCCGAGGAGGGCAACCAGATGAAAACCATAGTTGAGAAGCAGCAGGTGCCGCGGCTGCCTCGTGGCCAACTAGATGCAGCGAGCCGGTGAGAAATGCCATGTGATGAGACGCCGGGCGAGCAGCACTGCTACACGAGGAGATGCCGCATGGGCGTCACCGCCGTGTGAGAAGTTCCGTATGAGAGACACTGCTGCCTGAGAGATTCCGTGTGAGAGTTGCCGAACGTGTACACTGATGTTCTCCACGAGGCCGACCATTTCAGAGAGAGTGTTTGACCAGAGTCGAGTGAGAATGCCGTGTGCGTCGGCCATGCGGCCTCGTGGCAAGCACGCCGTCCTGACTAAGACAGAATGAATGAGCACTTCCGTCTTCTTCCTCGACTCGTGCCGATCGGATAGCAGAGAGAGAGAGACTCCATGAAAGACTTTCTTCTTCTCGGTCTTGAGTTTGTCACTTCGCGACTCAAATTAACACCTATCTCACATTTGCATGTGAGAGAGCGAGAAAGACCGAGATATCGCGCACATACCTCCTTAGTCAGTGTAGCGTCTCAGCTGTTTCGCCGAGACGCCGCGAGGTGCTGCCGCTCCGTAGCTGCACAGTGAGTTGAGCCGAGCTGAGGTGAACCGCGGGAATTCAAATTAGCTAAATTCCCAAATACTGTGAATCCTTCAAAAATATGAGCACAAAAGATAAAAAGAAAAATGAAGCAATTCACGACAAACACGTAAAAAATAAATCTGAGGCTAGAAAATTAATGTCGGCGGACAAAACGAGAGCTCTCAAAGATAGTGCAGTATGTTATGCAAATTACGATTTGCAAAAATTCTAAGTACGCCTCGAACTGAAATATCCATAATGTACTATCTATCCAAACTTTGCGTATGGAATTTTACCATATTTGAATTAGCAGTCACAAAATGGCACTCGTTTATTTGGAATGAGACGATCGGAAATAGGGGATCTAACGAGATCGCCTCCTTCGTTTGCGACTTCATTCATGCCAAAGCCCTAGAAGGCAAAAAAGAAACCAATTTTTATACTGACAACTGCGCTGGCGAAAATCGAAACAAAAACGTATTTACTATGTACGATAAAGCAGCAAATGAACTAGATATTGAAATTGTACATCGGTAAGTTATATATTAGTTTTCATGCTTTTAAAATTTCTAATCTGAGCAAGAGAGCCGGTTAAGTTACTCGGGGTTTGCCCGCTTCAGTTTGAGTTCTGTTTTTCAAGTTCCTAATCGCTGCAAAAGAGCCGACAGAGTTAGTTGGAGTTGGCTCAATCGAGTTTTAATTATAATAGTTTTATATCTTTTCATCTCAACAATAGAGCCGGCACGGTAACGTGGTTTTAGCTCCTCTGAGTTTCAATTTTTATGTTATTGAATTTTTTATCTCAGCAAGAGAGCCACCAGAGTTACTTGGGGTTGGCTCGTTTGAGTTTTAATTATAATGATTTTGAATCATTTCATCTCAGCAATTAAACCGATGAGTTAGTCTGGATTTTCTCGCTTGATTTTCAATTCGATGTTTTTTGTATAGCTTTTAATCTCAGCAAGAGAGCCAATAGAGTTGGTCGGGATTGTTTCGTTTCAGTTTTCATTTACATGTTTTTAAATTTTTTAATCTAAGAAAGAAAGAATCTATATATCAGCTAGAGAGCCGGCAGAGTTTCGTGGGTTGACTTGTTTAAGTTTCCGTTTTCATGTTTTTAAACTTTCTAATCTCTTCAAGAGAACCGGCAGAGTTACTTGGAGTTTGCTCATTTAAGTATTAATTATAATATTTTTAAAGCTTTTCATGTTAGTAAGAAGGCCAGTAGAGTTACGTGGGGTTTACTCGTTTAAGTTTTAATTTTAATGTTTTTTGAAAAACTTCTTATATTTGCAAGAGAACCGGCAGTTACTTGGAGTTAGCTCATTCGAGCTGGCAGAGTTTCGTGGGGTTGGCTCATTCGAGTTTTAGTTTTCATGTTTTTAAATCTTTTTACTTCAGCATTTGAGCCAGCAGAGTTTCTTTAGGTTGGCTCGTAATTCGCTAAACTACATGCCGCAATTTGTTTTTATTTGTAAAATATGTTGGTAGAAGAATTTGTGTTATCTTGAGAAATGATACACGTGAAATTTTTATTTAATTATCAAAACAATTTTTTAGATTCTTGGAGGAGGGGCACACTCAATCGGAAGGTGACTCGATGCACGCCCGTGTCGAGAACCACACTCGTTACAAGGAAATATTTACTCAAAATGAATGGGCACAATGTATCCTTGATAGTAAAAAAGAGAATAAGTATGACGTTAAATAAATGGAACAAAATTCGATTTATAATTTTGATTCAGTATCAAAAAAATTTAATTGGAAAGGTGTAAAAATTGCTAGTGTACGCGAAATACGAGGGTCATTTGACAAGTACCTAGCCTCACCGCCAGATGGTGCCACTATCGCACCAGAAATACACAACAGTGTAGTATCTTCCTGTAAACGGTTACAGACGAAATTTCAGCCGGATCGGAGTTGTAGTTTATTTTTGAGAGTGTGTGAAAGCAAATGTGTCCGTTGATTTTTGAAAAAATGGAGAAAGAACAATATCGGTCGGTGATTCGATTCTTGTTTTTGGAAGGGAAATCGCGCAGTGAAATTAAAGAACGCTTGGATGCAGTGTATGGGGATGCTTCTCCTTCGATGGCGACCGTTAAATTTTGGTATAACGAGTTTCAACGTGATCGTACGTCGGGTTTTGATGATCCACGCCCAGGTGCTCCGAAAACAGCCACTACGGAGGAGAACGTGACAAAAATAAACGATATCGTTTTGTCAGACCGCCGATTAAAGGTGCACGAGATAGCTGCGATAGTAGGCATCTCAGAAGAACGCGCGTGGCATATCCTACATGAGATTTTAGGCATAAGGAAGCTGTCAGCAAGGTGGGTGCCGCGTTTGCTGACTGCAGACAACAAGCGCAACCGTGTGACCAGTTCAGAGCAGTGTTTGGAGCTGTTTAATCGCAATCCAAAAGAGTTTTTGCGTCGTTATGTAACCGTCGACGAAACATGGATTCACTACTACACTCCAGAGACCAAGGAGCAGTCAAAACAGTGGACCTTACCCGGTGAACCTGCTCCGAAGAAGGCGAAGACGGTCCCGTCGGCCGGAAAGGTGATGGCCACTGTTTTCTGGGATTCTCAAGGTGTGATTTTTATTGACTATCTGGAGAAGGGCAAAACGGTCACAGGACAGTACTACGCCGAACTATTGAGCCGATTTGACGCCGTGTTAGAAGAAAAACGGCCCCATTTGTCTAAAAAGAAAGTGCTTTTCCACCACGATAATGCACCGGCTCACACTTCTGCACTCGCCACGGCTAAATTGGTCGAATTACGCTACGAACTGCTGCCCCATCCACCGTATTCTCCAGATTTGGCTCCGTGCGACTTTTTTGTTTCCGAACCTAAAAAATTCGGTCGCCGGGAAGAGATTCCACTCCAATAACGAAATAATCGCCGCCACGGAGGCCTATTTTGCAAACCAAGAGAAAACATTTTTTTCAACGGGGTTAAAAAAATTGGAACACCGCTGGACCAAGTGTATTCAACTAAAAGGAGACTACATTGAAAAATAAATTTTATTTTTTGTAAAATTTTGGTGTTTTCATTTGTAGGCTAGGTACTTATCAAATGACCCTCGTAAAAGTCGTCCCCCAAAATACCACTGTTTTCGTCAAGTACGACTTTTTTGACAAACCAAGAAAGATTAATGTATTGAAAAAAAATGCTACCTTAAAAGAAATTCAATCACAAAGTTTAAATGCAGCATACCGTTCAAAACTTCCATTGACTAAAAAAAAAAGATGATCTTAATGTTATGCTAAAAAAAGGTCTCATCCTTCGTAATTCTATTGATGATTTTCAAAAAATTCTCAAAATGGACTGATGTAAGTGACGTTAAAAACAGAATTTGAACATAATATTTTACCTAATAATATTAAATGATTTTAAGCTGTGGTTCCGTTTGCTACTTTCTGTAGCCAGATTGTTACCTCTGACATTCGGGTTTTAGCAATTCTATAATTAATGAGAGATGAACAAGACTTTGAGCTCGAGCATCTTGCTCATCTGCAGGAGCTTTATACAAGATTATCAGCTATATCGTAAAAGTAACGTTATTATTGTTGTACTGTAAGAGCTCAGGCTACACTATAATTCTTAAAATAATATATGCGTTTAGCTTAAAGCAGATGTGTAAGTGAAAGAAAATAAAGGAATTAATAGTTTTCTAATAATTATTTTTTAATTTTATGCAGAGATATTTGAGTTGATAAAATTATAATTTTCTTTTTATATTTAGAGTTATAATTATTTTATTAATTTTGAAATAAAATATGTTGTAATATGCAGCAAGATTATCACATTTATAGTCAGACAATAACTTCAAGTATAAAGTGAAATAAATAGTATCGTCAAGTGACGTTGTATTATTTGTTTACGATTTTCTGCAATTTTATCGATTGTATTTTTGTGATAAATTAATTTTAAATCGTTATATCCTTGTAAATGATTTCCTAATGATCATTGTTAAAATTCATGATAACAATTTTTAAAAATGAATCACCGCTGTTATTCTCATTAGTTCAAAACATACTCCCTTGTGATAATAACACTGGTTTTAATTAAAATTCTTATTTAATATTCATCGAATGAAGTATTATTACTATTGCAATTACTTACATTAAAATACAACCTTAGAAATATATCATGGTAATGTGTGATACTGTATTAAATTCATCATTTATAGGCAGTGTTAACAATTAGTAGAATTTTTTTATATAATTCCCAATTATAAGAAACCAAAGGTATGTACATGACAAAATTAAATATCCTGCGTTAAGTTATCTCTCAAATTATTTCATAAGATTTTAAAAATCGAAATACTGGGCTAAAATAGTTGTATCATTTTTGTGGATCTACGATTCATAGGAAATTCAGAAAAGCAAATTAGTTTTCTTAATATGTTTTCTACTCTCCTATTTAATTCTTTATTTTATTTTAAGTCTTTCTTTTCATTTTCATTATTATTAATATTTTTGTTATTGTAATAGCAAGTTGTGCTACTCTTCGCTGGAACGTAGCGAGCTGTGCTACTCTTCGTTAGAATCCACGAGCTGTGCTACACTTCGCCGGAGAGCAGCAAGTTGTGCTACTCTTAGCTGGAGAGCAGTAAGTTGTGCTACTCTTCGCTGGAGAGCAGCGATTTATGCTACTCTTAGCTGGAGAGCAGCGAGTAGTACTACTCTCCGCCGGAGAGCAACGAGTTGTGTTACTTTTCGCCGGAGAGCAGCGATTTATGCTACTCTTAGCTGGAGAGCAGCGAGTAGAGCTACTCTTCGTCGGAACGCAGCGAGTCGTGCTACTCTTCGCCGAAACGTAGCGAGTTGTGCTACTCTTCGTTAGAGTCCGTGAGCTGTGCTATTCTTCGTCGGGAATTGTGAACTGTGATAGTCTTCGTCGGATCTTGTGAACTGTGCTAGTCTTCGCAGGGGGCGTCGAAATAATATACAAGCAGCATTTGTGGTGAACCGAAAAGCTGTAGAATCTACCAATGATATCCAGAATATAACTTATGGTTTTTAAGCTCACAAGAGTAGTCAAGAGTGTAATGCCAATTAAGAGGGTGCTTCTGGTAGTGTGGAAGTCCAGGCTGTTGTGAACATTTGGAGTCGCTTGGCCCGAAAGAATGGTATGAGGTATTTAACACTTCTGTCTGATGGAGATACAATAACTTGGACTAGGCTTAATGAACTGGCACCGTATGGAAAATCTATTTTAATAGAATAAGAAGAATGCATCAACCATGTACAAAAGCGAATGGGCAATTAAAGGCCTCATAAAACTTGCTGCTAAAGAAAAGCTTGGTGGAAAGTCAGATGGAGCACCTACAGTTACTAAAATTAATGAGTTGCAGAGTATGCAAGATGCCATCCAAGCTAGTTTATACCATTGTTCATCGACAGACCAAAGACCTGCAGCAGATTTCCAAAGGGTTCTTCATCATGGTGCTTTTTTAATAAAGAAGAATGAAACATATCAAAGAGAGTATTGGCATATTCCAAAATATCAGAGAAGTTTTATTGAGCAGAGAGGGCGAAACAAGCCAAGCGTACAGACTTCAGAGCTTGTGAACATTAATCGGTAAATAATTGTTTGATACATAATTTACTGCAAAATTTTTTTAAGACTTTTAGGTTAAACTTTAATTTAAAATTTGTGTTTCACCATAAAATCATTAAAAATACACGTTTTTTAATAAATAAATAGTGACTTATGACTTATTAGCAATAGAAAAAATAAAATCAGCTTTTGAATAATATTGCAACATAAATTTATATATTTGTGTAGTAAAAATATGTATCTACAAAATGGTACACATTGATCGAAAGCCATTGCGCAGAATGCTAACTGAATCTATACCTTTTTTACAGGTGTTTTGGCCAGTGCAGCTTATAAAATCTCTAAAATTGGACCAACAGAGGTGGTTTTTGGCTACTTTTTGTACATTTCTATATATATATATATATATATATATATATATTTCAATAAAACAAAAAATTTTCCTGAATAATAAAAAATAGGTCTCTTCTGTACCTTCTTCCCTTAATGTAATTTAAAAACAAGACTTACCTCTGAAATGATCAGTTTGGTTATGTTTACTACTAGATTAAAAAAAAAATACTTTATAAGATAAATCTTTATTTTCTTTGTAATGAAGCTCATACTTGCATTGCTGGCGCACTTCTATTCTTTAAAATGTTGCGGCTTCTTACTATCACAGCTTCCTTACATAGCATTGCACATTTTAGTAAACCTGTAACTGCTTGGATAAACTTGACCAGCTCTCAAAGCGCGTTTCATCAAATCCTGAGAAATAAATCTCACACTTAAGTAAACAATTGTAGTATGCCTGCCAATGTACTTGTCGGATCCTGATTGAAATAAAGAAGCCGCAATAGAGTAGGACAAAAAAACTTAGAAAGAACTTAAAAAACCACAAGTCCAGTAGATAATGTCTACAGCAATTTCAATACCATGCAGCGAGCGATAACCTCTTTTTTACCATGTATCACCATAAGAAACTGCTATTTTAAGTAATTATTATTTTCAGCGTGTGCTTCATGTACATCTTGACAAGCACTCTGGAGTACATTATCCTTGAGGGCATGGCTTTTGTATGCTGCGCTTTCAACTGGGATTGAAATGCAGACTTGTACAAATACTGCATGTTAATTTTACACAAACTCTCTCTAAGACACCAAAACTTAAACCGATAGAACTTATGGTATCTAGCATTCTTTGGATTATTAAATAAGGAAGCCGATGCTTGGACTTGTGGAGTTTGTGCAAGGACTTGAATAATCCTCTCCAGCGACCTAGCCGCAAGCCCTACACTTGAAAGAAATTTTGGAGGAAAGTCGCATTGAATCAGAAATAACTGCACTAAGCTCTCACTACACTGAATGTTACAGAAAAGATGTTGGTCACACTGCTGAATACACTAGAAATAATTTTCCTATATTGTTATCAATAGGTATGTGGCAGTTCTTGATTTATCAAGTTAGAATTTTCCACTTTTCATTCTGTCTTTTCATGAATCATAGACAAATTAGCTTGTCACTTATTGGGCCATGCTTTTTTTGGACACCACCGTATACTGTTAACATGCATTTTTACTTTAATCTCATGTCTAAAAATGCTTCAAAAGACAATCAACGAAAAGCCGGAATTTCAGCTGATCTTTTCTTTACTGTACACTAACGGTTGGGTTATGGGGCCATAGGTAGGCAAAACAATGAATAGATAGGGTTAGTAGTAGTCAGTGCTCTTCTCTAACGGCCAAAATATAAAATGGTTAAAAAAATGGGCAGCAAAATGTTTTCACAAAAACTATGCAAAAAAATCGAGTAATGTAGGCTAAAAATTAGTAAATACAATTTTGTAAAAATACCAAATAATATATATCAGTAAATTTATATATGGAACATGTTTTTTCTTAAAGTTAAATAGTTCTAGATTACATTTCTACAATAAAAAAAAAAATAGATTTTTTGTCATTTTCAAGTGGTCTCTACCCTTAAAACACTACCATGGTAGAAAATAAACCGATCAAAATGGCTTACCTGGAACTGTTGGTCACTTTTTTGAGCAAACGAATGACAAAAATATTGACGCATGGTTAGCCAATGGTTGGTGAACTATCGATAAAATTAAAAGCATCGAATGGATGGTCTATGTCTTTGGGGTGGCCGATGATGGAGTTTAGGTGGTGCACCCCGTAGATTTTTGCGTTTAGACCACAGGGCGCATTTAGTTCGTGGCCCAAGTATTCCGGGTAGCCGATGACGATGTCTAGGTGTTACGCTCCATACATTTTTAGCCTTTAGATTATTACGCATCGAATGCGTGGTATACCTCTTTGGTGTGGCCGATGATGGTGTCTAGGTGGTGCGCTCCGTAGTTTTTTGCGTTTAGATCTCACAGGCCACCTAATAGGTGGTTTACGTGTTTGGAGTAGTCGCTAACGATGTCTAGGTGGTGCGATCCGTAGTTTTTGCCTCTAGGTGTTGGAGTGTATCGAATGCGTGGTCTATGAGTTTGGGGTGGCCGATGATTGAGTCTAGGTAGTGCGCCCCGTAGTTTTTTGCGTTTAGATAACAGGGTGCATCCAATACGTGGTCCAGATCTTCGGGTTAGCCGATGACGATGTCTAGGTGGTGCGCTCATGGTTTTTTGCTTCTAGATGTTGGAGTGCATCGAATGCGTGGTCTAGGTCTTTGGGGTGGCCGATGATGGAATATAGGTAGTGTATTCCGTAGATTTTGCATTTAGATCTCAGGGTGCATATAATACGTGGTCTATGTACTCGGGGTGGTGGATGATGGATTCTTTGTGGTGGGCTCCGTAGTTTTTTGCGTCTATGTGTCGGAATGCATTCCATGCGTGGTCTAGATGATCGGGATAGCCAATAACGATGTCTAGGTAATGCGCTCCGTAGTTTTCCTCGTCCATTTTTAATGCGTTCCAACACCTAGAGGCAAAAAACTACGGAGTGCACGACTTAAATATCATCAGCAGCTACCCCATAGACCAAGATCTCGCATTCGACGTGTTCCAACATCTAGAGGAAAAAACTACGGCGCGGACCACCTAAACATCGTCAACGGCTACCCTAAACACCTACACCACGTATTAGGTGCGACCTGAGATCTAAACGCAAAAAACTACGGAGCGTACCACCTAGATTCCATCATCGGCCACCCCAAAGACGTAGACCACGCATTCGATGCTTTTAATTTTATCGATAGTTCATAAACCATTGGCTAACCGTGCGTCAATATTTTTGTCATTAGTTGGCTCAAAAAAGTGACCATGAATATCTATCAAAAAAAATATTCTATAAAATACAAATAAAAACATTCTTCAATTAAATATTATCAGTTACATCCTTTGTAAAATTACGTAAAACAATTCAGAAACAGTACGAACCAAATAAGATATTAGGAAAACAAAAATGGTTAATTTAGAAGTTTTGAGTAAAAAAGATAAATGTTTTAACAATATTTATCACTCTTTAAATAGTATAGCAATGATAAATATACCACTGAGCGTCTAAGATAAAATCGTCTGTCGTCTTACTTACTGATGAGCCCAGAAGTCAATTTGAGGCAAATCACGCAATTTTCTTAAAAAATTTACCCTTTTCTCTTAACACTTCTAAATTAACTTCTAATAATTATAATAATTAAAAAATAATTCACACTTTTCATTTCCTACAATCGTATTTGATTCGTAAAACTCGATATATTTTACATCTAAAATATACTCCGAAACGGTATTTTTTCTAGTTTCAATAGAAACAAACCTTTTAATAGTACTTTCCGGTACTAGGTCGTAAAGCAACAATTTATGGACGAGTAACGAACATTATTTTTTGTTATACGTGTCTGTAAAGTACGACTTGATGGTCGCAAAAGTAGCCGTAAAATACATACTTTACGGACACGTATGACAGAAAGTCATTTTAAGTTGAAACATTAAACCGTTATTCAGAAACTATTGTCTTCAGAAGCAGGTAAAAAGTTTTAACCACCATCACGAATCAACTCTTGTACCCAAAGAATTTACAGAATAAATATACAAACTTTACATCTCCACAAAATTTCGAAGCGATTAAACCAGTTTTACTTCATTTATCGTGCGATAAAGAAAATCACATTTCAAAATATGAAAATTTTGAATGTTAAATATCCAAAAGTAATTATATGATTTTGATAAAATTTAGCACAAATATTGTCTATATCACATACAAAATTGTCTATAAATTTCAAGCTGATACATCGAGCAGTCCTCAAGCAATTACGATTTGTAAAAAAACTCAGCACGAAAGATATCAAAAAACTAGGCCTAAAAAATCTTCGAATGGTTAAGACAATTTAACTCCCGTTATGGTTGGACATAGAAATAGTAGTTTTCGGTACTAGGCCGTAAAGTAACATTTTAGGGCCGGGTAATGAACATTATTATTTGTTATACTTGTCCATAAAATACGACTTTATGGCCGCAAAACAGGCCGTAAAGTACGTACTTTACGGGCACGTATGACATAAACTCATTATTTTCAGTTTTCAATTTTGTACTCAAAACGTAATCGATAGGATCTAAAGTTTTACAGATTATAGCTATTGATTTTCTGAATTATCATGATTTTTTTTTTTTTTTTTTCAAAATAGTTGTCCATTTAGTTCGGGAGTCATGAGCTATTTTAAAAAAAACACGTTTTTGTTAATATGCTTTCCTATTATAATTTAGTTAAACAAAATCAATTATTAAGAATTGGTTAACGTGGAAAAAATCTTTACTGCTGACTCTCAGGTAGAAACTACTGGAGACTCCAGTAATGCTAGCTTTATGCCTACTACCCGAATCAGTCAGGCCATTTTGTCCCGAGTCTCCAGTTAACGATACTGAACTTTTCTCTTCATGTAGAGTGATTTAACGAAGCTTAAACATTATAACGCTATACTTACGCAAGAAAGCTGAACAGTGAACACAACGACGAAAAACGGCAAGAAAGGACAAAAAAAGCGATTTTCGGCTATAACTTGACAGGACTTGATTTTACACAGAAGTGTTAAATACAAAAGTTGTAGATAATATTCAAACAAAAGTTTTTCCATTTAAACTTTTCATGTAAAATCAATTCCTGACGAATTAGACTTATAAAAACGATTTTAAACGCCTAAATGTACATGAAAATGGACGATTTTCAGCTATAACTTGACAGGATTTGATTTTACATAAAAATGTTAAAAACAAAAGTTGTAGATAATATGTAAACACAACTTTTTCCCATTAACCATTTTCATGTAAAATCAATTCCTGATGAGTTAGACCTATAAAAACGATTTTTAATGCCTAAATACACCTGAAATAGTCAATTTTCGCTTATTGTGCAAAGATTTGTCTTTACTAAAAATGTTAAATACAAAAGATACAGATAACATAAAAACAAAGCTTTTTCCCTCATTTAACATTTTCATGTACAATCAATTCCTGATGATCTAAATCGATGGATAACACGATTTTTAACGCCTCAATACACCTTATATGTATAATCAATTTTCACTTATTATTTAACAGAATTCGATTTAACAAAGAAATATTATATACAATAGCTATAAATAAGATCGAAAAAATCAATATAACAATTCAAAGATCAAATAATATAATATTAATATAATATTATAATCATATAATATAATAAGATACAAAATTACGTTTGATTACATTAAGTTTGTCACTACACTGAAAGAATAATTAAAAAAATGATTATCTACTTTTCATTGTTTACTAAATGGCAAATATGCAAACTAAAACATTGTTGATAGTATATTATGCGCTTTTTAATAGCATTATAAATTATGGAATAATAGCTGGGGTGGTTTATATATGAATAGGGTAAGACTATTACAAAATCTACAAAATAGAATCTTTAAAATTATGTACAAAAATACTTTTGCGATTGAAGGATGCCCTTTTAATATCAAAGAATTATTTTGTTAGGAACTAAAAACTAGATATCAGAGACAAACAATTAATACAAGAAATGAAAGTATAAAGATACAAAAAAAAAATAAATAAAAAAATAAGTAACAAAAACTGCTACATAGAAGCTGTCAGAGCTTATAATTCCTTGCCAAATTATCTAAAAAATTTAGAATGTAGTAGAATTACAATTAAGAAAAAGTTCAAAAAATTGGGTTATTGAAAATGTATAATTATGTTATGTTACTCGAGTTCCTTAGTGCCGAGCATTTCCCTTCTTTTCCTCTGCCTTTCGCCGTGATAGTGTGTGCGCCGCGAGTAATTTTTCGAGATTGTAGTGCGCGTAGTATAAATTTGTCAGGATACGAGAGCCGCGTCAGGGCGGCTGTACATATTTAGTTACAGGAAACCGCAAACATCGTTTTTCCCTGTAGTTAACGTTACATGCAAAGTGTTCCGTGAGTGGCTGACGTACACCTTCCGTTAAAACTGAAAAGTTTAAGATTGTATTTTTTATTAATATTCCATCGGGAGAGTTGGAGTTATCATTTCACACACCCAGACCGACTGCGGATTATAATTTACATACTTTTTATACAAAGTTATAAAAAATGATAACTTATTTCGACATACGCATCTAGGAAAGAAACATAATCGACTTATTTAGGTAGGATTGTATAATTTTATTTATTTAACATTAAGTTTTTATAAGTATTTAAAGTGTTGCAATTTTCACTCTGACGAAAATACAAGATTTTCCTGAGCAGCGCGGTCGTGCCTATAATGTAAAAACGAAGTTTTTACATAGACAGCGGCAGGTTGGCACATGATAACGTGCAGGGGGCGCGGCACCCCTAATAAAATAATGTTTTTTTAATTTAATAATCCAAGAGTTAGTATATGTAACAAATATATACTAGAAGGAACATAAAAAAATTTTGTTCAGACATATTCACGCAATAGTTACTATGATATTGTTACAATTAAAGACAAAAACTTCAATAAGTTCCCTAATTTTTTTGTTTTTTATCCGATCTTAACGAAATGAAGCTTATTTTCTTCGTTAAGAAATTTCAGGGGGAGTATCCATGGGAAAATTTATGATACGAGTTACCATTACGGCGCAATATTAATTTGTTCATTAAAACTTGACTTGCTTTTCTTAAACAAACTGATATTGAGCCGTAGTGGTAACTCGTATCATAAATTTTCCCATGCAGACTCTTCCTGTAATTTCTTAACGAACAAAATAAGCTTTATTTCGTTAAGAACAGATACAAAACAAAAAAAATTACGGAACTTATACCATTACGGCGCAATATCAATTTGTTCATTAAAACTTGACTTACTTTTCTTAAACCAATTGATATTGAGCCGTACTGGTAACTCGTATCATAAATTTTCCCATACAGACTCTTCCTGAAATTTCTTAACGAGCAAAATAAGCTTTATTTCGTTAAGAACGGATAAAAAACAAAAAAAATTACGGAACTTATAGAAGTTTTTGTCTTTAATTGTAATAATATAACAGTAACTATTGCATGAATTAGTCTGAAAAAGATTTTTTTATCTTCCTTCTAGTATATGAGTATTCCGCGGTACTTTTCAAATTCGACTTACTCTTTGATATCTTTAGATATACTCACTACATGGAATTCCGTGCAGGTTACAGTTTTTAAATGGGGTGAGAAGAACATCATCTTGGTACCAAAACCCAATTTAGAATCGTACAAATTACGTATGGTAAGGAGAAAGAATAAAATTAAAGGCATACTCAAGTGGTACTCGTACAAATTATTATCTTCTTTATGCGATTAAAAAAATGGCTTTTCTCTAAATCATTCGAAAAAAGTTTTTTCACAACTGTTTTAACATGTACTTTCAAGAAGTAAACTACAGATATGTGTGCCGATTCATAAACGACTTAGATAATGAGTTATTTAAGGGTAACCAGATTTTTTGCAAATGTTGAATTTTTTTCTCTATATTGCTTTTTAAAAAATGGCTTTGCATTTTTTTGGGTCATTATAATGGAAAAATCTTTGTTTTAGCATAACAAATAACATGATTTGTTAGTCATCATTGTGCCGCTAATAGAATTTATTTTACATTACGTCGAGTGACGTTATTAAAAACGAAAATCGTTTTAAAAAACACAATTAATCGCTGGCACACTAACAAGGTCAATGAAAAATAACTTTTTTGTAGCGTGATCGATACATTTTATCCCTATCAAAAACATATACGGCATGTCGAAATAGGCAAGTAAGTAGTTTTTCACATACTACATAAAAACCGACGACTTTTATACAAAAAACATTATCACGAACTACTAGATGATCCCATAGCTCTCATATCAGTTTTCCGGTAAAAAAAAATGGCTTTGAAAAAAAATGAGTAACGCTACCACTTTTTCACTATTTAAGTTCTAGAAAGGAAAAAAAAGGTCATGTGAAAGTGTGCTCTTAATTTTTTTTTTCAATTTCACTCTAGTTCAAATTTGAAAAGTTCGGCGGAATTACTCATATATCAGGCGTTTCACGTCAACTGTCCCAGAGCGGTGCCCGAGCCCTAAATCGTGCTATTTCTAACTCATGATTATGATACTAAAATGCACTTAAAAAATTGTTTGATAAGCGTTTCCAACGTACTTTTTGCTCAGCTTCCCAATGATGTAGACAGTTTTTACGAAATTTTCAATTTTCACCTTCAAAAACTGCAAAACATTTTATATCTCAAAAAATTGATTTTTAATATTTTCTTTTGCCATTTAGATCGAAAGCTGAGCATTTCCTATGTAAGAAAAAAATCAATTTTTTGAGATATAAAATGTTTTGCAGTTTTTGAAGGTGAAAATTTGAAAATTTCGGAAAACCTTTCATAATCTTTACTTGTTCTTTCGAGTTCGTTTAATGAATGAATAATATTTTAATGGTTATTTTATAAAAAAAAGAGTTTGAATCTTTGTTTTTTCTAACAGTTTTTCTCGGGAAGATTTGAGATTCATGACTTAAAGATAGTTTTTTGAGCTGCAATGTACTTTCATCCATTGGAATAATAGTATGTCATTGTAACATGCCTGGTATAGATTTAGCCTTCTCCAGTTTTGGTTTTAGCTTCAAGACAATTTCTTCATATGACTCTTCACTGCTATAAAAAACTTTGGTTTCTTTTCAATAATCTTTCGCCCAGTTATAAAGCTTCTCTGCGGTTAAAATATGATTATTAGAAGAAACTTGTAGACTCGCTCGATTTCCACCTCTTCTTAGGTTGGCGTCTATAGCATCGTATGCACCTTTGCCATACGCCGTGGCATAAAAATACCACCCAGCTGGAACACTAAAATGTTTCTCATGAAAAAGAAGATTTTGAAAATTAGATTCATTTTTAAAATGCTGACCTGCTCCATCCGTCAAATAATAGACATTTTTTTTACTATGAAATTAGTTTTCAGGTAAGATATTACAATTTTTTGATATTCATAAACGGCAACAGTATCATGGTTTAGATTAACGGAAATCACAGCCATGCCTACATGTTTAAGCTCTTCATTTACTTTATAATACACCGCAACTGTAAAAACAGTTGCTTGATTGTTGTTCTAGCGGAACAATTGTGTAGAATTTTGTATAACTTGTATAACAAACGCATAATCTTCTGCAAAATCGCAACACACAATAAATTATCCTTTTTGAAGGTTATTTTTTAAGTTACTTACAAAAAGTGATTGTTAGCGTGAGATTTTAATTTTATTAATTTTTCTCCCAGTATGTCCATAAATTCGTGAACATTTCGACGGCTGAGCGGAACAAGGTCATACCTCACCGTGCTGACGAAGAACGTCGTATCTCACCGCGCGGATGAAGAACATCGTATCTCATCGCACAGATGAAGAACGTCGTATCTCGGCGCTCTTGCGGCCAGTACACGGACAGTATACGGCGAGATACGACGTTCTTCATCCGCGCGATGAGATACGATGTTCTTCATCCGCGCGGTGAGATACGATGTTCTTTGTCCGCGCGCCGAGATACGACCTTGCTCCGCTCAGCCGTCGATTTACAGTTTTAGAAGCTCTTGTACACCGATCTGGGTGAAAACATCATTCATACTCTATTTGAAAAATATCACTTTCATCAAAACATTCAAGCAAAAGTTTACGTAATATGGACATATTGGGGCAATCTAAACAGTTACCCAAATAGCATCTATCGTGTGCATCATTACACATAATGACTTGGATGCAATCGTGGTAGTTTTTAAGAGTCAATTTAGTATCTTTAGTTAAATTTTCTAGATCCATAGCACTTAGAGTGAACTTTACGTTTTCGTGATGTACACATACGCATACATTATGTGTACCACTACTTACAGCTAATACACAATGTGGTGGTCTCAATTGTGTAAATTTAGTAAAACCGATATTAAAGTGTTCATTTTCTTTTTTATATAAACTATACAGTTCATATAAATTACCAAGCAGTACTCTTTTTTGAACATGTTCTCTTTCACCACTGCTCTGCTTTATAAATACATAATCTTTTAAACTTGGTATAATTCGGCTTATATCATATCTTTCATAAAAAGTTTTCACTGAATTTACAGATTCAGATGGAAATAGTTTGCCACTTTTTTTAGCAGGTATTGAAAAAATTCCGCTTTTAGCTACTGAATATTTTGCTTCGCAAGCTTCCCGTTCACTGCAACCGAATTCTCGCATTAGGTCCCTACGAGACCAAAATTCAGGTACAAGAGTTAGTAACTGAAGTCTCTGTTGCTTATTTGTTGATTCTGAAAATTTTTTCTTTATTTGTTCGAAAACTGCAACAATAGCTTTGTGATACTCATCATTACACACCATTTTAGCTTTTTTTAGCATCAGATGGAGGTAAACTTGATCTGTGTTTATAAATTTGGGACCGACAGCTAGAACAAATTTTTGCTTTTTCTGGTACTAAGGAATATAAACTTCCTAAAAATGTTGGAAAGTCGAACAAATCTTTTATTTTAGATGAAGGGTGACTATTTTTATTTAAAGAATGTATGCATTTCAATTTCCAAGTTGACTTCATATTAGTAGATACAATAAACAAAAAAAATAATGAAACAAAGAGTCACCGATCATTTAATAATTAAATACACGAAAGACACTATGAAATCCAAGTTTGATTGTATTGACAGAAATTCGAAAAAATTTCGAAGGGGAATAAGATAAAAAGTCATTGCAATTATGTACTTCCGACGTGATGATTCACATGCAGATCGAAGATTCCGATACGAAAGCCACCTATCGAATAAAAAGTGAATGACGCGCTGCCACGCGACGTGACACGGGACGTAACGCACCGTACTGCAAGCAGGAAAGGCGTTGTGATTACGAGAGGTTATTAGGTAGCGAGTCAGGCCTATTCCAAGTGACGTACCGCGCGGTACCGCGCCCAGAAGAGGCGTTGCGTGTACTGATTCGCGTTCTATTTCTCAAAGAAAACATCTTGATTACTTTTTGGAAAATATCATTTCCTATGTAAAAAATGCTAAGCTTTTGATCTAAATGGTAAACAAAATATTAAAAATAGACTTTTTAAAATATAAGATGTTTTGTAGTTTTTGAAGGTGAAAATTGAAAATTTCGGAAAAACTGTCTGCATCATTGGAAAGCTGAGGAAAAAGTACGTCGGAAACGCTTATCAAACAATTTTTTTAGGTACATTTTAGTATCATAAACATGAGTTAGAAATAGCATGATTTGGGGCTGGCGCGCGGCGTCGGGGCAGTTGACGTGTAACGTCTCATATTTGTTACATATGAGAGTGTCTACCAGAAACCGGACAGCGAGAGCGTGCGGCACCTATTTCGTATAGAATGCACTCTCTTTAACTAGCTCATAATCATACGCTGAATCTCTTGAAAAAAAAAACAAAAGACATATATCGATGGATTTTTTCCTCCTCTTTCCAATGGTGCTATTGTCTTTTCTCCGAAGCGCTTTCCTCTGGTCGGAAATTCAAGCTGAAAGTTCAGAGCCATTTTTCTGAATGAATGCCATTTTTCTTTTCAAAATGAATATACTATTCGAAAGCACAAGTTTTAAACTACAAAACCCTATAGTTTCAAGTTGGAAAAATGAAGGTATCATAAGTAATAAAATTGAAAAGAAAGCAGCGCGCGGCCGGGCCAGCTCTCCGCTCTGCGCTGAAACGCGCTGTTAGTGTTGTATTGCACTTTTCATTATTATTATATCAATTCACATATGGAGCGTTTCAGGTCAACTCTTCCAGGCTGCGTCGCGCGATAAAAAGAAAGGAAAAAGAAAGGAAAGGTATTTTCTGTTGTAACTGAAAATTTCATAAAACATTTTTATGAACGTGATGATGTAAGTCGACTAATGCCGGGCATGAAAGATTTTATATCAATTAAACAGGATGATGGCAATCGAGTCCATGTCCAGAAAAGATTACTACTTAGTAATTTGAACGAGTTATACGCTCAATTTAAAAAGGAACATGAAAATTTTAAAGTAGGATTCTCTAAATTCACTCAATTTACACCGGCACACTGTGTATTAGCAGAAAGTAGCGGTACACATGTTGTGTGTGTATGTTTACGTCATGAGAATATGAAATTGATGATTAACGGAATTGATGTAGAGTACTTAACAAAAGATACAGTGTTACATTTAAAACCTTATCATGATTACATTCAGGCAATTGTGTGTTAGATTGTCCAAATACAAAAAGACTAAAAGAAATGGTACCAGTGATATTGTGCACATTTAAGGTCTACACATAGCCTCTACACGAGATAATTTGAACACTGATATGTTATACACATCGATAATCATAACAAAGTGTACACTGATTAAATGACCACATGGATAGTTGAACACGGACTAAATCTACACATGGTGTAGAGTTTATCAGTAGAGATTTTCTGCTGTGTTTATTTAAAAGGTGTAGATTTAAACTGTGTTTAATTAAACATATCCAATTCATTGCTGTGATCAATTTCTCGGTGTAGACCTTAGCTTGTGTTAAAAATGTCGGTGTTCACATTTACTCGTGTACAAACTCTCAATATTATGAATTAAATATGTGTTTAACTTCTCAGTGGCGACTTCTTCTGTGCGGAGTCTATCTGTGTACAGTTTATCTGTGTGGAGTTTATCTGTGTAGAGTTTATCATTATTTATTTCTTTATTGTTTTCATCATTTTCCAAGAAGAGAATATCTGTGTAGAGTTTATCTGTGTAGAATTTATCTATGTAGGGTTTTATATGTTAAAATTATATTTTCACCATACCCTGGCCGAAAGTACTACTTGCAAAAATCGTAGGAATCGGTAGCGCCGACTTTGAGAGCATTTTTATGCCTTTTCGACGTTCAACTTCAAAGCCTTATAACTTTTGAAGGAATTGACATTTTTTCATTTTCACAAAAGGAAATGAAAGATCTTTCTTTTTAGCTTCAATTTCTTTTCTGAAAATTTGAGTCGATCGGTTCTGTAAATGGCTGAAGTTTGAAGAGGACTTTTTTTGCCATTTTCTTGAAAAGCATAAGTTGCTCGAGAAAAAGTAGTCCACTTGATGGACGCTGTACAACTGCGGACCTTCATTTTATATATACAAACAACGAGAAAAACCTGGTTAAGTAGATGTGCACGAAACAAATTTTTTAAATCGTAATTTCGGGTTTTGCCGTCACTTGAAAAAAGAATTGCACATATGCGTACACTGAAAAACATTTGAGAGGGCGAGTCTTCCACTTGAGAAAGTCACTGCCCCAAAGTCAGGTGGAGTTACGCGACGTTATTTTTAGAGTAAAATTTCTCCCAAAACGAGCGACTGAGTGTACCGTTATCAAGGTAAACGACTGGTAGATGGCGCACAAAACTCTCATAAACCTCGCCTAAACATCCGTTAGGGATAATTATTCTCCCAAAATTGGACGAGACGTTCTGCGAAACGTGGATAGAGCTACACTGCCAGTATTTGTACGTGCCTTCTCTCTGATATTTTTGAGTGTACAGTGTTATGAAGAATCAATCACGTAAGACCTAAAAATTTCAAATCCAAATTGTGAGGGAACTTGAATATGAAAAGTTAACGCCACAACTTAAATACCACAACTTCACATCACAAGTTTTTCCGAATCTATAATGTTAATGTTCCCACAAAACTTTTTTCAACTTTCAGGTTGAGGAAATTGAATTTATCTAGGGTTGTATTGGGATGATAAATATAAGTTCCGTATACTGTTATAAAATTTAATGAACGTTTATAGACTTTTTTTGGCTTAACATTAACATTTTAGATTCCCATCACTTATACAACATTCATTAATATTTTTTTGATTCTTCTAAAGTCGCTCTATTTTTGCTCTCATATTGGTGCCAATCAGCCACGCTGATTCATTAATTACAAAATTGGTAACCATGACATCGAATGATGAAATATTATATACTAACGTACAGTAGGAGCAATAATAAGATTCAGATATTTGAAAATACGGACAATAAACAACATAAGTAACAAGGTAAGTCATATTTAATTAACATTTGTATACTAATTCGGCTTTACACATAAATATACGAACTCCACAAATTGCTAAAATTATAAATATAAATCGGTATGTCAAGAAAGTTATAATCAAGTTGCTTATATCTTATAATAAAGCAGGGCTACTGACATAAAATAAAAAAGATTAACATGGCAATAAAACTATAACAACACTATAAAAAACCGAAATTATTAAGTAAGTACAGCCAATTCATAATCAGAAATAATTTTATTCAAAATTTTTTTACAATAACTTCATAAATGATATACAACGAATGAAATAGCAAACAAAAACATGCTAGTGCAATCAACATGGTGTGATAGGAGCGAGAAAGTATCTTCCATCCTAATGTTTTCGTTTCGTCAAGTTGTGCGTGTACACCCGAGGGAAGTTGATTCTTGTAGAACGTGCATAGTCAATTTTAAAATCCTGCGATGTCATTGGACGTTTCCAACTTAGAGTTAATGTTTATACTTCAATTATCCAATGAGATTGCAGAATTTTAAATTTACCAGGCACGTTCCACAAGAATTAACTTCCTTCGGGTGTACGTCTGTATGTGTGCGTGGGTGATTATTTGTGTAACTTAAGCAAATGAAAAGTTGTAATGTTGATTATATCGATTTAAGGGGGTCCGAAAGTCAATTAAAAATTCAAATTTCGCGCCACAATATAGCAGACAAAAAAATAAGTAATTTGCCTATAACAATTAGTAAAAACAATATTACGGAAAGCCAGGACTGCATTTCCCTCCGTTACATTATTATCTATCATTTTACAAAGTTTGCAGTTTCTACATAAATATTTCGCTGAATGGCATTTGAATTACTTGATTTTGAGACCAATTTCTCGATGATCAATTTCTCGGTGCAGACCTTTGCTTGTGTTAAAAATTTCAGTGTTCACATTTACTCGTGCACAAACTCTAAATATTATGAATTAAATTTGTGTTTAACCTCTCAGTGGTGAGTTACTTTGTGTGGAGTCTATCTGTGTGGAGTCTATCTGTGTAGAGTTTATCTGTATGGAGTTTATCTGTATAGAGTTTATCTGTGTAGAGTTTATCTATGTAGAGATTGTCTGTGTAGAGGTTATCTGTGTAGAGTTTATCGGTGTAGAGTTTATATGTGTAGAATTTATCGGTATAGAGTTTAGCGGGAGTTTAGAAAATTTTAAAATATAAAATATACATGAACTTAAATATAATCATTTCTTAATTCCATAAAATAATACTAACAAAAATTAAATAAGTAATAAATAAATAATACTAATACTTCATAATAATAATAATTATATAATTAAATAAATTAAATTAAATACAAAGTTTAATCAGGGTACATTTTCCTCTACATATCCAACACAAAATCGAGTCGGTTGAAGGATTTTTTCCGGCGCAAACAAAAATATTCTCGGCGCATTGGCTGCAAATTACATGACCACACGGGCTGAATGCGTGGTCAAAATTTTTTCCATGGCACACTTAACATGAACCTGTAAAGTTTAGAAAGCATTAGTACATAGATTATACAAATACAAGAATACAAAATTAAGCGTGTAAGAAACGATGAAACCATGAATTTCAAAATATTGGAAATTGATTTATATAAAAGCATGTTACGACTAATTACGGTAAGTAATAAGTTATGTGTGATAATGTAAAAAACCAATAATTACTCGAGTAAAGCAGGACGTTTAACCTAACCTTCTCGTACTACTGCTACCTCATCGTCCTATATAGAATCGATATGTTATTCGTGAGATAGGATATCATAATCCGTAAATCTATAGTGTGCAAGCAAGATGTCGACGTAATTAAAAAGGTTACTTAAAGATACACTGACAAAAGAGTACACGAAAAGTGCTAAACGTTCAATAAAATTAACATCTTGTGCAGGGAACGGAACCACAGACTGTAAAAACCCAAAAAATTACCATACTTTATAAGAAATTTTACCAGAAATATAGGAAAATTTACTATGCTCTATTGTAAAATTTGCTGTAAAGTATGGTAATTTTTCGGGTCTTTACAGTCTGTGGTAGCTTTACGAGACAGTACAGTAATTTTCTAAAACTTTTCTCTCAGTGTATGGACAGTATCCTGATAATATTTTATTTAACAGGGATGAAGGTGTACTTTTTCTACAGGTTCAATAATGTTAATTGTGATTTTGGCGGAACTGCGAGTCAAGATCTTTTTTCGGTCATTACTACATCATCGTACTGTACTTAATCGTAACATTGGATAATTAACTTTAATCTAGAAGAGGCTACAGACTGTCTGTATCGTTTTCTCAAATGTCGTTAACGCGAGTACCGCTAGAGACAGCTATTGTATGTAACTATATTCCATAAGTTTTCATCGTTCCCTCCAAAGCCTGAGTAGGGCATTGTCTTCCCAGGGACTGCGGACAGTCCACTGGCCACAATGCGAGCACCGATGAAAACTATGAAAATAAAAATATTCGAAATTGGCTTACGTGAACCAATGTTGAATAATGTCTCAAAATCAAGTAATTCAAATGCCATTCAGCGAAATATTTATGTAGAAACTGCAAACTTTGTAAAATAATAGATAATAATGTAACGGAGGGAAATGCAGTCCTGGCTTTCCGTAATATTGTTTTTACTAATTGTTATAGGCAAATTACTTATTTTTTTGTCTGCTATATTGTGGCGCGAAATTTGAATTTTTAATTGACTTTCGGACCCCCTTAACGAATTTACTAAATATGAAGTATTAAATTATGAATTACCATGGCTATTGGATCTCAAAATTCAAAATTCAACATGTGCTGATTAAAAATCTAGTGATTTTTAATTAGTTACGCTTGAGACGTTATTTTATACGATTGTTTCGAGATTATTTCTTGTTATCATCATTCTCAACGTCAATGATTCTTTAAACTCTAAAAATCATTCAAATTAATTTTACTTTTTAGTTCAGTCTACGTAACGTAAATAAATATTTTGAAAACTCAAAATTAAAACAAAAAACATTATTTTAAGCACGTTCTCCGAGAAAACGATTTTCTTGTGATTTTCCGAAACCTACAGAGAACGTGTGACTGTGTGTCCTTAGTACATATTTGAAAGCCCCACGTCCAAAGCGGTATTCAAAATAGAAATATTTGACTTTCAAGTTTTAGCGTTAACACGGGATCTCTAAGCTCGTTTCAAAAATACAGTTTGATTAATTGTGAAAAAAGTATTCTTTATGATTTTTTTTTCAACCGTAAGGCATAAAACTAGAAATCAAGAGAAATAATATGGTATAACTTTCAATATGGCAAGCGATATTAATTTCAGAGATATAGCAACATAAAGAAAAACTCCATGCTATATGAATATCTATATATATTCACACCGTGTAAGTGGTATTTATTTCAAATATCGTATTGACACACTGATAGAAGTATTTATTTACTGTAAGCCCCGTGACTTAACTGTTAAGCCACCGAGCTTTGAAATTTTGACACATGAATATTCCTTAACTATTAATCCACGTGGATTAATATATAATAACGTGGTGTATTAATAGTTATAGTGAGTAGTGTATCCGTCACTGCACACATAACCTTCAGAACAGCGGTTAGAGATGCGAGGAAAGATCGCTGTAAACACACACAGACACCCATCCACATTATACACGCACATAAAACCGCGGGTCCACGGCAGGCGAGAATAACGTAGAAGATGGTGGCGCATGGCGCTCGGTTGTAGAAGACGGCGGTAAGTACGCCGCACAGCAGCGTGCCGTCTATATCTAAGTTCGTGCATGCAAACGCATGCGTGCTCGGCAACTGAAAACACATGGACAGCCCGCCCTTTTCCTTCTCACTGCTTGTCACCTCGTTTTTCGATGCCGTTCGCCGCGGAGAATCGACGGCCTCATTGCACGCATGAGGACAGAACGGAGTAGGCCGCCCATATGTTTTCAGGGACTCAGTAGTCTACGCCGCGTTCTGCATTGCCGACACAGCCAAACCTTCCAAATCCTGCGGAAGTGTGCGCAAAGCAAGATTCATTAACTATTAAGAAATCTGCATTTAGACTAAAGTAATTGATGGATTTCATACAAAACACATACGAACGTACTGGTTATGAATATTATGTAATAGTAACGAAATTTGCCTTCAATTTAAATACACCATGTTTTTAGATTTCAAAGGAATATATTCGTTTACTATAAATGAATACTTCTATCAGTGCACCTTTGGTCTTACACCGACAGTTTTTATTATTTTTGGAGTAATGTATAGAGACTCATAAAGCGTTTCCATCATAAATGGTATTTTTAAATAATAATTTTTCTGATATTAATGAATTTGAGTTGGAGAACGTCCTTAAGTCAAAGTTAAAAAAAATACATGAATGTAAAAATTATGACCAATTCTTTTATAATTCTTTTGAAATATAATGCAATCAGAGTGAGATAAAGAAAGTACTTGTCTACGATACCATAATGGGAGTACAGCGAGTACCCTGACTCCCCCCCCCCCCACCCATCCGCCAACCGGCGGATAGACGCGCATATGTCGCTCGACTCGAGTTGCCCGCGCACGTGCGTATATACCCGCCGCTGCCGATTCTCGTCGGTCCTCGTCGGCAACGTTGGGCTCTGCTTCTCTCTTGCTACTCGCGCTGGGTGCGGATCGAAACTCCGAACAATCAAAACTTCGAATGAACTATTAAAACGAACATTATAACAACAAAATTTAAAACATAGAATTATATTTAAGCGAAATACAATTCACATAATTATCTACATAACGAATTAAAATATTGCGAAACTAAAATATTGCATATGAAAAAGGTCAGGAAATTACAATTACGAACAATCGAATTAACGATTTACTAAAAGTACAAAAAAGAGAGATTTAGAACGAGCATGAAAAGGGAAGGTTTTTATAAAGAAAATATTGTATAATAATGACACTACAACGAACAATTTTATTATAGAAAAATTAATTTTTCAAATGTCAGAATTATATAAAGACGACTACAGAAAGACAGATTTGTATAAATTCAACAAGAAGTTTCCAAAGAAAAATTAATAATCCAAACTATAAATAACCGATAACACTCAATTGCAGAAAAAAGCATTATTCCGAAAACAATATTAAAGAGCAGAGTTATTACAAAAAAAAATATTGTATGAATGATGCGAAATTGAATAGGTAAAGGTAGAAAAGATTAATAGTACTATTGTTCAAAACTCCGAAAATATTTATCAAGAGGGATCAAGATTCCGAAAATATTTTTTAAGATGGGTCAAAACTCCGAAAATATTTAGATTTACAAAAAAAGAAAAAGAATTATTCCGAAAACAATATTAAAGTGTAGGTTTATTTTCAGAAAAATATTGTAATAATAATTACGAAACTCGAATTGATAAAGGTAGAAACGATTAATAGTACGATTACTTAAAACTCCGAAAATATTTTTCAAGATGGGTTAAGATTCCGAAAATATTATTTAAGATTGGTCAAAACTCCGAAAATAATTTTAAAGGTGAGTCAATGCTTCGAAAATATTTCTTAAGGTGAGTCAAGATTTCGAAAATATTTTATAAGTATGGGTCAAATCTCCCAAATTTTGTTACGCTTCAAAGAGAAAGAGCAATCTTCCTCTTTGGCAGCGTTCTGCGTGGCGAGAAAGAGGAAAAATGTATTGCACGATCGACGAACGTAAAGGAAACATTTGAAAAATCGCAACATGATGTAATATCAGGCTAACCCTAAAGTATCAAGTCTTACAGTTTTTCAAACTTTGTTTCTATTTTTCCATATAAAGATTTGATTAAAATTAGGCCTACGATTAGGTAATAGATTTGTTTTTTAGTCTTAGCTCCTAGAATATAAGAATAATATTAATAAAAATAAATATCCTATTGTAAAAGGGAGATAGCGATTAATGAAGCTTGAAGCTTTAGTGCCAACTTCAGAACGTTATCAAAAATATTACTCAGAGCGTTGCGGTACAAATGCCATGTACTTTAGCGCACGTTAAACATTTTGCGAAATTTAAAGAGAACTTTAGTGTATTTTTTCATTAAAAATATTATTTATGTCGACTGCAATTTACTATCAACTGATAAGAATTTTTCCATCGTTTTTACAGTCTTACAAATTAAATTAAAATAATTCATATTTATGGCAGTCAGATTGCCCTTATTTATAATCACCCCCGCAGAATCTGAAATAAAAACTTAATTAAAACGGGGGGGGTCCAAAGTTTAGACGACTCACTTGAAAATTGAAGTCAACTATAGACGTGCTCGGTTTCGATATAAGCTACTGCAGATTGTGCAAGATTTCGAAATTCTAAATTACGAAAATCATATTTTCGAATCTAACAATTCACCTACTGTCCAAAACATCGAATTTCAACAATACGATTTCAAAGCAAATATAGCTTGTTTCTAATGATTTATTTCGAAATATGTTTATTGTATCCCTATTAAAATTCTATTAATGAAATTCGATGTTTTGGACAGTAGGTGAATTGTTAGATTCGAAAATATGATTTTCGTAATTTAGAATTTCGAAATTTTGCACAATCTGCAGTAGCTTATATCGAAACCGAGCACGTCTATAGTTGACTTCAATTTTCAAGTGAGTCGTCTAAACTTTGGACCCCCCCCCCCCATTAAAACCTGGAAAACCTTTGTTAGCAAAGGACGATCTGACTGCCCCATCACCACCACCTTGTCCAACGTTTCGAGCCCGCTCCGGCTCCTCCTCAGGGACTTTTTTTATTTTTTTTTATTTTTTTTTTTTAATTAATAAATATTAATTATTTTAATTTAATTTAGTGTATTTTACTATATTATATACTCCTAAAGTCTCCCAAAAAATATGTATTCCATCCAATATTAATTGAGGGCCTAAAAACAAAAAGAGGACATAGACTATTCAGTTAACATACGTTATATTCCCTTTTTACTTCCATACCCTAACTTGATCTACGTTTTACAATAAATTCAAATTATTTTAGTTTATTTTTTTTCCAACCATAAGCGATTTTCAATCTGACTTGCAATTTTCCAGAATGCAATTTCTTACTAAGATTTTATTGAATCTTCGTAAATTAAAAATTAAGATAATTGAGGGGTTGCGTGGAAATTCCATAAGAGTTATACTATTCTTCTACGCCGCTCCACAATTACGATTTAGCGCTAAAATAGTAGTATTACAATTAATTTTAATACTTCTCGTTTATTTATTTTTCCTTTAGGTGAACAATTCAAAAACCAAATTATTAAGATTTAGCAGTAAAGTATTATTAAAACATATTATTACAATAAATTTCAATATTTTTTTATTTGTTACGAGTGAGCTATTTTAATAAAAGCAACTTTTAATAATAAACAGTGAGAAACTCTGGGATTGAACCAGAGCCGCTGACTCACGAGTCAGAAACGCTACCATAAACCCACGGCTGTCACCGACCGGACTTCTGCTAATCGGCCACATAAGTATTGTCATCGGACGCCCTGCTTATTTGTCCCTTCATATTCGCACGTGTAGCCATACGCAATAGTTTATTTATTTATTCATTAATCGAGAAAAACTGAGAAAAACTGAGCCCATCACACTCCTTTGACGAAAGGCTCGTAGTAAGACTTTGCCACTATATTTATCATTTTTAAAATAGATCACAGTTTTCCGTAATACCATTTGATTTTACCAACTTTGCAAGTAACAGGTTACGTTTAAAACTTATAATTTTTCAGCTCTCCTCGTAGATTATCATACCTCAACGTATATAATTCCTCGTTTGACTTTGCGATGATGTTCGAAAACCTATTATGGAATACCATGTTAACAGACATTGGATGATTCATTCAAACAACATCGTAAAGTCATACGTTGAAAAATATACTCTGGCGTGAAAAAACTATAAGGACAGTTTAAAAATTCAAAGTTTAAATGCTATTTACACAAGGCGTCTCGATGACGAGAATATGTCTCTCCCCCACTTCTCGCGGACGACACGCGACGCATTTTGCCTTTGTACAAAGCGCTGCTACTCTCGCGGGCTGACCCCCACTCACTCGCTCTCGACAACGCTTGCTCGCGTTCGAAGCCTATAGCTATCACTCTCAAACGCCGGTCGTGTAGTCTAGCGACGAACGTCTCAACAGCTAGACGACGGCCTGAGAGATTGGAGCAGATCTGCGCACACCTGAGCTACCACTTCGTCTGTCCGTGGAGAAGATTGAGCTAGTCTCCCTGAGGTAGATTACCCTCTAATACCCAAATACATATCTAAGCCAATGATTTTTTATTAAGTGTTCTTTTGAACTACAGAAATTTAACTTACAAATTATTTAGATTTTAAAGCATGCTAGTAATATAACGTAATGTAATATCTTTTAATAGATTACAATAAATCTGAATATTTTATAGTTTAAAACTTTATCATTAAATAGCCGATTTTCAAATAAAGTCGTTATTTTGTGATATAAAACAACAATAAATATATACAGCGTGTCCAAAAAGTCTGGAAACACCCAAATAATTTCTCAGCTGAATTACTATTGGAAAATGTTAAGGTCGCCTTTGTAGTAATTTTTTACGAGGAATCCAATGGTGACCTTGGATTCGACCTTGGACCTCATTTTTGAGGTTATTTCAAGGTCAACCTCATTTTTTTAAATGGTAACCCCTATTTTTTATAGCGGAATCTGAAAGAGCGGAAAATTTTACGTCCGGATATGTATTAAGGTATGAGGTTGAGGTTGCCCCCAGAGGTCAAATTGAGGTCAAAGTATGATTTCTTAAAAATTTCGCGAGTTCAGTGGTAAAACAAAACAAACAAAGGTAAGGTTTGGTAAGTTCGAACGAAGACTTGAAGGTGACCTCTGATTCGACCTTGAACCTCATTTTGAGCCTCATTTTTGAGGTTATTTCGAGGTCAAACTCATTTTTTTAAATGGTAACCCCTATTTTTTTAGCGGAATCGGAAAGAGTGTGAAACTTTACGTCCAAACATGTACTCAGAACATAGTTCAAGAAGGACCTTGACGTTCATTTGAAGGTCATTTAAACTTAATGACGGTCTGATCTTGTGTAAACTTTTTATCACACTGAGCGAGGTTAATTCTTTAGTAGTTTTCAACGAGAAATCTAATGGTGACCTTGACATTGTCCTTAAAAGTCATGTCAAGTTCAATTTTTTACATTTAGCGTTACCCAGGAACAACGACGTGGACGTAGTAAAATCTGTTCCCTTTGGGGTGCTTGATTTACGTGAGTCCCCTTGCCTCTCACGATGGGGTGCTTGATTTACGTGAGTCCCCTTGCCTCTCACGATGGGGCGCTTGATTTACGTGAGTCCCCTTGCCTCTCACGATGGGGTGCTTGATTTACGTGAGTCCCCTTGCCTCTCACGATGGGGCGCTTGATTTACGTGAGTCCCCTTGCCTCTCACATTTGATTTTTTAAACAGTATAACATCTTATTTCAAGTGCTCGAACTGTTCTCCATTCATTTCTTGACAGTAACCTAATCGATGATAGAAAGCACCAACAGCATTTTCAATCATTTCAGTAGGAATGAGAGCTGATTCATCAATGATCCTTTCACGTAATTCATCTAAGTTTAAGGGTTTTGTTTTGAATACGCGATCCTTCAGATAACCCCAATAGAAATAATCTAGAGGCGTTAAATCGGGGGACCTAGCTGGCCATTCAATTGCACCTCTTCGTCCTATCCATCGATTAATGAATACTGTATCTAAGTATGTGCGAACGTTTCGTGCATAATGAGCTGCTGCACCGTCCTGTTGATACCATGTGTTATTAAAGTCCTCTCCAGCTATTTCTCTTATAGCAGGAACAATTTGATTCCGCAACATAGTTTCATACTTTTCTGCATTTAAATTGCCATCAATAAAAAATGGTCCTATAATCCTATTATTTAATATTCCAGCCCAGACATTTAATTTTTGTGGATATTGTGACTTGGCTTCTCTTGCCCAATGAGGGTTTTCAACTGCCCAATATCTACAGTTATGCCTATTTACGCTTGAGTCAAGTTGAAATGTAGCTTCATCTGAGAAGACTATATTTGATGCAAAATTTGGATTTTGTACGATGCGTGCCATCATATCATCACAGAATTCAACGCGACGATCGAAATCATCTTCATTTAACTTGTGTATTAGCGTTACTTTAAATGGATGGAACTTCTCTCTCTTTAGTATGTTATGAATAGATGATTTACTTATTTCGTGCACTTGAGCAGCTCTACGAACGGAAGTATGCGGATCTTCGGTGAATGTTAACACAACATCTAAAGATTTCTCTTCGTTACCTGCTGACATTGGTCTGCCTGATCGAGGTAAATCGCTGATAGTGCCGGTATTTTCAAACCTTCTAACAGTTTTTGAACTGTTGAAAATGATAGTGGAGTTCCACCAACCCTAAATGAAGCATTAAAAATATCTCTTACGGCCCTATAAGATCGCTGCATGTGTCCCCAACCTCTCATCATGAGAATCGTTATTCTTTCTCTATCAGTGAGTTTGTTCATTTTTATTACTCTTCGTAGTAGACCTTATCCAAAAATACTTTTTGAGTTGAAAATAAAAAGAACTTTTAATTTTCAAAAAATATGTTTGAAAGATGACCAACCCTTTTCTGTGGTGGTTATGGAATGAATAATAGTTTATTGTCACTCTAACCATACGAAAAATAACAAGTAACAATGTTCAATATTTAAACGCTTCAAAAAATTTTACAATGAATCAGCTCTCATTCCTACTGAAATGATCAAAAATACTGTTGGTGTTTTCGATCATCGATTAGGTTACTATCAAAAAGTGGATGGAAAATAATTCGAGCACTTGAAATAAGATGTTAGACTGTTTAAAAAAATTAAAAAGTTTACACAAGATCAGACCGTCATTAAGTTTAAATGACCTTCAAATGAACGTCAAGGTCCTTCTTGAACTATGTTCTGAGTACATGTTTGGACGTAAAGTTTCACACTCTTTCCGATTCCGCTAAAAAAATAGGGGTTACCATTTAAAAAATGAGGTTGACCTCGAAATAACCTCAAAAATGAGGCTCAAAATGAGGTTCAAGGTCGAATCAGAGGTCACCTTCAAGTCTTCGTTCGAACTTACCAAACCTTACCTTTGTTTGTTTTGTTTTACCACTGAACTCGCGAAATTTTTAAGAAATCATACTTTGACCTCAATTTGACCTCTGGGGGCAACCTCAACCTCATACCTTAATACATATCCGGACGTAAAATTTTCCGCTCTTTCAGATTCCGCTATAAAAAATAGGGGTTACCATTTAAAAAAATGAGGTTGACCTTGAAATAACCTCAAAAATGAGGTCCAAGGTCGAATCCAAGGTCACCATTGGATTCCTCGTAAAACATTACTACAAAGGCGACCTTAACATTTTCCAATAGTAATTCAGCTGAGAAATTATTTGGGTGTTTCCAGACTTTTTGGACACGCTGTATATATATATTAGGTAGAATGTCCTTTTCAAATAGATGAAAGTTTTTATTAAGTGTTTTTTTGATATTTGAAAATTAAAATTTGACATCATTAAGATTTTAAGGTAAAGTAGCATTATAACATAAAGCAATAATTTTTAATAGATTTCGATAACTTACTTTTTCATTCGATATTAAAATTCATAAACGTATTAAAATCACTTTGATATTATTAAGAATTTAAGGCAAAGTAGTGATATAATATAACATAATGTAGTAAATCTTAATAGATTTCAATTACTTATTTTTTTTTTCGATATAAAAATTCATAAAAGTATTACAATAAATTTGAGTATTTTTTAGTTTAAAACTTTTTCATTAAATAGCCGATTTTCAAATAAAGTCGTTACTTTCTGGTAAATTTATTTTGATCGGGTTTCGAAAACATTTTTTTACTGTTAAGGATATTGACAAATCTAGGAAAAGTTTTGAAAATATCCATTGTATCTTTTGACATGGTCGTAATTAAAATGACCTTTTCAAATAGATCATCGTTTTCTACAATAGCGTTTTCTTTTAAATTTTCAATTTTTAAGCTGTCCGGTTTAGTAATCACGTCTCAATGTATATAATTCTCCGTTTGACTTTACGATGATGTTTGAACAACTATTGTTGAATGTCATGTTAATAGACATTTGCAGCATTTATTCAAATAACATCGCAAAGTCATACGTGGAAAAATATACTCTGGCGTGAAAATACTGTAAGGACAGTTTAAAAAGTCAAAGTTTAAAATGCTATTTACACAGGGCGCCTCGATGACGATAGTATGTCTCTCCCCCACTTCTCGCGGGCGACACGCGACGCATTTTGCCTTTGTACAAAGCACGGCTGCTCTCGCGGGCTGACCCCCCCCCCCCCCCCTCGCGCGCTCTAGACAGCGCTCGCTCGCGTTCAAAGCATATAGCTATTACTTCCAAACGCCGGCCGTGTATAGTCTAGTAACGAAAGTCTTAGCAGCTAGACCACGCCTGAGAGATTGTTGCCCCCGCGTAGATCTGAGCTGGCAGTTCGCCTGTCCGTGGAGAAGATTGAGCTAGTCTCCCTGAAGGTAGATTACCCTCTAATACCCAAAGACATATCTATGTCAACGATTTTTTATTAAGTGTTTTTTTGATCGTCAAAAATTTAACTTACAAAAATTATTTAGATTTTAAAGCATGGTAGTAATATAACGTAATCCAATATCTTTTAATAGATTTCGATTACTTATTTTTTCTTTCGATATGCATATTGATAAATGTATTACAATAACTATAATATTATTAAGATTTTAAGGCAAAGTAGTGATATAATATAATATAATGCAATAATTCTTAATAGATTTCGATTACTTACTTTTTTTTCTATACAAAAATTCATAAACGTATTACAATAAATTTGAATATTTTTTAGTTATAAATTTTTTCATTAATTAGCCGATTTTCAAATAAAGTAGTTTTTTGTAATATAAAATTATTTACCTTATTTATTTATTGCCATTTATTTACCTTTACGAATATTTAAAATTCTACGAATGGTTTTGAAAATTTCCTTGTGTCTCCCGACATTGTCATAAGTAGAATGTCCTTTTCAAATAGATGAGAGTTTTTATGAATTGATTTTTTGATATTGGAAAATTAAAATTTGACATCATTAAGATTTTAAGTTAAAGTAGCAATATAACATAAAGCAATAATTTTTAATAGATTGATTTTTTGATGTTGGAAAATTAAAATTTGACATCATTAAGATTTTAAGGTAAAGTAGCAATATAACATAAAGCAATAATTTTTAATAGATTTCGATAACTTACTTTTTCATTCGATATTAAAATTCATAAACGTATTAAAATCACTTTGATATTATTAAGATTTTAAGGCAAAGTAGTGATATAATATAACATAATGTAGTAAATCTTAATAGATTTCGATTACTTATTTTTTTTTTCGATATAAAAATTCATAAAAGTATTACAATAAATTTGAATATTTTTTAGTTTAAAACTTTATCATTAAATAGCCGATTTTCAAATAAAGTCGTTATTTTGTGATATAAAACAACAAATAAAGCAATAATTTTTAATAGATTTCGATAACTTACTTTTTCATTCGATATTAAAATTCATAAACGTATTAAAATCACTTTGATATTATTAAGATTTTAAGGCAAAGTAGTGATATAATATAACATAATGTAGTAAATCTTAATAGATTTCGATTACTTATTTTTTTTTTCGATATAAAAATTCATAAAAGTATTACAATAAATTTGAATATTTTTTAGTTTAAAACTTTTTCATTAAATAGCCGATTTTCAAATGAAGTCGTTACTTTCTGGTAAATTTATTTTGATCGGGTTTCGAAAACATTTTTTTACTGTTAAGGATATTGACAAATCTAGGAAAAGTTTTCAAAATATCCATTGTATCTTTTGACATGGTCGTAATTAAAATGACCTTTTCAAATAGATCATCGTTTTCTACAATAGCGTTTTCTTTTAAATTTTCAATTTTTAAGGGGATGCCTTACTCGTACTATTATCGACCGAGCAATTCACACAGTTTCAAGCTGATTAAAAATAAAATACTTCGAATCACAAAAAATCAAGAGAACACTCTTCTGTGTTTTTTAACGTTCTATCATTCAGTCAAAGTTTGGAGTCGAAATATCAAGTCATTTCTGCAAAAACTTTGAACAAACGAAATTTAATTTCGTTCAAAGTTTTTGAAAAAACGGCTTGATATTTCGACTCCAAACTTTGACTGGATGATAGAACGTTAAAAAACACAGAAGAGTGTTCTCTTGATTTTTTGTGATTCGACGTATTTTATTTTTAATCAGCTTGAAACTGTGTGAATTGCTCGGTCGGTAATAGTACGAGTAAGGCATCCCCTTAAGCTGTCCGGTTTAGTAATCACGTCTCAATGTATATAATTCTCCGTTTGACTTTACGATGATGTTTGAACAACTATTGTTGAATGTCATGTTAATAGACATTTGCAGCATTTATTCAAATAACATCGCAAAGTCATACGTGGAAAAATATACTCTGGCGTGAAAATACTGTAAGGACAGTTTAAAAAGTCAAAGTTTAAAATGCTATTTACACAGGGCGCCTCGATGACGATAGTGTGACTCTCCCCCACTTCTCGCGGGCGACACGCGACGCATTTTGCCTTTGTACAAAGCACGGCTGCTCTCGCGGGCTGACCCCCCCCCCCCCCCCCCCTCGCGCGCTCTAGACAGCGCTCGCTCGCGTTCAAAGCATATAGCTATTACTTCCAAACGCCGGCCGTGTATAGTCTAGTAACGAAAGTCTTAGCAGCTAGACCACGCCTGAGAGATTGTTGTTGACCCGCGTACATCTGAGCTGCCACTTCGCCTGTCCGTGGAGAAGATTGAGCTAGTCTCCCTGAAGGTAGATTACCCTCTAATACCCAAAGACATATCTATGTCAACGATTTTTTATTAAGTGTTTTTTTGATCGTCAAAAATTTAACTTACAAATTATTTAGATTTTAAAGCATGGTAGTAATATAACGTAATCCAATATCTTTTAATAGATTTCGATTACTTATTTTTTCTTTCGATATGCAAATTGATAAATGTATTACAATAACTATAATATTATTAAGATTTTAAGGCAAAGTAGTGATATAATATAATATAATGCAATAATTCTTAATAGATTTCGATTACTTACTTTTTTTTCGATACAAAAATTCATAAACGTATTACAATAAATTTGAATATTTTTTAGTTATAAATTTTTTCATTAATTAGCCGATTTTCAAATAAAGTAGTTTTTTGTAATATAAAATTATTTACCTTATTTATTTATTGCCATTTATTTACCTTTACGAATATTTAAAATTCTACGAATGGTTTTGAAAATTTCCTTGTGTCTCCCGACATTGTCATAAGTAGAATGTCCTTTTCAAATAGATGAGAGTTTTTATGAATTGATTTTTTGATATTGGAAAATTAAAATTTGACATCATTAAGATTTTAAGTTAAAGTAGCAATATAACATAAAGCAATAATTTTTAATAGATTGATTTTTTGATATTGGAAAATTAAAATTTGACATCATTAAGATTTTAAGGTAAAGTAGCAATATAACATAAAGCAATAATTTTTAATAGATTTCGATAACTTACTTTTTCATTCGATATTAAAATTCATAAACGTATTAAAATCACTTTGATATTATTAAGATTTTAAGGCAAAGTAGTGATATAATATAACATAATGTAGTAAATCTTAATAGATTTCGATTACTTATTTTTTTTTTCGATATAAAAATTCATAAAAGTATTACAATAAATTTGAATATTTTTTAGTTTAAAACTTTATCATTAAATAGCCGATTTTCAAATAAAGTCGTTACTTTCTGGTAAATTTATTTTGATCGGGTTTCGAAAACATTTTTTTACTGTTAAGGATATTGACAAATCTAGGAAAAGTTCTGAAAATATCCATTGTATCTTTTGACATGGTCGTAATTAAAATGACCTTTTTAAATAGATCATCGTTTTCTACAATAGCGTTTTCTTTTAAATTTTCAATTTTTAAGCTGTCCGGTTTAGTAATCACGTCTCAATGTATATAATTCTCCGTTTGACTTTACGATGATGTTTGAACAACTATTGTTGAATGTCATGTTAATAGACATTTGCAACATTTATTCAAATAACATCGCAAAGTCATACGTGGAAAAATATACTCTGGCGTGAAAATACTGTAAGGACAGTTTAAAAAGTCAAAGCTTAAAATGCTATTTACACAGGGCGCCTCGATGACGATAGTGTGTTATTCTTCATTTAAAGAAAGAAATAACGTCAAAGGTTTCATTAAAAAGGCTTTGAGTGACCTCACAATCGTGACTTCAATATGCGTCCACATATATGGACGTCGGTCAGAAGAGGTTAAAGATTCATCATCTGAAATAGTTTAGTTTCTAAAACGAGCTGTAAATTATAAAAGTACGTCAACTCGTGTAACTATTTGGAACTAATCCTATATAGATAATCAAGAAGATATAGTGGTTGAACGTGAACTAGATCTTCCACCCGAGCCACCACATCTCGGTCAGGGGTTTAATGATCCTGGTGATGTACCTCTACGCGTGGAAGACGCGCTCCTACCTGAACCACCACGAATAGACATACCACCAGAAGGTAAGTTGTAATCAATATAATATGTATAATCAATAATTTGAAATTAATCTGTAACCTTTTCATTCCTAAATTATTTTTAATTATTTTCAAGTGTTACGTTTTCATTATTAAAAAATCTATTGTAAAATTCAGGGGCTGAATTGAAAAGTTTTTGTTCAAATAATAGTTGTACTTAAGATCTTTAAGATTATAACTGTATATGTTAATTTATTATATAATGCACAAAACTTTATAAAACTTTTATAGATAGAATAAAAAGTTCGTGTGCCATATGGTTAAAACGGGAGCGAAGGGTTAAACGATTTCGATATAATTTCGTTAAATATAATCTCAATGGAAATATTAAATTCATTATCTACAAGCTGGCTTCATATAAATGTCCTTAATCTGTTCAATGTGTTGTTAATATATGTACGAACGCGATTTACATATTCGTCTATCGAGATATTATTGGAATGATTTATACAATTTAAAGATTCATCATTCGAAATAGTTTAGTTTATAAAATGACCTGTAAATTATAAAAATACGTCAACTCATGTAACTATTTCAAACTAATCCTGTATAAATAATCCAGAAGATATAGCTGTTGAAAGAGAATTCGGTCAGGGAATTCATCCTGGTGATGTGCCTCTACACGTGGAAGACGCGCTCCTACCTGAACCACCACTACCACCACGAATAGACATACCACCAGAAGGCAAGTTGTAATCAATATAATATGTATAATCAATAATTTGAAATTAATCTTTAACCTTTTCATTCACAAATTATTTTAAATTATTTTCAAGTGTTACGTTTTCATTATTAAAAAATCTATTGTAAAATTCAGAGGCTGAATTGAAAAGTTTTTGTTGAAATAATAGTTGTACTTAAGATCTTAAAGATTATAACTGTATATGGTAATTTATTATATAATGCATAAAACTTTATAAAATTTTTATAGATAGAATAAAAAGTTCATGTGCCATATGGGTACAACGGGAGCGAAAAGGTTAAACAATTTCGATATAATTTCCTTAAATATAATCTCAATGAAAAGATTAAACGCATTGTTTACAAGCATGGGTCTGAAGTTTGCATCATTGGAATGCAACGAAATAATGTTTTACAATTAATTAAAGTGAGTAGACAGTAACATTTTTATGTAAACCTTTTTCATTAAGTTATTTTATAGTATAAAATACTAAATCTTCAGGCGAAGCCAAAATTAATCCATATAACTTTGAAGTAAAATCTTAAGGTGATGTTAAATACCGACATAATTTTCAAACGAGTACATCTCACGAAAATACCAATAGAATCACTCAAAAAATGTTGTTTTCCGAATAAACGCCTGAATGTTGATTGAAAAAATATTAAAATTCACGGTTTCACATGGCCTTAATCTGTTCAATGAGTTGTTAATACATGTGCAGTTCTCATGAAAGTGGCGAAAAAATCCGAAATCACGATTTGAAACATTTTTTTCGAGCACACTTTCAGCGCGTGATTTTTCTTGTTTATTATAGTACATAAAATAAAGATCAGCCATTGTACAGCGTCCATCGAGTGAACTACTTTTTCGAGAGCATTTTATACTTTTTGGAAAAATGGGCAAAAAGGTCCTCCTCTTCAAATCTTAGCCATTTAGCCCAGAACCGATCAACTCAAAGTTTCAACAAAGAAATTGAAACTTGAAAAAAAAAGCTTTCATTCTCTTCTTTTAAATTTGAAAAATGTCGATTCCTTCAAAAGTTATGGGGGGGGGGGGGGGTTGAAGTTGGAGTTCGAAAAGGCATAAAAATGCAGAAATCGCATAAATCGGAAGCGCCGACTTTAAGAGCATTTTTATGCCTTTTCGACCTTCAACTTCAAACCCTTATAACTTTTGAAGGAACCAATATTTTTCAATTTTCAAAAAGGGAATAAAAGCTCTTTCTTCTAGTTACAATTTCTTTATTGAAACTGTGAGTAGATCGGTTCTGGGGTGAATGGCTGAAGTTTGAAGAGGACTTTTTTGCCATTTTCTTAAAAAGTATAAGTTGCTCTAAAAAAAGTAGTGCACTTGATGGACGCTGTACTACGACGAAACTTCATTTTATATACTACTATAATAAACCAGTAATACTACGGCGAATCTTCATTTTATATACTATAATAAACCAAAAAAATCATGCACCCAAGGTGTGTTCGAAAAAAATGTTTTAAATCGTGATTTCGGGTTTTGTCACCATTTTCATGAGAATTGCACATATATACGAACACGATTTACGTCTGTGTATCGAGATCTTATCCCCGAAATATCGATCTTCCATTAACAATATAATCTTCTGAAAGCATAAATAATTACTAGAACAAATTCTTATTCGTGTACGATTAATTGAATTTTTTTACTGTAAATATTTAACCTTATTGTCGATGTTTGCCGGCCTCATATCACCGGGCAGTTTGCCAAAATTTTTCGTACATTGTAATTGTAATTTGTTGTGCAGAATAACATCATATTTTTATCATTAAAAAGTCTCATGGAAAAAAAATAAATTTTTTAATTTAATCCAATAAAAAAGTAATTTTACCTGAACAATATCCGGTTACTTGAAAAATATCTCGAAAATATATTTTTGAGCGGTTGAACAAAAGGAAATCTCAAAAACAATATCCTCTCTTAAAAAGGTGATAGATGAAATCTGTCATCACAATAAGACTGACTTGATTGGTGGTTGTTGACTCGTTTGATTGGTCCATATAGAATAGGCGCCAAAATCTAATATGTTTGAATTTTGAAGATTAAATTCTCTAGTTTGAGTATATAAAGCTGAATACTTAAAATTGGAAAAAAATGTCATTGTTTTATTTATCAAACGCTATTAAACAGTATAATTTAAACTGATTGGAACCAACATTTAAATTGAAACCAACATGATCATGTTCATGACCACATGATCGTGTCCATAACCGAAAATAAAAAAAATCATACGAGAGAAGTGCGTTCAATCTAGCTAGTTTAACTAAAGTACCGTGAATTTTAGATAATGGTCAAGATCACGAGCGTCATCACCTTAAGCATACAAATGAAGGCAGAACGTTTTTTTCACTAAGGTCTCATTAAAAGATATATTAACAAAAAGATCTTGAATTAAAATCTCCCTCAATTATCTTACTTACACAATTACTGATGAGTGACGGATAGGTATTGTATAATTTATAGCAAATGTCTTTCTTGTAGTACCTCGTTCAACAAAGCGGCGAAGAAAGCAAAGGGAGAGAAAAAATCGAAAAAAAATAATGAGGATGCCAACACCAAACGATCCCGGGCAAGAAGACGCACAGAGGGCATCTACAAGTGCTAGACAAGAAATACTAGGTAATAACGATATATTACTAGTACATATTTTATAAAATAACTATGAGTACACTACCTATGAGTCACAGATGTTTCCCGAACTTTGAAATAAAATTTCAAAATAAGATTTAAAAATATTCATATATCCTCAACAGTATACTGTAAACCTCAGAAAAAGTTAACTTGAAGACTTCTCCATAATTAATTAAGAATTATCACGAGCGATATTCCATTATTTTCTCCACGTAAATTTCAAATATCAAAACTCACTTTTAACCAAAGCTTCAGCAACATTATTGCACCTATTTTTATATGACCATACATAAAAGATATCATACAGTTTAAGTCAAATTCATTACTCACAGATATAAGTACTCGTAGTTAGTAAGTAGTCCATTGTAGATTAAAGTTATTTATCCAACGTTACGATTAAGTACAGTATGATGAGATAGTAATTACCGAATAAAAATCTTGACCCCCAAAATGACAATAAACTTTATAGAACCTATAGAATAAAAAAATACACGGCGACCCTAGATCGATAAATTGCCAATAGCATACCGTCCGTATCATAACCGCATTAATTACACCGACACATATCTCGCACACTTTAGATTAACGGGTTATCGTGTCATTCGATTCCGCGAATGTCGTGACGATTAGGTACAGTACGATGAGGTAGTATAGCGCCGAAATTAGGTTCAAAGATCAGAATTTTTCGAATTAATACTAGTTTTATTCAGGCTCATAGATAAGTTTCTACTCGCCGTAATTAATCGCAACATTGGTTCACGTAAGCCAATTTCGAATATTTTTATTTTCATAGTTTTCATCGGTGCTCGCATTGTGGCCAGTGGACTGTCAGCAGTCCCTGGGGAGACAGTGCCCTACTCAGGCTTTGGAGGGAACGATAAAAACTTATGGAATATAGTTACATACAATAGCTGTCTCTAGCGGTACTCGCGTTAACGACGTTTGAGAAAACGATACAGACAGTTTGTAGCCCGTTCTAGATTAAAGTTAATTATCCAATGTTACGATTAAGTACAGTACGATGAGGTAGTAATGACCGAAAAAAGATCTTGACTCGCAGTTCCCCCGAAATCACAATTAACATTATTGAACCTGTAGAATAAAAAAATACACAGCGTTCCCTGTTCGATAAAGTTCCAAGGCAGCAGCTACTTTAAGGCGGATTTTTACCCGGGATTTACTTTCAGTGTAACCTCGTGTTTTCCCTTGCCTTTCAGACGCAAATATGGGCGAATGCGAAGCAGTGTTAGGGGAATAGGAAGGTCGATAAGGTAGGTAGGCCGATCCGATGCACTAGGCAGGGAACGCCGGCCTTACCGGCGGGGAGCTGATCCTGTAATATGGACCTTCTCCGGAGAGGCTTACTCTGGAAGACGGACCCGATGCCCCTCCGAGGGCAGAGAGTGTTGGCTTAACCAACACGGTGCGAGACTCAAATATGTCCTCACCGGAAATGTCTTCCAAGAGGGTTAAGAAGGAGGTAGGATAATATGAGAGGGAAAATATTGAGGTCATAGGATTAGGCACTACTTCCACACCAAGGTGGTGTAACGCCCCCGTCAGCTGGGCAAATGGTCTGCGGCATAATAGTAAAAAAAAGAAAATTACACCGCCACCTTACACGCACACTTTATATTTACGGGTTATCGTGATATTCAGTCCGCGGATGTCGTGTCGATTGGGCACAGTACGATGAGGTAGTGTAGCGCCGAAGTTACGTTGAAAGATCAGGTTTTTTCGAGTTAATACTAGTTTTATTCAGTATCATAGATAACTTTCTACTCGCCGTAATTAATCGCAACATTGGTTCACGTAAGCCAATTTCGAATATTTTTATTTTCATAGTTTTCATCGGTGCTCGCATTGTGGCCAGTGGACTGTCCGCAGTCCCTTGGGAGACAGTGCCCTACTCAGGCTTTGGATGGAACGATAAAAACTTATGGAATATAGTTACATACAATAGCTGTCTCTAGCGGTACTCGCGTTAACGACGTTTGAGAAAACGATACAGACAGTTTGTAGCCCGTTCTAGATTAAAGTTAATTATCCAATGTTACGATTAAGTACAGTACGATGAGGTAGTAATGACCGAAAAAAGATCTTGACTCGCAGTTCCCCCGAAATCACAATTAACATTATTGAACCTGTAGAATAAAAAAATACACAGCGTTCCCTGTTCGACAAAGTTCCAAGACAGCAGCTACTTTAAGGCGGATTTTTACCCGGGATTTACTTTCAGTGTAACCTCGTGTTTTCCCTTGCCTTTCAGACGCAAATATGGGCGAATGCGAAGCAGTGTTAGGGGAATAGGAAGGTCGATAAGGTAGGTAGGCCGATCCGATGCACTAGGCAGGGAACGCCGGCCTTACCGGCGGGGACCTGGTCCTGTAATATGGACCTTCTCCGGAGAGGCTTACTCTGGAAGACGGACCCGATGCCCCTCCGAGGGCAGAGAGTGTTGGCTTAACCAACACGGTGCGAGACTCAAATATGTCCTCACCGGAAATGTCTTCCAGGAGGATTAAGAAAGAGGTAGGATAATATGAGAGGGAAAATATTGAGGTCATAGGATTAGGCACTACTTCCACACCAAGTTGGTGGAAGGCCCCCGTCAGCTGGGCCAATGGTCTGCGGCATAATAGGAAAAAAAAGAAAATTACACCGCCACCTTACACGCACACTTTATATTTACGGGTTATCGTGATATTCGGTCCGCGGATGACGTGTCGATTGGGCACAGTACGATGAGGTAGTGTAGCGCCGAAGTAACGTTGAAAGATCAGGTTTTTTCGAGTTAATACTAGTTTTATTCAGTATCATAGATAAGTTTCTACTCGCCGTAATTAATCGCAACATTGGTTCACGTAAGCCAATTTCGAATATTTTTATTTTCATAGTTTTCATCGGTGCTCGCATTGTGGCCAGTGGACTGTCCGCAGTCCCTTGGGAGACAGTGCCCTACTCAGGCTTTGGATGGAAAAATAAAAACTTATGGAATATAGTTACATACAATAGCTGTCTCTAGCGGTACTCGCGTTAACGACGTTTGAGAAAACGATACAGACAGTTTGTAGCCCGTTCTAGATTAAAGTTAATTATCCAATGTTACGATTAAGTACAGTACGATGAGGTAGTAATGACCGAAAAAAGATCTTGACTCGCAGTTCCCCCGAAATCACAATTAACATTATTGAACCTGTAGAATAAAAAAATACACAGCGTTCCCTGTTCGACAAAGTTCCAAGACAGCAGCTACTTTAAGGCGGATTTTTACCCGGGATTTACTTTCAGTGTAACCTCGTGTTTTCCCTTGCCTTTCAGACGCAAATATGGGCGAATGCGAAGCAGTGTTAGGGGAATAGGAAGGTCGATAAGGTAGGTAGGCCGATCCGATGCACTAGGCAGGGAACGCCGGCCTTACCGGCGGGGACCTGGTCCTGTAATATGGACCTTCTCCGGAGAGGCTTACTCTGGAAGACGGACCCGATGCCCCTCCGAGGGCAGAGAGTGTTGGCTTAACCAACACGGTGCGAGACTCAAATATGTCCTCACCGGAAATGTCTTCCAGGAGGATTAAGAAAGAGGTAGGATAATATGAGAGGGAAAATATTGAGGTCATAGGATTAGGCACTACTTCCACACCAAGTTGGTGGAAGGCCCCCGTCAGCTGGGCAAATGGTCTGCGGCATAATAGTAAAAAAAAGAAAATTACACCGCCACCTTACACGCACACTTTATATTTACGGGTTATCGTGATATTCAGTCCGCGGATGACGTGTCGATTGGGCACAGTACGATGAGGTAGTGTAGCGCCGAAGTAACGTTGAAAGATCAGGTTTTTTCGAGTTAATACTAGTTTTATTCAGTATCATAGATAAGTTTCTACTCGCCGTAATTAATCGCAACATTGGTTCACGTAAGCCAATTTCGAATATTTTTATTTTCATAGTTTTCATCGGTGCTCGCATTGTGGCCAGTGGACTGTCCGCAGTCCCTGGGAAGACAATGCCCTACTCAGGCTTTGGAGGGAACGATGAAAACTTATGGAATATAGTTACATACAATAGCTGTCTCTAGCGGTACTCGCGTTAACGACATTTGAGAAAACGATACAGACAGTCTGTAGCCTCTTCTAGATTAAAGTTAATTATCCAATGTTACGATTAAGTACAGTACGATGATGTAGTAATGACCGAAAAAAGATCTTGACTCGCAGTTCCGCCAAAATCACAATTAACATTATTGAACCTGTAGAAAAAGTACACCTTCATCCCTGTTAAATAAAATATTATCAGGATACTGTCCATACACTGAGAGAAAAGTTTTAGAAAATTACTGTACTGTCTCGTAAAGCTACCACAGACTGTAAAGACCCGAAAAATTACCATACTTTACAGCAAATTTTACAATAGAGCATAGTAAATTTTCCTATATTTCTGGTAAAATTTCTTATAAAGTATGGTAATTTTTTGGGTTTTTACAGTCTGTGGTTCCGTTCCCTGCACAAGATGTTAATTTTATTGAACGTTTAGCACTTTTCGTGTACTCTTTTGTCAGTGTATCTTTAAGTAACCTTTTTAATTACGTCGACATCTTGCTTGCACACTATAGATTTACGGATTATGATATCCTATCTCACGAATAACATATCGATTCTATATAGGACGATGAGGTAGCAGTAGTACGAGAAGGTTAGGTTAAACGTCCTGCTTTACTCGAGTAATTATTGGTTTTTTACATTATCACACATAACTTATTACTTACCGTAATTAGTCGTAACATGCTTTTATATAAATCAATTTCCAATATTTTGAAATTCATGGTTTCATCGTTTCTTACACGCTTAATTTTGTATTCTTGTATTTATATAATCTATGTACTAATGCTTTCTAAACTTTACAGGTTCATGTCAAGTGTGCCATGGAAAAAATTTTGACCACGCATTCAGCCCGTGTGGTCATATAATTTGCGGCCAATGCGCCAAGAATATTTTTGTTTGCGCCGGAAAAAATCCTTCAACCGACTCGATTTTGTGTTGGATATGTAGAGGAAAATGTACCCTGATTAAACTTTGTATTTAATTTAATTTATTTAATTATATAATTATTATTATTATGAAGTATTAGTATTATTTATTTATTACTTATTTAATTTTTGTTAGTATTATTTTATGGAATTAAGAAATGATTATATTTAAGTTCATGTATATTTTATATTTTAAAATTTTCTAAACTTCCGCTAAACTCTATACCGATAAATTCTACACATATAAACTCTACACCGATAAACTCTACACAGATAACCTCTACACAGACAATCTCTACATAGATAAACTCTACACAGATAAACTCTATACAGATAAACTCCATACAGATAAACTCTACACAGATAGACTCCACACAGATAGACTCCACACAAAGTAACTCACCACTGAGAGGTTAAACACAAATTTAATTCATAATATTTAGAGTTTGTACACGAGTAAATGTGAACACTGAAATTTTTAACACAAGCAAAGGTCTGCACCGAGAAATTGATCATCGAGAAATTGGTCTCAAAATCAAGTAATTCAAATGCCATTCAGCGAAATATTTATGTAGAAACTGCAAACTTTGTAAAATGATAGATAATAATGTAACGGAGGGAAATGCAGTCCTGGCTTTCCGTAATATTGTTTTTACTAATTGTTATAGGCAAATTACTTATTTTTTTGTCTGCTATATTGTGGCGCGAAATTTGAATTTTTAATTGACTTTCGGACCCCTTAAATCGATATAATCAACATTACAACTTTTCATTTGCTTAAGTTACACAAATAATCACCCACGCACACATACAGACGTACACCCGAAGGAAGTTAATTCTTGTGGAACGTGCCTGGTAAATTTAAAATTCTGCAATCTCATTGGATAATTGAAGTATAAACATTAACTCTAAGTTGGAAACGTCCAATGACATCGCAGGATTTTAAAATTGACTATGCACGTTCTACAAGAATCAACTTCCCTCGGGTGTACACGCACAACTTGACGAAACGAAAACATTAGGATGGAAGATACTTTCTCGCTCCTATCACACCATGTTGATTGCACTAGCATGTTTTTGTTTGCTATTTCATTCGTTGTATATCATTTATGAAGTTATTGTAAAAAAATTTTGAATAAAATTATTTCTGATTATGAATTGGCTGTACTTACTTAATAATTTCGGTTTTTTATAGTGTTGTTATAGTTTTATTGCCATGTTAATCTTTTTTATTTTATGTCAGTAGCCCTGCTTTATTATAAGATATAAGCAACTTGATTATAACTTTCTTGACATACCGATTTATATTTATAATTTTAGCAATTTGTGGAGTTCGTATATTTATGTGTAAAGCCGAATTAGTATACAAATGTTAATTAAATATGACTTACCTTGTTACTTATGTTGTTTATTGTTCGTATTTTCAAATATCTGAATCTTATTATTGCTCCTACTGTACGTTAGTATATAATATTTCATCATTCGATGTCATGGTTACCAATTTTGTAATTAATGAATCAGCGTGGCTGATTGGCACCAATATGAGAGCAAAAATAGAGCGACTTTAGAAGAATCAAAAAATATTAATGAATGTTGTATAAGTGATGGGAATCTAAAATGTTAATGTTAAGCCAAAAAAAGTCTATAAACGTTCATTAAATTTTATAACAGTATACGGAACTTATATTTATCATCCCAATACAACCCTAGATAAATTCAATTTCCTCAACCTGAAAGTTGAAAAAAGTTTTGTGGGAACATTAACATTATAGATTCGGAAAAACTTGTGATGTGAAGTTGTGGTATTTAAGTTGTGGCGTTAACTTTTCATATTCAAGTTCCCTCACAATTTGGATTTGAAATTTTTAGGTCTTACGTGATTGATTCTTCATAACACTGTACACTCAAAAACATCAGAGAGAAGGCACGTACAAATACTGGCAGTGTAGCTCTATCCACGTTTCGCAGAACGTCTCGTCCAATTTTGGGAGAATAATTATCCCTAACGGATGTTTAGGCGAGGTTTATGAGAGTTTTGCGCGCCATCTACCAGTCGTTTACCTTGATAACGGTACACTCAGTCGCTCGTTTTGGGAGAAATTTTACTCTAAAAATAACGTCGCGTAACTCCACCTGACATTGGGGCAGCGACTTTCTCAAGTGGAAGACTCGCCCTCTCAAATGTTTTTCAGTGTACGCATATGTGCAATTCTTTTTTCAAGTGACGGCAAAACCCGAAATTACGATTTAAAAAATTTGTTTCGTGCACATCTACTTAACCAGGTTTTTCTCGTTGTTTGTATATATAAAATGAAGGTCCGCAGTTGTACAGCGTCCATCAAGTGGACTACTTTTTCTCGAGCAACTTATGCTTTTCAAGAAAATGGCAAAAAAAGTCCTCTTCAAACTTCAGCCATTTACAGAACCGATCGACTCAAATTTTCAGAAAAGAAATTGAAGCTAAAAAGAAAGATCTTTCATTTCCTTTTGTGAAAATGAAAAAATGTCAATTCCTTCAAAAGTTATAAGGCTTTGAAGTTGAACGTCGAAAAGGCATAAAAATGCTCTCAAAGTCGGCGCTACCGATTCCTACGATTTTTGCAAGTAGTACTTTCGGCCAGGGTATGGTGAAAATATAATTTTAACATATAAAACCCTACATAGATAAATTCTACACAGATAAACTCTACACAGATATTCTCTTCTTGGAAAATGATGAAAACAATAAAGAAATAAATAATGATAAACTCTACACAGATAAACTCCACACAGATAAACTGTACACAGATAGACTCCGCACAGAAGAAGTCGCCACTGAGAAGTTAAACACATATTTAATTCATAATATTGAGAGTTTGTACACGAGTAAATGTGAACACCGACATTTTTAACACAAGCTAAGGTCTACACCGAGAAATTGATCACAGCAATGAATTGGATATGTTTAATTAAACACAGTTTAAATCTACACCTTTTAAATAAACACAGCAGAAAATCTCTACTGATAAACTCTACACCATGTGTAGATTTAGTCCGTGTTCAACTATCCATGTGGTCATTTAATCAGTGTACACTTTGTTATGATTATCGATGTGTATAACATATCAGTGTTCAAATTATCTCGTGTAGAGGCTATGTGTAGACCTTAAATGTGCACAATATCACTGGTACCAAAGAAATGCCTCTTAAATCTCTTGCTGATAATGACATATACGAAGTACAATTTGAAATGTGGGTGCAAACTGATCGCTGCTCAATAGTTTCACAAACTATGAATACATGAATATTTAGATTTATTTTGTGAAAAATTGATGAAATTGAAAACTCATGATTACTTTGCCAAAAAACAGTTTCTTTTCATCAAAGATCTAAAGAAAAATCTATCAGACGGAGAATTCATAGTTTGTTTCGGTTTTGCAGAAAATTACGAATTTGTAATTCAAAATTCAGCTCAATCATTTCACTGGAATAATAACCAAGCAACTATATTCACAGTTCTAATCTAATTGAAAAAAAATGATAAACTTGATCATAGGAGCTTAGCTATTATATCTAATAATCTCAATCACGATACTGTTGCCGTTTATCAATGTCAAAAAATAATTATAAATTATTTGAAAACGGAATTTGAAACTAAAAAAATATATTATGTGTCTGATGGAACAGGTCAATATTTCAAAAATAAAAACAATTTTTCAAATCTCCTTTTCCACGAGAAAGATTTCGGAATTCCAGCAGAGTGGCATTTTTATGCTACCGCACATGGTAAAGACGCATGTGACGGAATCGGCGCTAATTTGAAACAAGGTGTAAGGCGTGCAAGTTTACAGCTTTCGTCAAATAATCACATTCTTACGGCAGAAGATATTTATCATTGGGCAAAAGATTATTGTAAAGAGACTAGAGTATCCTTTAGCGAAAAAGCAAAGTATGAGACATCAGTATTAGAATTAAAGCCAAGATTTGATAACGCTGTAGCAATACCCGGTACGCTAAACTATCATGTATTTATTCCCACTGCAGAGAACACGCTGTAACTAAAATAAGTTTCACTTGCTTCCGAATATGAAATCTTCCCGAAAATAAAAAAAGAAAAAAAATGTGCTGCGATCAAAAGGAAAGCCAAGGCAATTGTAGAAAAAAGATCAGCTATAAAGAAAATTAACAATAGGAATGAAAAGATTGATAAAGGAAATTTAAAGAAAAAATCAACTTAAATATGAGTACTTCTATAAGAAGCTATAGTATAACATCAAATCAGCGCGCAGTTGCATAAATTCGGACCCGCGCGCTGGATTGTCACTGCCGTATCGTATTTACAGTTTAATACCTAAAAATGTCGAGAAAGGTCTTTTTTTACATTACCAAAAAAACAGTGCTGAAGATATAAATTGGAGACACAACGTATTTTGACTTAAAAACATAAAATGTGTTATATCTCGAAAAATATCTTTTGTAATGCGTACAGCAGTCGCGATTTAAACCTGCCTCGCGAAAGCAGTGAGCGCGCGCGCGCAACTCTGGCGCAGTCGAAATGAGGCACGCCCGCCAGCGCGCTGGCGCCCCGCGCGTATCAAATCCGTCTCGGAACGCGTAATATTCCCGTCATCCGTCGTGAAGGTGCTTGTTACTTATCCCAAGTCACGGTAGCCATCTTCGTGTAAGCTACCCTGCCGTCCACACCGTGGGTTGCTCTCCAGTTTTTTATCGCGTCCGCGCCATTTTTTGAGATGTTTGATATTTAAAATTTCAGTTTTTTTGAAAATGACTTTCTTTGTTGTCGCAGAATATAACTATATTAAAATTGTTTTAATTTCTTTGTAATTTGGTGGAGATGTAGAGCTTGTATATTATTTATTAGAAAAGTTCTTAGGGTAAAAGAAATCGTTCATAAATTTCAGAGATATTTGAGGTTAAAACTATTTTAGCCCTCTTTTAAAATCGTAATTATTCGGAAACGCATTTATGTATACTAGAAAATGGAAATGATATGCGCTATGTCATAAAAACAGGGAAATGCGCCGATGCGCGCGTGTTGTATATCTGCTTTTGTTTTGTAATAGCCATTTATTATTTTTAAGGTTAGAACCTTTTCCTTACATCGGAAATTCCAGAAAGAGCACACAAATACGGTCAGGCATACTACTAGAGACAAGTACCCTATGTGTGAAATTTCACAAAGAAAATATAATTTGAAGTAAAGGTTATTTAGAAATTTTTAGGAAAAGGTTCGACGATAATATTACAATCAATTATTTTATTTATTTTACAGACATAATTAAAAAAAATCATACCCATTATTTTATTCACGTTTTATACATAATTTAAAAATTAATAATTTTTAATCTTCATAAATGAAATTAATTATAATTATGTCATAAATTGTTGCATTATAAATTTTGTTATTACAAATTAATTGAAGGAATAAGCAAATTAAGTTTGAGGAAGCCACGGGCCAATGAATTGGCAGCGGTTTTTTGTTTACAGTGTAATAATATTTGATACAAATGATATAAAATCAATATATGTTTTTATTGAAATGCAAATTGATAAATTTGTTTTAGCATTGCAAGACAAAGTGGGAAAATAAATATTTTTTTTATAAGGAAAATTAAACGTTAGATATCGTAGTTATTACTTACACTGTGTTGTTAATATTTATATATTACTTATAGCAAAATTCAAACGCGCTTCGCGCGTACTATTCTATTTTCATGGTCTGTGCACTATTTTTCACTATGATTTAGTTTTAGTTAGTATAAATGATAAAAAAAAGATACATTTTTTCAGTAAAAAATTAAATATTTGTATTCTATTTTAATTATTTAGTAGTTCTACAAACACTTAAGTTTCAAAATTGGAATCTAGTACATTTTCAATGTAAAACATTCAATTATTCGCGCTTTTTTCGAATATAACCCATCACATCGAGTCTTTAAATGAGGCACTACTTCAGGCTATCATTTTTTTTGAGAGAGCAAAAAAGCGAACTTATAGTACTAAAGGAACACCTGAATTAAAGCATATAACGAACCACTTAAATTCATGTTAATCCTACAGCAAATACAGAAATTAGACCTGTAAATATTCTACTGCTTTTAAATTTTTGTATTGAAAATTGTGAGTAAACTCTTACGCAAGAAATGATGTAAGAACTTATATAAGAACTTATTTAAGAACTTAGGTAATAACTTATATAAGGACTTGTAAGATCTTATGTAAGAACTTATATCGGAACTTATATCGGAACTTACACAAGAACTTATACAAGATCTTGTATATTATTTTCACTGCGGAACTTGCTTTCGGAGCGCCACCACGGCTCTGCGCCGTGCCCGTAGTCAGGTGCGCCATTTGTGCACCCCTCCACCGCGTGAGAGCGTATCGACATTGGCCCGCGCGGTGACTGTCAGCCCTCCGCGCTGTGCTGGCGTACAAGCCGCTGGACCGTGGCGATCATCTCATTTTGCCGTGATCGCGGACGGGCGCACACTGGGGCCGAAAGGTTCAAAACCACCTAGAGGTCATAATTCTCCACCGAATTTGAAAATTTAAAAACAGGAACTTTTGTGACAAAATACCAAAGACCGCTACGAAGCCTAATTTTGATAATATGAACCTATAAACCTACTTTATAACCTATAACCCCAAAATTTACACTTGTGATTCCCAAAAATGCTATAAAACTTCAATTTATAAGTCCTTGACACATGCTCTCTTAACCTTGATTCATAAAATTGGTCTACAGATTAAGTCTTGAGCCATTCTGTCAGAAATAGTGTATATTTTTAGGATATACATTGTATGTGGTTTAAATAACATTTTTCTCTTTTTTATAGCTGATTTTGGCCTCAGAAGCCACTAGGTGTAAGACCCCCTTAAGACTTATGAGGTTAGGGCTTATAGGTTTAGAGTTTATGAGTGCATGACTTACTGGATCAAAGGTAAAGAGTTCACGAGTAAAGGGCTTACAAATTAAAGGTTTATCGTATTTTTGGGATTTGCAGGTCAAAAATTGAATTGATTGGTTGATGTGATAGGATTATATGACTTCCTAGATTTATAGGTTAATTTTTTGGAAAATCAGGCTTCGTAGGGCTCTTCGATATTTGATAACGAATGTTCCTAAGCAAAAATTTTGAGATTCCGTTGAGAATTACGACCTCTAGGTGGTTTTGAACCAAAAAATCCGTATGGCCCCAGTGTGGGGCGGTCGGGTCGCGCGCGCGGCGGCCGGCAGCGCGGGCTCGCACATGCGGCCTGGTGGCATAGCGCGCGGGGCTAATAGAGCGCGAAGACGCTTTTATCGAAATTACTTTACTTACTTTTATCAGTTCTAATTGTGCTCTCGATAAGAGTAGACGTGTTTACATCGAGCTCCAGCCAAGTATGTAAATACTAGTTCAAGTGTGTTACTGTGTATAAGTGCGAACGTTAAAATCACTGATTTTCTCAATTTTGAATATAAATAGACATAAACTGCTAACCAAAATTCAAAATTTTATCTTTTTAATAAAAGTCAATCGGCTAACATGGCCGCTACTGAAAAAGTCACTTTGGCTTCGCCGATAAATACCGATAATAACGAAAAGTGGAACTCAGTTTATAAAAAACGACAAAGAAACAGCCCAGATGAAATAAAAGCTAATTTTAAAAAACGTCAAACGCAAATCAGAGACTACTGGCTAAGTAATCCAGTGGTGACTCAAAACAATTATGAAAAACTAGAACTCGCAGAGGATGTAGTTCCTGCAGGAGAAAATAGTGAGAATTCTAGTAAAGCGAGTGCTCAAAAATCACCACCAATCTTCGTAAGCGGAGTGGAGAATATAGCACCTTTGAAAACCCTTCTCGATAAAATAGCTGAGAATAACTACACTTTGAAAATACTTTCTAATAACGAGGTGAAAATTCTACCAAACTCCTCAGAAAAATATCTTCCAATAGTAGAAGAGCTCAAGAAGAAAAAAACTGAATTTTACACATACCAGAGGAAGCAAGACAAAAGTTATAAAACTGTTTTAAGACACATACACCCGTCAGCTGATACTGGAGAAATACAACAGGCAATAGAGGAACACGACCATAAAGTATTAAGAGTAACAAATATACGAGATCGATACACGCAAAAACCGTTACCCTTGTTCTTTGTAGAAATTCAACCCAATGATAACAATAAGGAAATATACAATATAGATAGATTATTGAATACAATCGTTAAATTTGAACCACGATATAAAAAAGAGATATACCTCAGTGTATTAAATGTCAAGGATTTGGTCACACCAAAAACTACTGCTACAGGAGTGCGGTATGCGTTAAATGTGCTGAAAAACATTTAACAAAAGACTGCTCGATAAAAGAAAAAATACAAGACGTTAAATGTGCAAACTGTGACGGTAATCATCCTGCTAGTTATAAAGGATGCATTGTTCGTAAGCAACTGCAACAAAAATTATTTCCTAAACTCAGAGAAAAACCGTAGTGCAAAACTCACAAAGTTATCCTCCAAATTTAAATAATTTTATTAAATCTAATATATCTTTCGCTCAAGCCACAAGCAGTCAACCAAAAAACATCATAACAGAATCTATACAAACAGAGACAGAATCCCAAATAATAACAAAAATAGCAGAAAAATCAAACACAAATAAACTCGAAGAAATGATGCTTCAAATGATGACAAGAATAGATACAATGTTAAACCTTCTTACAAGTTTGATAAATAAAATTCAATAATGAAATAAAAATAGCAGTCTGGAATGCGAACGGTTTAGCACAAAGAAGTCTTGAATTAAAGAAGTTTCTAATCGAACATAATATTGACGTAATGTTAATATCAGAAACTCATTTTACATATAAAAACTACTTGAAAATTCCAAACTATTTCATATATGATACAAAATGTCCTACTGGGAAAGCGCGCGGCGGAACTGCAATTATCATTAAATCTAATATTAAGCATTATGAAAATGTAAAACACATGGATGATTATCTGCAAGCAACCAGCGTAACTCTGGAAGATGTAAAAGGATCAATCACTCTATCAGCAATATATTGCCCACCTAAGCACATTATCAAAACAGAGATGTTTTCAAAATTCTTCGTAAGTCTTGGACACCGTTTCATTGCTGCCGGAGATTACAATGCTAAGCACCCATGGTGGGGGTCTAGATCTTCGGCTGGAACTCCACGAGGTAGACAGCTTTATGCAACTATGCAGTCACAGAATTTATTCCCGATTTCAACCGGAGAACCCACCTACTGGCCTACTGATAAAAATAAGACGCCGGACCTCCTTGATTTTGCCGTAGTAAAAGGTATCAACCCCGACTGTCTCACAGCTACATCCTGCTTAGATCTTTCGTCAGACCACTCACCGATCATTATTTCTTTTAAACAACAACAACTTAAAATGAACCAAAAAACACCACATTTGTACAATAAAAATACTAACTGGGGAAAATACAAAGAATATCTAAATAATAATCTAAACTGCAACATCTCACTTAAATCTATAGATGAACTCGAAAATGCAATAGAAGAACTCAACATACAAATACACAACGCCGCTAAAGAAGCTATCACATTATTTGAACATCCGGAAAAACAACAGCACATTGCTAAACACATACTTGAAAAAATACGTGAAAAGAGACAGTTAAGAAAAACTTGGCAAATTTATAGATCCAAACATATAAAAACTAAATTAAATAAATCAATTAAAGAATTAAAAACCTTGCTTATAGAAGAAAAAAATGTCGGCATCCAAAATTACTTACAAAACTTAACTGCAAATGAAGCAACTGAATATTCCCTCTGGAAAGCCACTAAAAAACTTAAACGTCCACTGCAACATATACCACCAATCAGGAAATCTAATGGAGATTGGGCCAGAAGCGAAACGGAAAAAGCTGATACGTTTGCAAACTATCTCAGTGAAGTTTTCAAGCCAATAAATCGAGAAATTACCGAACCACAAGAAGAAGAATTGTTTAAACAAGAAGATCACCATGCCCAAGTTAGTCCTTCAATAAACATCAAAATTAAAGAAGTGCAAAAGATAATCAAAGCCCTTAAGAACAAAAAATCACCTGGATACGACGGAATAAATGGCAAAATAATCAAGGAGTTACCACAGAAAGCGATCCGATTTCTTACTATTATATTAAATGCAGTCTTTCGTTTGTGTTATTTTCCAAGCCAATGGAAAGTTGCACAAATAATATTAATAGAAAAATTAGGCAAATGTCCAGACCTCGTTACGTCATATAGACCTATCAGTTTACTGCCAGCTATTTCAAAAATCTGCGAAAAACTTATTCTCAACAGACTCAATCCAATTATTCATTCCAAGAAGTTGATTCCTGATCACCAATTTGGCTTCCGCAACTGTCATGCTACAATTGAACAAGTTAACCGATTAACTGTAAAAATACAAGAGACCTTCGAAAATAAACAGTACTGCTCTGGAGCTTTTCTAGACGTTGCCCAAGCCTTTGACAAAGTATGGCACAAGGGATTACTCTATAAACTAAAGAAGTACTTTCCAAAAAATTTATATAAACTATTAAAATCATATTTAACAGACAGAACATTTCAAGTAAAAATTAACCAAACCGTAACAAAACTGTTCCCTATAAACGCCGGAGTACCTCAAGGAAGCGTGCTAGGCCCTACTTTGTATCTGCTGTATACTTCTGATCTACCTACAATGCAAGAAATCACTACAGCAACATATGCAGATGATACAGCAATTCTCACAAGTCATTCAAGTCCTGAAATAGCATCCGAAAAACTACAAAAATATTTAGATCTGATCAATATATGGTTTAAACAATGGAGAATTAAAGTCAATGAAACAAAATCAACTCATGTTACATTCACACTTTGTAAAAAGACTTGCCCCCACTCCTGCTAAATGATAAACCCATACCGCAAAGTGACAACGTTAAATATTTGGGAATACATCTGGATCGTCGCCTCACTTGGAGAAAACATATATGGACAAAACGAAAACAACTAAATCTCAAACTAAGAAAAATGTACTGGATACTAGGAAATAAATCTGAGTTAAAACTTGAAAATAAAATACTTATATACAAAACTATTCTTAAACCAGTGTGGACTTACGGAATTCAACTCTGGGGATCTGCAGCAACTTCTAATATTGAAATACTCGAAAGATTTCAATCCAAAATACTTAGAAACATAGTGCATGCTCCTTGGTTTGTCACAAATGAAATCATTAGGAATGACTTGAACATACGAACAGTCAAACAAGAAATAGAAGCACACTATAGTAGGTACAAGGAGAGACTAACAGAACATCCGAACCATCTGGCAGCAAATTTAATTGATGTAATCCGATCCAGTACAAGACTTAAAAAATATCAAATTATTAATGTGTAGTTGTAAAATGTTCTGTATACTAACGTATCATTATATTATTATAATATTATATTATCATAAATATTGTTCTCTTGTAAAAGCCTATATTTAAAGGATTTGTAACAGTATTAACCAGTGGGTCTAATACTCTCATGTTATTGTAAATACTTGTATACTATTTACTTATTGTCAACTAGACAGATTGTAAATAAACACGGTTGAAAAAAAAAAAAAAAAAAAAAACTTACTTTTATGAAATTACTTTCTCAAAGTTTTGACAATACTGTAGACTGAAGTTTATAATTATATGAAGCTAACTTGAATATTATTATTATAACATATGCAATAAAATTCTCAAAAACGCTGAAAAATGTTTCAAAGCACATTTAAAAAATGGTTTTTAAACATTTAGGTGCTATTAGGGTCTATATTTTTAACTAGAAAAATTGACAAAATTTAAAAAATAAGAGAAAAATAAAATACATAAGTGTAAAGGCCAAATCTTCCTATAAATATTACTATAGTAAATGCAGAAATGCGAGCTGGACAAATGGTCATAAACTCCAGACGGGATAAGGGTTTCCCTGGCCTAATTATCTTTACACTTTCCACACGGCGATATATACCTTAAGATAGCGATTAATAGGTAAATATTCCAAAAATGGAAGTACAACAGGACATTCGCCACCAAGACGGTTCTAGATTGGTAATTAAGGTTTATTATATGTTGTAACGGCCTGCGCGTGTACGTGCCCGGGTGTGTGTGTATCGGTGTGCGCGAACGAGACAGGAGGCGAGTCTCGGCACACCGCGTCGGCACACACAGATACCCGAAAGTAAACATCTCTCAACCTTGCGCGAAGGACAAGGCCGAGAGATGCTTGTGCGTGCCGACGAAGCAGCAGGTGATTAGTATCGTTTCGGCCAGTCCCGCGAGCGATAGCCTGCCCGAATACGTGCTTCAACTCGAGTCGAGAGAACGAGAGAGAGGGGAGAGTCGCGAGAAAAGAGCGCGTGTGTGCAGTGGGGTGCACCGCGGGATTGCAACTGTGCAGTGCCGAGAGCGAGTGCGAGCGAGGGCGCGGCGCAGCAGCGCAGCCGAGAAACAGAGAGAGAGAGAGTGAGAGAGTCACCGTCGGCAGCAACCGCGGCCGAGTGAGAGGGAGAGAGAGAGAGACGCCGGCCTATCCTCTGCTACGGTCGGACTGCCCGCGTAGGAGAGAGAGAGAGAGAGAGAGAGAGAGAGAGAGAGAGAGAGAGAGAGAGAGAGAGAGAGAGAGAGAGAGAGAGAGAGAGAGAGAGAGAGAGAGAGAGAGAGAGAGAGAGAGAGAGAGAGAGAGAGAGAGAGAGAGAGAGAGAGAGAGAGAGAGAGAGAGAGAGAGAGAGAGAGAGAGAGAGAGAGAGAGAGAGAGAGAGAGAGAGAGAGAGAGAGAGAGAGAGAGAGAGAGAGAGAGACGACGCCAGAGGCGTTCGACACCGCCCGGCCTGACTCTGCATCAGCCGGGTCTTCGCGAGGTAAGTCCTGGCCAGGCGCTAGTGCGCTCTCCCCGCGGACGACGAGCGTCCGGAGAGCGAGACTCGGGCGAGCGAGCGAGGCTCACCGACGCGCGCGTGTGGGTCGGTCGCGCGCGGCGACCGGCCGACGTCGGTGCGAGCCGCCTTTGCGTGTTCGTGTACACGGTCGCGTGTACTCGCCCTCCGCGTGCGCGGGCGCACCACCCATATCGGCGCGTATCACAGTTCCTCTGCCCGAGGGGCAATAAAGGTAAAGTCCTTGTTTTAAGAACGCGTACGCGAGTGATTTAATATCCCGATCCCTTTTCCTAGTCGGTGGCGCGGCGGTAGAGAATACCACCGGCCTCCGCGGGCGCGAGTACGCGGTACTCGCGCAATTCTGAGCAGCCGAGGAAGCACGCGCGAGAGAGAGAAAGCGCGACAGTGAAGCCGTGCGTTGTAACGCCGGCAGGTACGGCTGCCGACGAAGGCAGCCGACGGCGAGCGACGGCGCGCAGGCAAGGACGAGGAGATTTCGCCGAGGGTTGGCACGAGCAAGTGCTCGAGCCCCACTTCTTTGCTGCGCCATTCATCGGCAATTCCGCTTCGAGGAAGCGAATAACCGCGCAATACCTGCCCCGTTACAATATCTTAAAAATTCAGGAATTCAGTTATACGTAATAAAAACTATAAAGCGAAGGACGCTTGTAAAGAATATCAAGTTATTTATGTTTACCTATAATAGACAATAAGAAAATGAAATTTTTAAAATCGGAAAATCACAATAAAACAAAAAAGAATACAATACTCAAACTCGCACATCCTAATCCCATACACTTCATGCCCTCACATGCTGAACTTTACACCCCGGTCCCACAACCATACCCCACATCCCCCAGTCCCACACATCCTTATCCCACGCATGCTAATCCCATACACCCCAAACCCACACATCCTGAACCCTGAAAAATTTTTCTCAAGGGCAAAATGATTTTTTAACGTAAACTTTAAGATCGTTGAAGCTTCTGTTATAAATGTATTAACCTTACTTTTTGCGCTACCCAGAAACAACGACGTGGACGTAGTAAGGATTATTTCCTTTGGGGTGCTTAATTGAAGTGAGTCCCCTTGCCTCTCACTGGTCGGGATGCTTGATTATAGCGAGTGCCCTTGCCTCTCACTGTTCGAGGTACTTGATTATAGTGAGTCCCCTCGCCTCTCACTAACGTAAATAAATTTTTATTTATCCTCGAAGCAAGTGTTCGAAATGACGACCATTTGCTTCAAGGCACATAGTCAAACGCCTTTGAAAATGGCGAACTGTGTTCTGCAAAGTTTGTCTGGGAATAGCAGCGCATGCTCGACGAATCCTATCCTGCATATCTGCCCTTGTAGTGGGTTGTTGCTCAAAAACAGCATTTTTTAAATACCCCCATAAATAGAAATCTGGTGATGTAAGATCGGGTGAGCAAGCAGGCCAGTTAACCGGACCTCCTCGACCAATCCATCTGTTACCATAGTGCTCATTCAAAAAAGCCCTTACAATTCGAACGAAATGTGGTGCTGCGCCGTCCTGCTGGAGCCACAATCTTCATCGCGTTTCTAAATCAACATCTTCCATCAATCCAGGTAGTTCATCTCTTATTAGCATCAAATAGGTATGTTGATTTACATTTGCTTCAAAAAAAAAGGGCCAATCAAATATCCATTGATAATCCCGCACCATACCATAATACTCCAACGTTTTTGATGGTTTACAGTTCTGACCCAATGAGGATTCACATCAGACCAATAACGGCAATTATGCCTATTCAGTTCCCCATCACTTTGAAATTGTGCCTCATCAGAAAAAAGAACAAAATGAAAAAAGTCTGGATCATTTTCTATCATTTGTAAACCCCATTGGCAAAACACAATACGCTGTTGGAAATGCTGAAACTGTAGCTCTTGAACCAAAGTAATATGATACGCGTGATGTTGAAGCACCTTCATAATCCTTAAAAAAAGTATTTCTTGGAATACCAATTTCCCTTTCGACTCGACGAGCGCTAATGTGTGGGTCAAGATGAATTATTGCAAGGATAGTTACAACTCGATTATCATTTTCATCATACTCATAGCGCCTACGTTGGCGAACCATGTGTCCACCACGAGCTTTTTGAGTTAAACGTCTGATAGCTCTATCGTCAGGATGTCGTCTATCAGGATAGCGTTCAGTATAAAGTCTTGCCGCACCACGATAATTATTTTGGCTTGCACCTAAAACCAAAATCATATCAACGATCCCGTTGAGCGGATAGTCAGCCATTTCAGAACCAGCTATTAATTACTATTAAATTTAAATAGTAAAATGGTATAAAAATATTAATAATTATAAGGCTCGCCCGGATACGGTCGCGCCTAAAAAGGAAAAGCGTTGGAAAATTAAGGTAACTTTAATTAACTAACTGTAATTGCCATAAATACTTCGTTTGTCACACTTTTTTAATTTTAAAGTTTAAAATAAAATAATCGTTAAAACATTAAAGGTATTCAATTCAATAAAGCATTATTTCTTATTTTAATTGCAAATAAAACTAAAACTTCCTTTTATTCTTCTTTTGTTTTATGTAAATAATGTGAATTAATAGCGTTCGAATTTCAGAAATACTAATTTTGATAATGTAATCATTAAAAACACATCTACGAAGAAAATAGGTTCCGTCAATGGTTCTTTTAAATTTATTTTTCAGGTTCCAGCAGGATAGTGGAGCACCACATTTCACGCTCATAATAACAGCATTTTTTGATAAACACTTTAGTATTAGATGGATTGGTTGAGGAGGTCCGGTGAAATGACTTGCTTCTTCATCCCATACTTCACCATCAGACTTTTGTTTATGGGGGTATTTGAAAAATGCTATTTTTGAGCAACAACCCACTACAAGAGCAGATATGAAGGATAGAATTCGTCGAGCATGCGCTGCCATTCCGAGACAAACTTTGCAAAACACAGTTCGCCATTTTGAAAGGCGTTTGACTATGTGCCTTAAAGCAAATGATCGTAATTTCGAACACTTCCTTCGGGGTTAAATAAAAATTTATTTACATTAGCGAGAGGCGAGGGGAGTCACTATAATCAAGCACCCCGAACAGTGAGAGGCAAGGGGACTCACTATAATCAAGCACCTCGAACAGTAAGAGGCAAGGAGACTCACTATAATCAAGCACCCCGACCAGTGAGAGGCAAGGGCACTCACTTTAATTAAGCACCCCAAAGGAAACAATCCTTACTACGTCCACGTCGTTGTTTCTGGGTAGCGCAAAAAGTAAGGTTAATACATTTATAACAGAAGCTTCAACGATCTTAAAGTTTCCGTTAAAAAATCATTTTGCCCTTGAGAAAAATTTTTCAAGGTTCAGGATGTGTGAGATTAGGATGCGTCGGGTAGGGATGTGTGGGACTGGGGGGTGTGGGGTATGGTTATGGGACCGGGGTGTAACAGTTCAGCATGTGAGGGCATGAAGTGTGTGGGGTTAGGATGTGCGAGTTTGAGTTTTGTTTACTAGGATGTGTAAGTTTTGGGTGTGTGGGTTCCTCTATTAAGCCTACGATCAATTTGAACCAGCTTAGCCTGTGGTTCATGGAAAAAAAACGACTTTAAACGGACTTTTCTGAGTTTGACCTAGATTTGACCTTGAAATGACCTTGGAAAAAATTTCTCAATATGATTTTGAACATAAAATTTCCTGCTCTTTCCGAATCCGGGGTCAAAAGTAGGTGTTTCCATATGAAAAAACCACTTTGACCTTGAAATAACCTCAAAGGTCAAGTTCAAGGTCAAAGACGTTAGCGCCCTTATATGGCCCCCTTTGTCCCCTATAACTTTTGTCTGAACCATTTTTCTCTATCTGGCTTAGGTTCCGAGAAATCCGGGTGCGGCGATTAAAATGGGTACCGTGTATATATATATATATATATATATATATATATATATATATATATATATATATATATATATATATATATATATATATATATATATATAAACCGTGTGTGGTAGAAGTGGAAGAACCGACCAGCGTGGGTGCGACTAAGAGAGAGATAGAGAGAGACCGATCCCGCGCCGCATCTGCCACGAGAGCGAGGGAGATAGAGAGCAGCGAGCCGGCAGCGAGCCTACCTGCCGAGACCCCAGCGAGAGCGAGAGAGAGAGAGAAAGCACAACTACTGTGCGAGAGACAGAGAGCGAGACAAAGTCGAGTGCATCGGCCGCTCCTTCAAAACGTAAGTTTTCTGCTCTCTTCTCGCGTGATTATTGTAAAGGCCTGAACGGAAATAGCTCCGTGCAAGCTTTCTGTGCCGTGTACGTGCGAGTGCGTGTCAGCCCGTCGTACTTAAGGGGGCTAGACACCTTTTTTCTCTGAAATAAGAAGTCACATTTTAATACATAAATGTAAACTAATTATTTCATACTTTTTACATATAAAAGTGGGTATATTTACCTTACCTTAAAACTTTCTCCGATGGGCCTTTTATATGGTCCAGAACCATAGTCATCGATGAAACAAGTTTTTTCACTAACCGTAAGCTTTGAAATTTTCCTGTGGATGGCTGACTCCAGATTTGAACTAAATTACTCCTGAATAGTATAATTGTCATATGAGTGTAGGGATTTAGGATTAAATGTCGGAAAAAATTTTTACATCAGAAAAATTATGAAAAAATATAAAAAATTTAAAAAAATTAAAAAAAAAACTTGAAAAACAGCACAATATTTTTTTCTCATTTGATAAAAAATCCCTACACTCATATGACAATTATACTATTCAGGAGTAATTTAGTTCAAATCTGGTGTCAATCCATCCACAGGAAAATTTCAAATCTTACGGTTAGTGAAAAAACTTGTTTCATCGATGACTATGGTTCTGGACCATATAAAAGGCCCATCGGAGAAAGTTTTAAGGTAAGGTAAATATACCCAATTTTATATGTAAAAAGTATGAAATAATTAGTTTACATTTATGTATTAAAATGTGACTTCTTATTTCAGAGAGAAAAGGTGTCTAGCCCCCTTAACACAGCGCGCAAGAACAGCAGCTTCGCCGCGCGTCGTAACGTTCGCGCGTTTGAATTGTAACCGTTCGCGAGCGAACTAACCCATTGTTTTAACTGGACTTGCGTAGTGCGTGTATAACGCTTAAGTTTCTCAATACAGTGTTAATTCTCGTTACTCATTACGTTGTTATTTATTCAACCCGTCCTTCTCCCGGATACCACCGCCTCCGCGGGAAAACGACGCCGCCGGTTGTTTCCATATCTGAGCATAGCGGCCGCGCGCTTTACTCTTCGAGCGCGCGCTTTTCACACAGCGATCCAATAAGTTGGAAAGCGATGTTCGCGTGCGATCTTAGCGTTATTTTCGGCATTCGAGGAGCTGATCCCCGGGCAAGCCATTTTAGTCTGACACCCGCGGCACCGTGTTTTAGGACGTCGCTGGCCTGTGGCTTTTTTGGGATTTTTCCCCAGAAGCTATCCCGTTACAACTGGCGCCACAACTTTTTTGGGGTGGAGAAGGACCCGCGGCGCGTACGTGATTCGCGGTGAAGCATGGGGCGACGAAGCTCAGCAGCGTAGCTGAGCGTAAACTGCATAGAAAGGCTCTTCGTGCCGCAGCTCGTAGGCGCGTGTGTGCGTGTGCGTGACACAGCCGTGCTGTTGCGAGAGGGCGGTCGAGAGGTTAGGCGAGCAATGACCCAGAGTGCCGACGAGGAGAGATCTCGATCGCGGAAATTTTTGTTCGTTAATTAATTGTTTTTAACAATTAAAAATTAAAAAAACAAGTTTTTTTAATTAATTTTTTTTCTCGCCCTTCTTATAAGCATTATTATTATTTTTTTTGGACGGAAAATAAAATTTTGTTTTCTTCTCGTGTAGTTCGTGGGAAATCGAAAGAAAGTCGGCAAACACTCTCGGAGCAAAATGTTAACTATGCGCCCGAGTAAAAATTCGAGCGCAAAAGTCCCCTCGAACTTTAAAATTGTATTTAATTTTTTTTAGGTGAAAATTATATTCATTTATGTGTTTTTTTCACATATATTTATTTTAGAATTATAAATGCGAGCACCTGAGCATAATTAATTACAAATAGTAATTAACTACAAAAATAGATTTTATTTTTTTTAGAGCCGCATACGGGAAACCCTCGTGCGTTATCGCGGTTAAGAGCAACCGCCGTAGTTCTTAGAAAATAACCCTGGTTCGCGTTGAAAAAGCTAGCTCAAGGGTTGAAAAGGCAAACTCTCTCTGCTATCAATCCGGATACTACTCGAGCTAGAAAAATAAGTTAGTGGGGAAGCGCACTGCCAATTGACATCATGGCCCGCTCATCGCAGTTTGCGGAATCTGCGATACTCAATTGGGTGTATACGCAGCCCGAAGAGGAGATGAACGAGGCCATGCAAGCCTTTGACCTGAAACAGTATGATCTGCAGTCAGTGAATATGCTGACAATAGTCAGGTGGCTTATGGGCGATTATAGTGCCACCGATTTCGTGCCAGAGCCGGAGTTGTCGGAGTAGCAAGCGTTTGCCAAACGTGAGAAGTCCCGAAGGGCGCTCATCGACTTAACGTTGATGAATAAGTCTGGGTCGAAAATTGTGAATCCAAATACCGATCTAGACTACTCGCACTCGTTCATAACCCTTCGGGATGATCCGATAGTTATGCAAAAACTGTCGGAATCTCGGAGGATGAACGTGCCACCACAAGCACATAATGCAGTGGTGGAGCCAGCGGAAGAGGCAAACGGTCAGGAGGATTCCGGGACAGAGCCGTCGAGCTCTGCAGCATAATGACGAGAGTACCTCGTCGTATATCAGATTTGCTAGAGCTCGGCATTTCTCTATCCTAGCAATGAATAGCTCGACACTCTGCTCCTTTGGGGACCCTGAGAACTTGATGTGCTATTTACGGACTATTTGTCCCACATCTCGGTTCGTCTGTTGAGGGACATACGTCTGCCTCGTAGACTGGTACTGGGTAGCGCCCATCCCTCCCTGACGCTATGGGGGAATTCTATTGCTATTCCTCCTAGCATCTATCGAGAACTGGTTATTCGGACTGCTACTGTCGAAATCGGCATATGTAAACGTATCTTGTAAGTTCAGCACCCATTGGGATACCTCCAACGGGAGCCGACGAACTGCTCCAACAGCAACCGCTACCGCAGCAGCAGACGGAGCAACACCGATGGCAGCAGCAACAGCAGTAGATGGAGCAACAGCTGTCAGAGCAGCTCTTACATCAGAGACCAAGGGCAACTCAGTCCAATTGTCTGAAGGAGAGAGAGAGAAGAAGTGCCCCCTACGCAATCAAATGAAGTCAACCAGGAAGCTTCTTCAAGATGGAAGCTCCAAGTAGGAGTAGCTGGCTATAGGCTAGGGGCAATCTTCGATACAAAAGCGTCCTAGACTGGGATGAATTCTATCGTCTGACGGCTCGCTACAGTCTGCGGAAAAGAATTAATCCCAGCCAGCGACCTAACGGCACGGGTAGCAAATGGGCAGAGCATAGCGGTGGTTGCCTATGCATATCGGCCCATAGTCGTGGCCGGCGCACAGTGGGACGAAACGATGAAAAATGGACAAAAATCGAATTCCACGCCATTTTAAATTAGACCGAGCTCAATTTTGTTTTAAAATGATCCTTATATAATCACCTTCCAAGCTACTACGCGGATTTTCGATATTTGCTATTGCATATTTTTATATAACCAATTAAAAAAATAACTATTCTCCTCCTAATTATGCTCCGTTGAACCTTTACCATCTAAGCGTCATTCATGGGAACTTTTAATACCAAAGTTGTACAAACAGACCAATGAGATAGCGATCTTATCCTTGGAATTATTTCTCAAGGTCATTTGAAGTCGAAGCCTTCTTTTTACAATTTAAATAAATAAATGAAATTTATCAAACGGATGTTGAGTAAACACTCATTGAAGACCTTGAACTCCACCTTGGTATCAATAGTCAGTTATTTTAAGGTCAAAACTTATTTACTACATTCTGAGTGGTTAACTTTGACAGGAAAGCATTTATATAAGAATTTCCTCTGAGGTTGTTGAAGTCTGTAGTATATCCTCATTCATGACCTTGAATACGATCTTCACGTCAATCGTCAATGGTACAAAATCTTTTCCGATAGTCAGTTTTTTTTCAGAAATAGGCATCTAGTCAGCTACTGCGGTCACTCATCATAAATCGGGGATCAGCTTGACTACCCGGGAGATAAGTAGGAGTTCGTTGGGTATGAATAGGAGTGTAAATATGATAATTTCTTATTGTCGATTTTTCATACAAGAATGTCACTTAGTAGCTATTGTCGTCACGTAGGCAGACTTGCAGTCTGCCGGCACGTATAGTGCTCGATCCGCGCGGCGTCGGATACCCGATCTTCCGTCGACATCGGCCGTCGTGGCGTGTTCCGTGGACTAGCAAAAGTGCAGCTTTTGCATTTCTGGTCTCAGAACATCCGGCCTCCCTCCACACGTTTTTTGGACGGAGGAAGCCGGCGGAACGGACGCCCTCGTCAGTCGGGAACGAGCCGCCGCGAGACCCTCTCTCTCTCTCTCTTTCGAATCTCCAAGGAAATAAAGAGAACCTACGTCCGTAACAGACTGGTGGCACCGATGTTTACCAAACAGACCTTACGGGTCAAAACTTCTACAACTTCTTTTGGGAGAGAGGAGTCCTTTCCCGATCGTTAATAAGTGAATTTTTTTTGACGCGGCAAGTGACAATTTTTCAATTTAACTCTAATCAGCGGAGATCGGTGCAAGCAGCCAGGTCTTACGCAACATGCTACAACTCATTGTACTCAGCGCCGTCTTGAAACTGTAAGTATTTTTTTATTTTTTCCCCCTTATTTTCAATTCCCTCGGGTAGAAAAACATAAACAATTAAAACGTAACTGCGCAAATTTGTATGCATACACACATTTACTTAGCATTAATTGTGCAAACTTTTTTATACCCGTATTACATACTTCTGCTTTTTATACATAATATATTTATATACATTTCTATTTATATAAAATTGTACCTTGATTGTATAAATTTGAACATACATAGTTTATACATAAATTTTATGCATCGATTTTGATTATACCTATCATTATTATATTATTATCAAAAATATATCACTCAATATGGCCTTTTCAAATTTATTCGCGAGATCAAATAGCGAGAAAAATCTAACAAATTCTTTGAAAACGGGAGCGCTTAAAAAACATACCTTAAAAAATTCAAAGTTTTCCAGTACACTTGACATTACGCAAGAAGGTAATTCATCTATACAGCCTTATATTACGGCCGATAAACCAACTTCGACTATACGTAACTGCCCGACCGATATTAAATCTAAAGTACTTTTGCATTATCTTAATGACGATGAATTAAAAGATATTGTACGTGAAATTCAAATGAGTGTCAACGCGTCAGGTTCACAAAGCCCAGGCGCTGCTCATATTACTTCCTCGGCAAACGAAAACGCTACAAAGCTTACGTCATCACACAGCATTTTACGAAATGAAAAAGATTTTACGTGGCCGCCGGAAAATGATCTATTTTTAAGTGCATCTAGCGATCCCTTTTCTCCGCAATCTACCTCGCAACCCACTTGGCCACCCCTTCAAACATCTCGTCCAAAAAATTTCTCCTCGCAGTATACAAATTCGCCGGTTAATTATAAGACCACGGAGCCTACTTTTTCGCTAAATAACCCGCGTTCATCGTATCTACAACACGTAACCGAACAACCAAAATACGAATACTTTATGGATCGTTGGCAAAAACCGAATAAATCAGACGTAATAATATTGCCAAAACATATACATTTCAATAAATTACCAAATAACAGCTCGTATTTCGATACCCCCCCTCTCGCTACAAATATACATGATAATTTTCAAATGCCAATAGGAACTGAGACATTTTCGCGTTCTGATGCCCCATCGCACAACCCGTATATGATTTCTCGCGATCAACATTCGGGCTTTTCCCTTTCAAAATCAATAAGCCGAATCCCTAATTTCGACGGGAACCCAGACAAACTGCCCTTGTTCGGCGCGGTTGTTAGAAAAATTTTACACAAATTCTCAAATAACGAAGAAGACATTTTATTCGGGTTACCAAATAAATTAACTGGAAGTGCGGCCGACGGTTATTTGGCAATTCTACACCAATATAACTCAGTTGAGCGATTTTTATCAGACCTAACGATACAGTATGGCAACATAGGGCTCGCGGATGATATAATAGGCCAGCTTAAAATTGTCCAATACCAACCAGGAGAGTCGATTGGCGATTACGGCTTGCGTGTTCAAAAACTCCTAAACCGGCTCACGACAATTTACGATTCCTTCCCCGACTTACACCCCGCAGAAAGAGCGATTCGTAAGCATGCAGCCGAGCGAGACGCTCTCGAATATTTTCTGCTAGGGCTCCCACCTCCTCTTGATCACCATGTTAGATTCGAAATGCCCACCTCATTGCGAGAAGCAACTCATTATGCGACAAAATACGAAAGCAGGCTAATAGTACGCAGACTATACGGGAACAATTACGCACATAATGCACAGTTAGTTACGCCCTCCAGAGAGGATTTATCTATATCAACGACACAAAATTCGCATGTACAACAACAAGCAGCGATGCTTCCTCCTTCAACTACCCCAGTAGCCAATATTTTAATAGCCAAAACCAAACTACAGTGTTCTTATTGCGGAAAACCAGGCCACGAAGAGGGCGATTGCTTGAAGCGTCAATATGAAACAACAATCTGTAAATTTTGCAAAAGGAACGACCATTCATGGTCAGAGTGTACTATACTCCGCAAGCTTGTTAGAACTGGCGCAATTAGGATCGAAAATTTTCCCAACTATAATAATATACCGAACAACCATTCGCAATATAATAATGAACGTAGCAACTCTAGAGCTCATCCTTATAATAACTATAATAATAATAATAAGTAACCGTAATAACAATCAAAATTTTCGCAATAACAACGGGAACAACAATCGTGATTATGATCAGCGCGCAAATAACAATCACTTGGGTAAGCCGCCCGAAAATCGCGAATCTTTGCCGAACAGAAAAAACTCGGCCGAGCAGATTGAAAATGCGAACTCTACTCCTGTACAAAGAGCTGATATATCTTCAAATAATTTCACCACAGATAGCAACAATCAGACAACTAACGGTCATTTGAACGCGTAAACTGCTTGATACATTCCTCAAGTGTCGAGCAGTCTAATTTAAAAGTAGCTAATATTAAACTTATTTGCACAGGACGCATACCACCCATTGTTTGTTTTAGAAGTACTTATTTTAAAGCCGGCCAGGCAAAATTTTATTTAGATACCGGCGCAGATATTTCATTTATAAAGAACGGTCTCTTAACAGAAAGCATTAATTTAGATCGTAATAATATTTTAGAAATAATGGGCGTTACTGCCGGAGTTAGTACCGCCCTCGGCCGAACGGATATTGTTTTATATAATTCATCGTGCGAAATACACGTAGTCCCCGATAATTTTTCGATTGAGACAGATGGTCTTATCGGTATCTTATCTCCTTACCAAATACGGGCTTCGCATTAATGCCGCCGACAAATCATTAGTATTTTTGAGTATAACTTTCCCGTTCGAGCAAGAAGAGGGTAAAGTGATATCCGGTCGTACGCGTCATGTCATTTGCACCAGTCCCTCTAAGCCCGGTCCGAATGCCCATTGGGTGCCCCTTATGAATTTAGCCCCAGGCAAAAATAATGACCGTATGGATTACGCCAATAGCATTAACACAAAAAATATTATAGCAAATAAATATAGTGTCGATGAGGATGACGCTCCTAAAAATAGAAATAATTTAGATCTCCGTTCAATTAAAGAATTATTAACGGAGGCAGCACTTAATGTGCTAAGTAATGGAAACAAAGATTCCGAAGGCTCTCAAAGTAATAAAATAGAAAGGACCGAAAAGAATTTTTCCTTAGTTCACAAAAAAGGTTACAACAAGGAAGAAATTCATCATATTAAAGATTTAATTTTCGAAAAACCAGTAATAGGAGATGGAGTAGAAAATCCAGAAAAATCTCGGCAGAAATTATATGAATTAGCCGACAAGCATGAGAATGAAGGAAGTGGAGCCAAATTGGATCGCCGCGAGCTCAAATTTTTATCTCGCGTGTGATCAGGAAGCAGACAAAAATAAAAAAAACTATGACGAGTTCTGATGACAGCCAATTCCTGCAAGTAAAATTTGAAGGCAAGAGTCATTTACTGACACAGATAGCGATGATTATAAAGATAAAGTCATTATTATTTATAAAAAGAACAACTTCTTGGTCGTTCGTAACGAGGAAAATAATTCCTACCTTTGCCAAACAAAACAAAATATTAGCAAACGAAATAAAAAAATTAGGATCCGATGGCTTACCGAAACTGACGACAATGAAAATTTATGCTTCAAGGATTATTTGGATTGGATTGATTTTGAGTGCATTTTGTCAAATGTAAAATTAAACTAAGTAAAAGATAAGTACGAAATAAATGAAAATGAGCATTCGAAAATTCTTAAAGTTTTAAAACAATCAATAAAAAAAGCACCAAAATCAAACCAAAATGGAGACTCTAAAGCTAGTAAAAATGCGTTATTACAAAACAAACGTAAATACAACAAAAAATCTAAACCACAGAGAAAGTGTCCCGTTATACAACCGTTAATTATAAATCCAACAGAGATGTCAAATGATCGGAGCAAATTTTAAGTCAAGTAATAACAGACAAGAAGTTGACATACATGAGAAACAGCGATCATTTACAAAAAGGTATTGTTGCAACTAGCTCAGTTCTAATCGAAGATCAACAAATACCAGTGCCACACGATAAGTCAAACCGGCCCTTAAAGCCACACCTCTTCATCGACTTCCTGACGAATTTATAAGCATGAATAAAGCTCCCGTCCCATCCGAATCCTTGGAAATCATTAATAGTAATAACAATATTTTACCTAGCAAAAATTCATCCTCAAAACTTTCTAACTCGTCACACTCCTTAATTAATAATGAATTTTCACTCGACCAAAATACCTCTTTCCCGCGTTCGCAACCAACAAAAATTAACCAAAATCAATCGCTGTCTAACGACCAAATCCCGCAATTAACAAATAAGTTTAAGGGTCAGCTGGTTATAGATATTAATGAACGCAGTGTTTCTGGCAAAAACGCCATCCAAATAAATGTATGGGAAATAGACACAGAAAATTCCTTAGTATCAGTTCTCAATGATAACAACAAGGAAGAGAGCGAAGAGATAGCGGTATTGTACGGTCATCATAATACAAATGATGACGTATAGTATACGATAAGATTGACGGTGGATGCACGCTGGACCTAGCATCGCACTTATCAGCTGACAATGCTTACCGCACCGTCTCACCTACTTAAAATGCAGTCTACTATAATAAAGTAAAATTTAAACAGGCAGGGACTACAAAAATTGTCTATATTAATAGAATTAAACGGGTAATTACTGTAAAATATCCTCTCCCGCATATCGCTTAAAATCCCTACGTTATAACTTGATATTTTTTTTTAAATATAAAAATTTACGTATTGCCAATATGGACCCCCGTTAAAGGTTCTTTTTTCTTTTATCTTTTTTCTTTTTTACGCGGTTTTCTCTAATTGCTGTGAGCTAATTATTTATACCTATTTTTATAATACATTTTTTTAGAGCGTTAATAATTACAATAAAAGTATATGTGTATATTTATGCATAAAATACCTACAAGGAAACCAAATAATAATAAACAAATACTAAAATTAAACTACCGGATTGAGATGTGTGCCACTGACTATATACTAAGCTGGTTCTTTTACACCAGTGCTCAACCGAGTGATTCTAAAACTCTGGTCAATTATCATGAATTTACAATAGATTTTCATAACATCATATTACCAAGGCGAATATTTGTCAATAAACTTCTAGCGTAACAATTCACCCATACAAATATTACATAAACTAGCATAGTAATAGTTTTAAGGATACGAAATAAATATAAATCAATGGCAACAATATGATTTTACATTTATTATTGTGAACACGTTATACGTTAAAATATAGAAACTTTGATGAAAATCCATAACGTTAACCCCATGTAATAATAAGATATCAAATAAAACAAAAGTAGAGAACAAAGACAAAAAAAAGTAAAGTAAAAGCAAAACTATTCCTCTCAAACAATTAATGGTCAACACGAAAAATAAAACAACACTTAAACTCGTTGAGAACTATTGCAAACTCTAGAAATGTTGACAAGTTATAGGATCAATTGACGACCTTATTCGAAATTACCATCACCAAAACACTGCCTATAAGTCTGCAGTTCATATGAAACAAATACCGTAAGATGAGAAATTCTTAATTTCTTCAGCATAATTGCCATTGAAAACAAAAGTTCCATCTGTGGAGTCAAAAATAAATAAATAAAATCCACAGTACTCCAAAAAAAAAAAAAAATCGAATACTAAACATAACACAAGGGACCCTTTAGTAAGTTCTTATGGAACCGTCAGTGGCAGACGCTATACGAAATTCAGCACGTTATTCTGGTTACTCATATAGTGACTAAATATAGTAAAAGAAAAAGGAACGAAAACTCGTCTTCTATGTCATCTTGATCCATCATGAATTGATGTCAGCTATTTCTAGTCAACTACACTACAGCAAAATAAGTACTTAAAGCATATCAATATTTAAATCATCAATAATTATTTGAAGGAATAATCCCCAAGAAAATTAAATATCTAAGTAAATAAATAAATAACAAAAAAAATATATATGTACATAGATGTATAATTTTATTTTTAAAAGTTTCTATAGGATAAACATACAAAGTGGCCCAACTACAATTTGTCTATTAATCTTAAGTCCTTAGATTAAGTAAAAAGTAAATATACGAATTTAGAATATAATCATATCTGCAAATGAAAATCTATTGAGATCGCGTTAGTTTTTTAATATTTTTTTACTAGACATTGTTTATTGACTCTAACCCATTCACTCGGCTGTTTGCATTGTGTTGTTAAAAGATGTTCAATCTAAACACATCAACCACAAAAATTATATATTTGGTTTCCAAGTGTCTTAAATTAATTATAGGCTACATGTCACTTTAGTCAAAATATTAGCATTACAGAACCTTATCAATTTCAGGGCATATAATTTCCCTAAAATCAGGCTCTCCGCTCCGCAAAATTATTCAAAAAGCTCGGGAGTTCAGTGACTCTCCAGCTTCAGGAAGACTATAGCTATTTTAAAAACACCATTACAACCTATGGAGGCTCTTTTGCAGGTTTATGCGCAGTTGTCGTATTGTGCTGTTTTTCGCGAGGGGCCCCCCTCTTTCTAATATGTCTAGAATGATTCTAGGTAGTTCTAAGCAAAGAGATAACGCAGAGAACCGACACTCTGTCACCATAGTATCACCTCCTTCACAAGCACAGGCCCTACGCAAGCGATTACGTTCAGGGTGATAATGCCACCCGGCATTGACACTACCGCAGAAACACAACAGCAGCATCTTATCCCATCCAATAACTTTAGAGCCGAGTCTGCACGATCCACATCGCTACAAGAATTATAAAGAAGATATTAATGTTTTTAAAACTTGAAACTGTTATGCCATATTATTAATTTGTGACCTTTTATATTGTATATTATAAAGAATAATTAATATTGTAAAGAAAGAGGGAGAGAGAGACACATAATTATTGTATAATAAACACACTTAACGCAGACACTCACTTATACGAAATCACAGCACTAACACCTGAGACTCTCCGGAGATAAGGGAATTTTTGTAGCCGCGAACAGATACACTTACACACACATATTGCGTATAATATTTCAAGTCTCAAATTGCGATAAGTAGCTAACCGACGGGGCCGTCGTTTCCGCGGTTTCAGACATGTCACGTAGGCAGACTTGCAGTCTGCCGGCACGCGTAGTGCTCGATCCGCACGGCGTCGGATACACGATCTTCCGTCGACGTCGGCCGTCGTGGGGTGTTCTGGGGACTAGCAAAAGCGCAGCTTTTGTATTTCTGGTCTCGGAACATCCGGCCTGCCTCCACACGTTTTTTGGACGGAGGAAGCCGGCGCCCTCGTCAGTCGGAAACGAGCCGCCGCGAGACCCTCTCTCTCTCTCTCTCTCTCTCTCTCTCTCTCTCTCTCTCTCTCTCTCTCTCTCTCTCTCTCTCTCTCTCTCTCTCTCTCTCTCTCTCTCTCTCTCTTTCGAATCTCCAAGGAAATAAAGAGAACCTAGGTTCATAACACTATCTATAATCGTGAATCACAAAAGTTGGATCCATTTTTACCGTCTGAGGCATGTCAATGGGTCATTTGAATTTTTCAAATGGAAAATGCTCATTTGGAAAAAATCAATTGATCAATATGTAGACATCTGGATCAAAATAACCTTTCACCTACTCCACATGATTTATAACGTTTATTGTATAGTAAATTTTATAGGAGGAGCATCTTATCTTCATATAGTCAGTATCGCAAAGTATTGGTAAAGGGTCTCGGGTTCGCTAATATACGAATTCGTTTAGATATCTCTGACCAAAGTTAATGTCAGAGTCAAATTGACCCTTTGTGTTCTCCTTGGGTTAAAAGTTCTTCAAGGTTTTTGAGCTGTTTTAGAGTCAATATTTTTCCAAACGATAGCCAATATTTATAATTTGTAATGTAGCTGGTAAGTTTTTGCATGGATTTATTTATTTCCTCAAAGTAAAATGGATACAATCAATAAGAAGGCTAATTTGTCTACGATAAGTTGAAATAAAAATATTTCTTTAGTGAATTCAACTAAAGTAGAAAAATTATTAATTCATGTCTGGTACATTGATTGTTTTCAGCTGCATGTGAGGATGGTAACATCAGTTGGTGCCCGGAAAATGACTTAAGTCTATTTTTTTTGTTTTAAATTTGAAATATCATTATATTTAATATACTTAAATACCTATCTTTTATATCGTATAGACATAATAAATAAAAATGTGCGGAAGTCACGAGATATCGCACAGTGTAAAACGACTTAAATCCATTTCGTTGAAAATTTTTCCCGGAAAAACGACAGGGCCACATTTTATATATAAATAACTTTTTAATACCCTCAATTGATATAACTTTGTATATTAATCAACAAAAAGTAAAGTAGCTAAAAATAGTGGCTAACAAAATGACGGAATTTGAATATTTATTAACCTGCATTGTTTATTTCAATACAAATAACATGGAATAAATAATTTACCAAATTTGGAAACTAGTAATAAAAATAGTAGCTCGATAATTCTTTTATCGTCGTCCTACATCTTTTTGGTAGAACTGATTTATTATTAGCTTTCTTTTCAATATTAACTAGTTGTTTCCTCTCAGTTTCTTCTTGCTTTGACTTCTTTCTAAATTTCTTATTAATAGTTTTTGAAGGGCGTTTCTTTACTGGAGTTTATTGTTTTTCTTGAGCATCATTATTGATTGCTACCAATTGAAAACTTTGGATTTTAGATTTATTTTCTGCACGCATATCCTTAATATCAGAGTCTATTGTTAACGTATAATTATCAGTGGGTAATGTTTCATAAAATGATTTTACTTTTTATTTTATATATTAACTATCACTATTATTTTAAATAAATAAATCACATTTTTAATATATAGTCAAAATACAACAAATATACTTGAAAGAAATTTAAATTGAATAACATAAATGACCTAGATATAAAAACAAAAGTATTTGATACATTCTGAGACATCTATTCAGATATATTTTATGTTGGAAAAAACTTTTAAACCCTAAAAAATGTAAATGTAAACTGCCAACTATCTAACCTATCTAGACTTGTTTGTCTCTCTGACTCTCTGTTTCACTATTCTGAACTCAATGCTCTTCTTATAATATCCACCTTAAACGGTAAGCCATAGATTTTGGAAATGAATAACTTTGACGAATGACGTGAAGGTCGTGTTCAAGGTCATGAATGAGGATTTACTACAGACTTCAACAACCTCAGAGGAAATTCTCACATAATCGCTTTCCTGTCAAAGTTAACTACTCAAAATGTAGTACATAAGTTTTGACCTAGAGATGACTTTGACGGTTGATGTCAAGGTAGAGTCCAAGATCTTCAAAAAGTGTTTACTCAACATCTGTTCGATAAATTTGATTTATCTACCTAAATTGCAAAAAGAATGCTTCGACCTTAAATGCCCTTGAGAAATAATTCCAAGGGTAAGATCGCTGTCTCACCGATCTATTTGTACAACTTTAGTATTAAAAGTTCCCATGAATAACGCTAAGATTGTAAAGTATGATGGGAGGATAATTACACGAAATATCTGATTTCGAATAGTTATTTTTTTAATTGGTTATATAAAAATGTCCAATAGCAAATGTCGAAAATCTGCATAGTAGCTTGGAAGGTGGTCATATAGGGATCATTTTAAAACATCCTTCCAGAGGCTGATTGACAAATTCATCGGTTCCGAACTCGAACATTTTGCTTACTCGTATCTCAACGACATAATAATAGTCACAGAGACGTTCGAGGAGCACAAAGAAGTGCCTACGAAAGTTCTAGAGAGAACTAAGAAAGCGGGACTCACAAGAAATCACGAGAAGAGCGTCTTATGTCGCGATGAGGTCCAATATCTCGGAGTCGTAGTAAATATACATGGTTTTAAACCAGACACCGAAAAAATAAAACACACCATGGAGTATCTGGTCCTCCGAAAATCCTCCGTCAACTGAGACGCTTCCTGGGAATGGCCTCGTGGTATAGAATGTTTTTATCGAACTTCGCTACCATTGCTGAACCACTGACCGAACTATCGAAAAAGGATCGGAAATACGAGTGGTCAACAGCATAAGAAGGGGTCTTCCAAAAGCTAAAAGCGCTAGTAGCTTCTGCACCGATTTTACACAGACCGGTATCAAACGCGCAGTTCGTAGTGCAAACTGACGCGAGCGATACAGGCGTGGGAGCGGTGCTATACCAAATAATAGACGGGGATGAAATAGTCCTAGAGTTCGAGAGTCGAACTCTGAGCGCAGCCGAAAGAAATTATAGCGTGAGGAAACGAGAATGCCTAGTAATTCTCTGGGTAATTAAAAAGTTCCATCCGTATATAGAGGACTACGACTTCAAGGTTATCACGGACCATAGCAGCTTGAAGTGGCTCCGTGACCTCCAAAACCCGACTCGCAGGTTAGCAAGGTGGACTATGAAGCAACAAAACCCAGTTTCACGGTCGAACATCGAAAGGGCTCTTTGACAATATCCCAGATGCACTTACGCGGATGTTCGAGGAAGAAGAGCGAGCGGTTGCCGCGTTAGAGCTCGAACGCGATACAAACGACCACTGGTACCTCAAGAGCGTGAGAGGCTCAACAGCGGCCGCGAAACTTCCCTACATTCAAGCTGGCAGGGGGGGGGGGGGAGACTGTACAAGTACGAACCAAATAAAGTCATACATAGATGAATCTCTCGGCGACGACGATGCATCGAAATTAGCAGTCCCTCACGAAAAGCGACGCGAAGTACTGAGAGACTGCCATGACCTTCCAACTGCTGGGCACTTGGGCCACGAGAAAACTCTAAAGAGAGTAAGGCGGAAGTATTATTGGCCATACGTGTCCCGAGATGTAGCCAGATATGTGAACCAGTGCCAAATTTGTCAGCAGTGCAAAGGCGAACAGCGCATTCCAGCAAGATTCATGGTCCATGTAAAATCGTGGCCAGCGACATTATGGGACCCCTCCCTAAAACCTCCCAAATTCCAGGACCTGTTCACACGCTGGATTGAAGTAATTCCGATAAAAAGAGCAGATGGTAAATCGGTAATAAAAGGACTCAACGAACGAGTACGTCTGCGATTCGGAATCACGGAGGTGTTTCTCTCCGATAACGGGACTAAATTTAAGAATGCATCCTTGGAGGCATTCTTAAAGGAGAGAAGCGTGCATCACACGTTGACACCCCCATACCACCCTCAGGCTAATCCTGTCAAGCGTGTGAACCGAAGGGTGAAGACAATGATCATGTCTTACGCAGAGGAAAATCACCGGTCCTGGGATAAGAAACTTGTTGAGGTGTGGTATTATTATTAATGATGGAGAGACACATTTAAGGTATAAAAGAATGACTTATTTATTTAGGCTTAAGTATAAAATAAGACGGGCGCTTCATAGCGCCTAGCGCAAGGTGCTTTCTGGTCGGCGTACGGCAGTAGAGAGAGAGCAGCGTATCGTTCGCTGCCTCTCGACTGCTTGCTCACGCACACACTAGGAAGGGGAGAGGTACATGTTTACTTCCGGGCTCATACGACATTGCGCGCTCTCGATACAGTCGCGCGCTCACACATACCTACTGTCTATATTCATGCGAACAATATAGATGTATACTATTTTCAACACGCCTCCTTACATATATATTGTACACTTTTAATTTATTACATGATATTCAATAATTCTCTGAACTTTTCAAATTTATCTTTACACAACGCTTTTGTAAAGATAACCGCAACATTATCATTCGAATCGATTTTAATTATTACAATTTCGTTTTCTTTCACGCTTTCATGAACATAGTCATAATGTATTTCTATATGCTTCGAGTTTTTAGTAAAGTTTCCATAATTCGCTATATTTATCGCTCCTGTATTATCTTCAAATACTTTTACAGGATCAATCAATTCCACATTAAAGTTTTCCATTAACTGTAGTATAAACTTTATTTCACTAACTGCCTCAGATAAGGCTACATATTCTGCATAAGTTGAGACCTTTGTTACCGTTCTTTGCTTTCGCGATTTCCAACATATTACATTTCCAAATACTCTAATAACATATCCAGATGTGGATTTTCTGTCAACATTATCACCACCCAATCTGCGTCTAGATAACAATCTATAATTTCGCAATTTACATTTCTTTTATAGTTCATCTTTAAATCTTTCGTTAAATACAAGTATTTCAAGATTAGTAACGCATATTTCCAATGAGTCTCATTATAACTATTCTGATACCTACTCAAATAATTCACACTATAACTTATATCAGGCCTTGTACTTGAACTTATATATAATAATGCACTTATCAAATTTCTATATTTAATATCTGACTCGCATATTTCAGCCTTTTCAATTTTTAGATTCGATTCCATAGGAGTATTATATAATTTACTATTCTGCAATTGATATTTATTAACTAATGACTCTATATACTTAGTTTGGCTTAATTTCATATCACAATTTCGATGATCATACTCTATATTAATACCAAGGTATTCTTTAACTTCTCCTAGGTCTTTCATCTTAAATTTTTCTGATAAGACTCTTTTTAAATTTTTAATTTTCTTTATACTCTTATTACAAATTAACAAATCATCGACATATATTAATAAGTAAATTTGATCTACACCCTCACCTGGAGTATATAAACAATAATCTACGTTACTCCTTTTAAATTTCATATCATGCCCTTGGACTTTCTCGTAGTCCATACAATGCTTTACGTAATTTACAAACCCTGTTTGTTCCATCGCTATAACCTTTCGGTTGACCGACATATACCTCCGAGCTTACTTCACCATTTAAAAAAGCAGTAACTACATCCATTTGTTCTATAATTAGATCAAACTGACAACAAAAGGAAAACAAAATTTTTAAAGTTTGCATTTTAGGAACTGGAGCGTATATGTCGTCAATCACATTTGTCTGTTGAAATCCTCTTACAACTAATCTCGCTTTACATGTATCATCATATTTCCTACTATAAACCCATTTTACATCTATTACCTTTTCATTTGGTATCCTTTCAACTAATTCCCATGTTTTATTATCTTTTAAACTTTCTATTTCTTTATCCATAGCTTTTATCCAGCTCTCACTATCATTACTACTCATCGCCTCCTCAAATGTATATGCAGTATCTACCCTGCAGTAATTTACATAAATATTATTCGAAATATTTTCTGGATATCTTATTCGACTTTTTCTATCACGTGTAGACCTACGTGGGACTTTTAATAGTTCTACATTTTTCTTATTTGCTACCTTTGATTCCTGTTCATTATTCTCATCCGCGCTTTGAAAAACATTATCATCGCTTAAATCATTATCACGATCATTTTGTTCTCCTCTAAATGACTCGAGAGTCGAAGTAGAAGAAGATGTATATTTTGACTCTACATCATCAAGTCCTATATACATTTTACATTTTCCTCTACGATATCTACATGTCTAGCAAATACCATTTTATTATTTACTAGGACTCTATATCCTACATCACTATATCCTAATAGGATTCCCATATCTGCCTTTTTATCCCATTTAGAATTTCTTTTTTGTTCCGGTTTTCTAACAAAAACTCTACTCCCGTACAGACGTAAATGTTTGACATCCGGCCGTCTCCTAAAAAATATTTCGTACGGAGTTTTTCTCTCTATCGTATTAGTCAACGTTCGATTTTTCAAATACGTCGCTGCACAAATAATCTCGGGCCAAAACCGTTTATGAACGTTTGCCTCTGTTAGTAAACATCGCGCCATATCCATTATCGTTCTATTAAACCTTTCCGCGGTTCCGTTTAACTCATGTACATATACTGGACAATGATTCAAAAACACCTTTTTCTTTGGCAAATTTATAGAAGCGGTTATTTAAATATTCTTTCCCGTTATCACATCTCAAAACTTTTATTTTCTTTTCAGATAAATTTTCACATTCATTAATAAATCTAACTAAGCAATCAAAAACTTCGTCTTTAGTTTTGATACAATAAACCTTCGCGATTTTGCTATAATCATCAATGAAAGAAACAAAATAATTTTCTCCATTAAAACCTGCAGTTTTAAATGGACCGCATACATCTGTATGAACTATCTCTAAAATATCTTTAGCCTTTATTCTATCGTTGCTAAATGGCAAGTTATGCATTTTATTCTCTATGCACGTTTTGCACTTCATAAATTCCGTTTCAAGTTTATTCGGAATACCCGTTAATAACTCTTCTCTACATAGTGTATTTAGATACCCGAAATTTACGTGTCCTAATATTCTATGCCATTTCTCTTTCAAACTCATGTTATTATTGCTACAGTCGGCTGTGTTTACAAAATCCTCTCTATGTTTCAAGGTACTATTGATCTTATAAGTTCGATTTTCTTTGTATGCTACAGCTATCAATTTATTAGCTTTATCTATTATCCTTGCTGTATTTCCCTTTAAAATGATCGTATTATCTGTTAATTTCCCAAAACTTATTAAGATTGTATTCATTTTTTCAGCATAAAAAACATTACTCGTATTAACTTCATTCTTTTTACCAAACGCGTCAAAATAGCTAACTACATTTCCAATTTTCGTTGCTTTTATATATCTATTATCCCCTAAGTAGATATTTACCGGTTCTTTAAGATCAATACATTTATCAAAATAGTCGACGCCATTTATTATATGATCGGTACATTCGCTGTCCAGCAACGACTGTATCTCATTACCTAGACTACCTTGACTATCGTTACTCTGCGCCGCATACGCTGTAGCTATCCATGTGCTCGCACCTTCGCCGCTCTGCTCGCTCATGCTGGCTCCTTGCTGACGGAAGGTTCCACGCCCTCTGCCGTAGTTGCCTCTTCCTTCCTTCCCTCGGCCGCGGCCACGTGTTGAGCCTCGCCATGTTGTGCCGCTTTGTCCTGCTTGTCCTCCATTTTTGCAGTCTCGTGCGAAATGCCCGGTTCTTCTACATTTGAAGCAGCTTCCTTTCTGGTTTTTTGTTGCAGCGAAAACATTTGACCTTTGTTCGCTATGCTCGTTATTGTTTTTCATTTCAGCAATCTGGATTTTATTTTTCACATACGATGCTGTTTGATCCTCTTCTTTTAACGTGTCTATTAAATCGCCAATGTAAAAAATTAATTAAAATTAATCAATAGTATTGGCTCAGCAACGTGTTCAACATGTAATTCAATTTTTCTTTTTCACTTATTTTTGCACCTGCGCTTTTTAATTCATTCACTAATTTTTCACATTCACTGAAAAATGTTGCTGTATCACTATACTTTTCTAGTCTCAATTTTTCCAATTTATTTCTACACACAATTTGTTGTGCTGTGGACGCTTTCAAATACATCTCGTCCAATTACTTTCTTATTTTATGCGCCGTATCTTCTTCACACACAAACTCCAACTATTTGTTGGAAATGGCACTATAAATCAAATTTATGGCCTTTAAATCCTTTCCTTCCCAGTCTTCTATGTCTGTAGCAACTCTTGCTCTGGTTATCACTACGTCACATTTTTTCAACTTTAGGTACATCGTAATCCTTTTCTTCCACATACTGTAGTCTTCTCCATCAAACACCGGTATCGTGACTTCCTTTTTCTCCATTTCGTCTTCTTCGTTCTCGAACGTTCCTTCGTGTTCGGAATTTTCTCCGTGCTTGACCTCCAAGGTCGTTTCTTCTTCAATAGACGTCTCGAACTTACCTTCGTCTTCGGACTTTTCTTCTTGCTCGATTTTCAATTTCGATTCTTCTTCCATATAAACGGTATGCACATACGCGGCACTTTAATTATCTCTACACGACTCGAGAGTCGCGTAGAAAATAAGAAAAAAAGCACTTACCACTCACCTCGTGGCAAACCAACCACGCTCTCCTACCATGTTAAGATGTGGTATTATTATTAATGATGGAGAGACACATTTAAGGTATAAAAGAATGACTTATTTATTTAGGCTTAAGTATAAAATAAGACGGGCGCTTCATAGCGCCTAGCGCAAGGTGCTTTCCGTTCGGCGTACGGCAGTAGAGAGAAAGAGAGCAGCGTATCGTTCGCTGCCTCTCGACTTCGATGCTTGCTCACGCAGACACTAGGAAAGGGAGAGGTACATGTTTACTTTCGGACTCATACGACATTGCGCGCTCTCGATACAGTCGCGCACTCACACATACCTACTGTCTATATTCATGCGTACAATATAGATGTATACTATTTTCGACAAAACTGAATCAGCTGGCGTTCGCGTACAATACGGCCGAACACAGCTCCACAAATAAAAGTCCTGCCATGCTCATTTACGGCCGACAGCCTGACCCGCCGGAGACACTAAGGTGGGAGGAAGACAGGCTAGCCGAAGAGCAAGGGCAGCAAGAGGCGCTAGATAATTTGGTGGGGCGCATGGACAAGCCTCGCGAATTACATGATCGGCGGTGGCCGACGCGCAAGTGGAGCAGGCGAGACAAGACAAATACTATGACGCTCATCGTCGTCCTCCAGAATTATGTCCAGGCGATCATGTATGAAGAGAGAATAAGGTACTATCCTCAGCAGCTGAGGGGATTTCTGCCAAATTAGCCCCGAAGTATGGGGGGCCATACATGATTGTGAATATTCTAGGCGAAAACACCTACGAGATCCAAGGTGAGGATGGTCGAACGACACTTGGACACCAAGAACTACTTGGACAAAAGTAGTCAAGAAGTAGCCCGGTCGCTGCCACCGACGGACTCTTCACCCGAGCATAGTGCACCAGCAGGCAATAGAGTTACCCAGGGGAATGTACAGCCTCGGGAGATGGCTAAGCGGCGCGGTCCACCTCGTAAGGCCGCGCCAATACCTAGGCCAGAAAAGCGTGCGAGCGGTGGTCGGCCTACGCGTGTGGCCAGTCGAACAGAACCGCATCGAGGCCCAGGGAGGACAAAGGGTTCGAAGAAGAAGCCCAAACCTGTCAACGCCGGGCGAATTAGCTCCCGCCGAAGCCGAGCGTCTAAATAGCGCTGTGCTGTTCAAAAATTGTGTTGTCCGTACTAACCCGTGTTCGTCCTTGTATTCCGATCCTCAGTCTTACACCTCCCCGGGATCAATTTGCCTGTTGCAAAACATGCCAGGCCTGATTTCAGTGATAGCGGAGTCGGCGAAGAAGGTGATCGCTGGATTAATCCAGTGTCAGCCTGACCCCGCCGTCATCGACTTCTTGGGGCAGGTGGGGGAGGGCATTGATGCGGTGACTCTGGCGCCCCAGCCAGTAGAAGAGCCCTCCACCGTCGTTATCGAGGAGGTAGAAGCGCCGGAGCCAAGAAGGGGTTCATCGTTGCCGGACGGTAAAGGCACTGGTCCGACCCCGCTTTGGCGGCCTCGCCCTCCGAAGGAACATCGGGAAAATAGCGGGGCTCGGTCGCAAGAAGAGGCATGAGCCATGCCGACTGATGCAAGCCGAGTTCCCGAAGAGGGTGCGACCAGAGTCCAGCATTGGGCGCCAGAAGATGACGCCGACGCGGCTCGGGCAGCAAAAGAAAAGGAAGGAGATGCTCCAATCCAGACCCGAAAAAGTGCACCGACAGGTGAATTCGGTGCGGCCTGGGTCCCGGTGGAGCGGGCCCTCGAGGAGGCGCCCTGGCCGCACTGGAGGTTTTTCTCCAGTGCCACGGTAAGGCTGGAGAACGGCGAGCCGGCAAATGGGTCGAGATGGCCCAAGGCCGGCGCGAAGAGCTGGCGGACGCCGCAGAGGCCAGGGCCTCCAGGCTGCGCCGCGTCGCCTTCCAACGAGCGAACGAGGCTCGCCTGGCTCGGGCGCGCGAGCGCATGGAAAAAGCCCGGCGAGCGAGGGAAAAAGGCAGAGGAGAAGGCGCGCAGGGCCATGGAGGAGGCCCAGCGCCGCCTCCATGAAGAGGAGGAGCGTCTGGGGAAGGCACGCGAGAAGGAGGGCGGCCCGGGAAGCACTAGAGCTTTAAGTTCCGCGATGCTTCATGCCCGGCGAGCTTGGGATCAGGAAATCGAAACACTGCCCCAACCAAACTCGGCATAAGGAACGTCGGACTCGCCCCTGGGCCGACTGAAGAGGGGCAAAGCCACAAAGAAGACCCCTTTGTTTTTTTTCTTTTCTATTTCTTAATAAAAAGAGAGAAAGAAAATGGCTGACTCCAGATATTCCGTGTCCCTTTTCCCAAATTTCCTTTCTGAGCATCTCCGCCAAATCAACCTTGTTTTCAGGTACACCGCCGACCATGGATGGCAGAGCTGCTCGCAGGTCCCCTAAGCGGCGTCTGACGGGGGGGTTTAACGCGTACACCAGTCGCGATTTAAACCTGCCGCGCGAAGGCAGTGAGCGCGCACACGCAGCTCCAGCGCAGGCGAATTGAGACCCGCGCGCCAGCGCGCTTGCGCTCCGCGCGTATCAAATCCGTCCCGGAAAGCGTAATATGCCCGTTCTCCGTCGCTTAGGCACTTGTTGCTTATCGCGAGTTACAGTAGCCATCTTCGTGTAAGCTACCGTGCCGTGCACACCGAGGGTTGCTCTCTAGTTTTTTGTCGCGTCCGCGCCGTTCCTATATATATAAACCGTGTGTGGTAAAAGTGGAGGCGCTAACCCGCATGCGTGCGACTGAGAGATACAGAGAGAGCAATCCCGCGCCGCGTGCGCCACGAGACCGAGGGAGATGGAGAGCAGCGAGCCGGCAGCGTACCTACCTGCCGAGACCCCTGCGAATGGGAGAGAGAGATTGATTGATTTGATTTCGTCTTTATTGACTCCTTGGGGTAAATACCCCGTCTAGTGCTTAAGGAAAATACATAAGCATATAGGATACAAAAGAATAACAAAAGAAATATAAGAGTATCTGGTTCGCAAGTACATCACAAAAAAATGCAGGCACATAAGGAAGATAAAGCACAAGCGTAACATAATATAAAAGACGCAAACTAGAAAAGTAAATAAAAATAAAATAAACGCAAAGACAAAAATAATATACAAAAATAATATACAGCAAATAACATTATAAATACGAGGGTCATTTGACAAGTACCTAGCCTCACCGCCAGATGGTGCCACTATCGCACCAGAAATACACTACAGTGCAGTATCTTCCTGTAAACGGTTACAGACGAAATTTCAGCCGGATCGGAGTTGTAGTTTATTTTTGAGAGCGTGTGAAAGCAAATGTGTCCGTTGATTTTTGAAAAAATGGAGAAAGAACAATATCGGTCGGTGATTCGATTCTTGTTTTTGGAAGGGAAATCGTGCAGTGAAATTAAAAAACGCTTGGATGCAGTGTATGGGGATGCTTCTCCTTCGATGGCGACCGTTAAATTTTGGTATAACGAGTTTCAACGTGGTCGTACGTCGGTTTTTGATGATCCACGCCCAGGTGCTCCGAAAACAGCCACTACGGAGGAGAACGTGACAAAAATACACGATATCGTTTTGTCAGACCGCCGATTAAAGGTGCACGAGATAGCTGCGATAGTAGGCATCTCAGCAGAACGCATGTGGCATATCCTACATGAGATTTTAGGCATGAGGAAGCTGTCAGCAAGGTGGGTGCCGCGTTTGCTGACTGCAGACAACAAGCGCATCCGTGTGACCAGTTCAGAGCAGTGTTTGGAGCTGTTTAATCGCAATCGAAAAGAGTTTTTGCGTCGTTACGTGACCGTCGACGAAACATGGATTCACTACTACACTCCAGAGACCAAGGAGCAGTCAAAACAGTGGACCTTACCCGGTGAACCTGCTCCGAAGAAGGCGAAGACGGTCCCGTCGGCCGGAAAGGTGATGGCCATTGTTTTCTGGGATTCTCAAGGTGTGATTTTTATTGACTATCTGGAGAAGGGCAAAACGGTCACAGGGCAGTACTACGCCGAACTATTGAGCCGATTTGACGCCGTGTTAGAAGAAAAACGGCCCCATTTGTCTGAAAAGAAAGTGCTTTTCCACCACGATAATGCACCGGCTCACACTTCTGCACTCGCCACGGCTAAATTGGTCGAATTACGCTACGAACTGCTGCCCCATCCACCGTATTCTCCAGATTTGGCTCCGTGCGACTTTTTTTTGTTTCCGAACCTAAAAAATTCGCTCGCCGGGAAGAGATTCCACTCCAATAACGAAATAATCGCCGCCACGGAGGCCTATTTTGCAAACCAAGAGAAAACATTTTTTTCAACGGGGTTAAAAAAATTGGAACACCGCTGGACCAAGTGTATTCAACTAAAAGGAGACTACATTGAAAAATAAATTTTATTTTTTGTAAAATTTTGGTGTTTTCATTTGTAGGCTAGGTACTTATCAAATGACCCTCGTACAAGGGTAGAATGCATGGGCGCAAAGTATGACGCAAGTGTGCATCTAGAGGCGGGCACGCGGTTGAGTGAGCGAAGGCGTCAGGTGATGGAGCATGCGAGACGGCAAGCCTTCGTCTCGAACACGCTTATTCCAGTCCCCGACGTCGTATCTGAAAAGGGCGTCGCGCAGAATTTGCTTGAAAGCCGCGATGCTAGTGACGGAGAAGTCGATGAAATGGACGGAATTTAGCAGGTTCATGGCTTCGAGGGCGAACACATGCTTATAAGCCTCGGTCCGCGCTGTAGGTGGCTCGAGTGGTTGCGGTAGCCGTCTTACAGAGCGGCGCAGGTCAATGTCGATATTCAGCATACCGTTGAAGCGCCCGACGAGGTACTGCGGGTACACATTTGCCACAACTTTATAAGCCTGGAGGCCGATGGCATATTCGCGTCTCCGTTGGGCTGAGAGCCACCCGAGCGCGTGTCTGAAGGGTGTAACATGGTCACGGCGAGGTATGCTTCCAACCACAAACCGTACGCAGGCATTTAGAGTTCTCTCAAATTTTTTAAGCGCTTCTTGCCGAGGTGATTATAAACCGGGCAGGCATAATCGAGCAGCGGGAAGACAAGACTCTCCAAAAGGTGCCTTCGGATGTCTCTGGATAAGGCATGGCGAAAAAAGCGCAAGGTGAAGAGCGTGCCAAACATCTTGCTTGTGACATGCCTCGCATGCGTTTGCCAATCCAGGGTGTTTGTAAAAGTAACCCCGAGGCTCCGCGCTTCGGTGACATATGGGAGTGCATAGCCGTCGATTACTACCCGAGGTAGGGTCTCGAGGTCGAGTTCGCGGGTATAAAACTCGCTGCCGATGACGATGACGCATATGTGCGAGTCTCGCTATAACTGGTGGTGCGTGGGGTCGGAATGAACGAGGCGAAAGAAATTTGTGTCAAGGTAGTCTTGTAGTTGAATAGAGGCAGGAGCAGAAGGAGCAGCCATGTTAATATTAAAGTCAGCGGTCACTATGACGGAGTTCAAATGAGGGAGGTAGGTTGAGAGACGACTAAAAAGGCATATGGATAAGCGGCATGAGGTCGGCGGTAGACAGCAGCAAAAAATAGTTTCAGGTGTTCGCATTTCATTTCATAGATAATGAACTCCGGGATATTTTCGTAAATCGGATCGGAGCTAGCAAGAACGAGGATGCTGAAGCATTCACGGACGTAGAGGTCAACGCCCCCATCGCCCATTCCCTCTCTATCAACGTGAAAAAAATTAAACCCGTCGAGGCAGATGTGGGCGTCGCTAGCACGCGGCTCCTGCTTAGTCTCGGAAATCGAGATAGCATCAAAGTGAGATTCAGTGACCTTAGCCTCGAGCAGGGAGAAGTGCGTCGGGAATAGGCCGTTTACATTAATATGGCCAGCGATAAATGCATCAGAGCGCGCGCTTCCGGAAGGACGGTTGACCGGGCGTCAATACGGAGTTTTAGACAGCACATCGAGGTCTGTTTCACGGTAGATCGGGAGGAGCGGGCTATTTTTCGCTGGCCGCATGAAGACGGTAAGATTCTTCACAATAGGCCGCAAATAGCCGAGCGATTTATGCATTGCTGTTGCGCGCTTCAAAAGCTTATGGACGGAGTCAGACCACAATGCGCTGACCGATAGCCTTGCAGTACCCCCGGCGCCAAAGATGGTCAGGCAGTTGAGATTTTTCAGACTTGGGTCCTTCTGAGGATGTCATCACGGGCTGACGGGTACGCAAGCGTGAAAACGAGCACCCGATGCTGGTTCGCGGAGTTGGCTTCGGCAGCAGTCGTCTGCTCGTTTTGATCGGTGCCGGCTGGAAGGTTCTAAGTGCGCCAGCTGACAAAGAGTGGCATGTGTTGCTGGAGCTTAAGGACACTTAGGAGCGCAGAGGCGAGATACAGCGGTTCGTGGCGCACAGATGAAGGGATGCCCCTCACCAGTATCTCGCGCGGATCCTCGAGCCTTGCTCTGTTGATGTGTCCGTTGATTGTCAGCAGCGATCCGCGCAATATCCGCTCGCTCTGCGTTCAGATCCGCATCGTGTCGAGTGATTAGGGCTTACTGGCTGAGTTCTACCGCGTCATCGCGAGAGGCGAGGTTACTTAGTGTGCGCGTATTCTCCGCTAGGGCTCACGTGTGACCTGGTGTAAACCTCAAAGAAACCCTGAAAATACGGCGGGGCCTCATTAAGCGCAGTCCTCATACTTACGGTAACGTTAAGATCCATGTTAGGTTCGGTGTTTGGGGCGGTGACCGGCTCCCCTTGGTTCATCTCCATCGCAGCAGACGGAAGCGACAGTGTAGTTGGGATAGAGCCAAGGAAGTGCGCCTTTGACATTGGTGCAATGGATGGAGAGGAAGTTGATGCGCGTCTCTTCGTTGTCTGGTGAGTGTCAGAGGACGAGGCCCAGTGGGCTGATTCTCTAAGCACGGGCGATGGTGATTGCGGAGACACATGGTTACCGATTTCGGATCCAGTAGGTTGGAGCAATGGTTCGTTAACACTCGAAGGCAGCAGAGATTGGCACGGGACCTCTGATGTACAGCAGCAAATAGACTTGCTGTCAATAAACCAGCTACCAACAGCGCACTGTTTGTGGTAAGGTTTATTACAGACAAAGCACCTATAAAGCACACTACCAGTACGTTTTCTGCATGTCACACACGACTTACGCATCTAGCACGAACTGACGATTAAAAATCACATGTAAGAAGAAAATAGATAACGCAGACGTCAACGTCAAGTACAGTACACGATAGACGGGATAACAAAAATATGCAATATATACAGAATTAGAAGCTAATAAATAGATACGTTCGCGTACAAACGAATTTACGTACAAAAAAATCCATAAAACTAAACTAAATTGACAGAGAAAACGAACGCCACTACCGATAAAAGCGATCTCGATTCGATCGACACGCTATCTATAGTAACAAGTAATAAGTTGGCGAACGATAAAAATTCTCTCTCTAATAAAATGCGGTGGTAAGGCAGGTACCTAGGATACCAGATAAAACCGTTGTGACAAAAAACCAACCTCAAAAATTCAAGCGAAGATGAAAGTAGGGCTTCCAACCTGCTGATCTGATGATGTAGGCCCAAGCTGGAGTCGTCGATATGAGTCGGAAGTTGAAGTACAGGCTACAGTTGCAGGACAGATGTAAGCAGGGTCGGCCGTTCGTTTTGAGGTTACGAAATTGCGTTGTCAAGGCAAAAAGCTCCATGCAAAAACGTGCAGTTTTAGGCTGTGAGCTTGAGAGCCGGCGGAGCCTTCTACCTGTATGCAAAAATCACTCCACGGAGTGAAAGGAGAGAGAGAGAGAGAGAGAGAGAGAGAGAGAGAGAGAGAGAGAGAGAGAGAGAGAGAGAGAGAGAGAGAGAGAGAGAGAGGGAGAGAGAGAGAGAGAGAGAGAGAGAGAGAGAGAGAGAGAGAGAGAGAGAGAGAGAGAGAGAGAGAGAGAGAGAGAGAGAGAGAGAGAGAGAGAGAGAGAGAGAGAGAGAGAGAGAGAGAGAGAGAGAGAGAGAGAGAGAGAGAGAGAGAGAGAGAGAGAGAGAGAGAGAGAGAGAGAGAGAGAGAGAGAGAGAGAGAGAGAGAGAGAGAGAGAGAGTAACTACTGTGCGAAAGGCAGAGAGCGAGAAACAGTCGAGTGCATCGGCTGCTCCTTCAAAGTGTAAGTTCGCTTCTCGCGTGATTATTGTAAAGACCTGCACGAAAATCGCCCCGTGGAAGCTTTCTGTGCCGTGTATGTGAGGGTGCGTGTCAGCCCGCCATACTTAACACAGCGCGCGAGAACAGCAGCTTCGCCGCGCGTTTGAATCGTAACCGTTCGCGCGCAAACTAACTCATTGTTTTAACTAGACTTGCGTGGTGCGTGTATAACGCTTAAGTTTCTCAATAGAGTGTTAATTTTCGTTCCTCGTCGCGTTGTGATTTATTCATCCCGTCCTTCTCGCGGGTACCGCCACCTCCGCGGGAAAACGACTTCGCCGGTCATCACTCAGCAGTTTTCATTCAGGGATCCAATTAGTTGGAAAGCGAAGTTCGCGTGCGATCTTCGCGTTGCTTTCGGGATTTCAGGAGCTGATCTTCGGGCAAGTCATTTTAGTCCGACACCTGTGGCTTTTTTTGGATTTTTCCCCAGAAGCGATCCCCTTACACTTTTTTATCTTTATATTTAATAGTCTAGATTAAAAGATCAGGGTTTTTTTATGTCGCAATAGCAATTTTCCAAAAGTGCCTTTTTTTATATTTTCGAGGTATTAAGCTACAAACACATACCGAAGCGCGCCCGGCCGCATGAGCTCGCGTCCGCGCGCAGCATCGACGGTGCGTTACGTCTTCACGGTTTAATTCCTCCAAAATATCAAAAAAGGCCACATGGAAGAAAAGCTATTTCCATGTAAAACAACCTCAGCTTTCGATCTAGACCATCGAAAAAGTTATTAAAGTAACTTTTGAGATATAACACATTTTATATTTTTTTTAGGTTAAAATGTAAAAATTATCAAAAATAAAGGTCACGATTGGAAAGCTGATGAAAAAATACGTCGAACACGTATGTAAGAATTTTTTCATAGATACATTTTGTTACTGTAAACACGTGCTCAAAACGTAAGGTTTACACTCGTGCCACGCGGCCTGGGAGAGTGACATGAAACGCCCTATATTTATATTCTAAATCGTATTAATTTATTGTTTAGTTCTTAATTTTTTAATTTTTGTCTAAATTTATTTGGATAGGTCTTTTCTCGATACTTTTTTTTTTCTTCTTATCTTTATATTCTTTTACTTTTTTGCTTGATTTTTTCCTTTTTTCCTGATGCTGAAAATCGTTTTAACTCGAGCCTTTTAGTGTCTGGTGGCAACTTAACGCAATATAATGACAAAGTTCCTGACACTGTTTTTGCTGATTTCAATATTTGTTTTAATTTTAGTTTAATTTTTTAAAGATTTGTTTTTTGATGAGAAAAAGGAAACAGTGTTTTTAAAATAATTAGTTGCTCACTCGTAAAGATTTACCATCAATATATAATTAGCAGATACGGAGGGAGGTATTTTATCAGAATAGTAAAATTTTAAATAGGTATTTTCTGAGAAAAGTAAAAACAAATTAGAATATCTTATGATAGAAGGGCAAATTTTGCAAATGTTTAAAAATGTATAATACATAAAAATTCGAAAAAATTTGTCAAGAAGGCCATAATATTGCCATGAAATTATTTTTATGTGAAATATGATATCAACTTTTAGAATGCCGTTTCTACCACGATTCAATTGTAGATAATGCAGTGATTTAGAAAAGGTACAACGTCGATAAATGAGCTAAAAATCGTATAGGAATTAATGTTTTAGATTTTTCGAAATTTTATTTTTCTAGTTGAAAGTATCTGTATAATTTTATGCAATCTGTTGTCAGTTTTTATAGACGAAAATTTTTGATTTTTTTTTTCGAAAGTGATTCCTTGTGTGTTCTGAATAGCTCCTTTTCGGAATTTACAGTATCGGATGCGGAAAATATTTTAAACGGTAGTATATTTTCTGAGAAAATCCCTAAAATTTTACCATTCTGATAAAATACCTCCCTCCATCGAATACTTTTCGTAAACTTGCTCACCTAGCATTGCTGCTTGCGAAAAAAATGCATGTGATGGAATTGGCGCTTCCGTAAAAAGGATATTTCAGATATGAGTGTGTTGGGTGATGCAGGGTTGAGCGGCTGCCAGATCAGATAAATGATCGAGATGATCATTCACCAAGAATCGTTTATTCTTAAACCTGTCCACAAGAGTATTCCACGATGGCATGAGTGATTCACCCGAAAGAGTAAATCCTTCTATCCAAATGAGTGGTGATCCTTTCAGTGAGCTTCGCAAATAGTAGAGTTTGGTTACATGAGTGAGTCATGTCCTGTTCAGTATCATCCCCGTGAACAGTTCTTCGAAGACTGGCCAATCTGAGTAGGTTCCATTAAATATTGGCAGCTTGATCTCTGGCAACTTGTTACATTAAAAATTTTGAGTTGGACTGGGCATTGGTTGAGTTGTCTGGTGCTAGGAGTACCATTGTTCTTCTAACTCACTTACCTCATACATAATTGAGAGATACAATTCATGGACTGCGTCATGAAAATCTGCCTTGAAGTAGGCAATAATGATGGCATACTCCTTCTTGTAACTGGTGTACTTCTCTTCCGCATCCTGCCTCCAAGTCAGTAATATTGAGAGTTGGGTAGTTCCTTTCTTTTTTCCATGAACTTGGCAATCCACTCCAGACTGTTGAATCGCAGGAACTGTGAGTTTACCTTACAGATTAAGGATGCTGGCACAGAGACATTGAGGCCTAGTCCCGGCATGAGACTGAGTTGATGTCTGGGTGCATCTGCAGTAGTACCCTTCTTTCCAAATGAGGTTCCAGGCTCGGGGTTGTCTGCAGGTTCCTACATGTCTCATGGAGACATTATGGATGGGGCAATACTGGGCTGGGTAACTGCATCCACGTCCTTGAGTTTGTCCTGGTCCTTGAGATTATCCACCATAATGAGAGATACTGTTGAAATAACCCATGTATGAATATAAATTCACTAGGTCTGCTACACACCAAGCATGTTAAATGTTTGAGAATTCAATAAATTATGAGGATATGCTGTCGTAAACAAATGAACAGGTTAAAGTTTCAATATATTGTACAAGTTACAATTAATACTTAAAGTTACATAATTACGTTATCGATGAGTTTCTGTAGTGCACAAATTTTCCTTTAGAAGGAAAACTAATCTGTTGAAATAGTGAGTTTGTCCTTTAGATTCAGTTTTGCCAAGTAATTATTGAATCAACTGTCTGAGGATCCAGTTGAATCTCACCAGCGCTCACCGGCGAAGGCACTGCTTATGTAAGTTGTGCAATTAATAATTCTTAATTAAATTGCTCTTGAGAGGTTCCAATATAAGTGTAGAGTATATTCACTTGCAGTGCTGCATATGTGCGTTGCCAACATGGCCGTGCGCCTATGACAGGTTATCTTAGATGATAACGCTGATTATATTAATCGCTGACGCTAGTTGAGATGAGCCGATATTGGGTGAGCAGTGGTTTATGCGCTTCTTTGATCAATCAGATGAGTAGAGCCTTTTGAGATGTGCAGGTGAGTTAGAGCCAGTAAATAATAACCGTGAGAAAGTCGTAGAGAGGAGATAGTGGATGCGATGAGGTGTTGCCTCGTGGTATGCTAACTGCACACACCCAGCCTGAATCCAACTTAACACATATGAAAATGGTGATGCATAGGGCTTGCGTGGATCGATTAAGTATGTCAAATAAATAAAAAATCCATCGAAATGAAAATCCTAGCTGATCCTTTTCTTGAGTTATGAGTGATTAGAAAAATGTGTGTGTGTGTGTGTGGGTGGTCATGTACATATATTATATATATATATATATATACTAGGGGGCACCCTCCTACTCGCACCGCTCGTCAACCCCCATTTTTAAAAAGTGATTGAATTGTAAATTTTGTTTGATTTTTTCTTCGAGAAAACCTAAACTTTTTTCAAATTTTTCACCGCCATATTGGTTCCACCACTTTAAATTTCGAAAGTCCGAAAACAAAATCTTGATCAGCGACCTTGATAACTCCTGTATACTGATTTTAAAAGAAATCTATGCTTCATTCGGATTTTTGACCACCATTTTGAATTTAGAATGTCTGATAGCAAGATCGGGATCAGCGACCCTGCATTCTAATTACGAGAAAAAAACTAAGCTTTTCCGAATCTTTAACGGCCATATTGGTCCTCCATTTTGAATAAATTCAATAAAATCTTGATGAGCGACCTCAAAAACCTTATTTGTATACTAATGTTAAACAAAATCTAAGCTTCCCTTGAAGTGTCGACGGCGATATTGGGAACTTTCGACCGCCATATTCAATTCGCCATTTTTAATTTTGAAAGCCTAACAGCAAAATCTTGATCATCGATCTCGAAAAGTCCTTTATTTCAATTTTTAGAAAAACTTAAGCTTTTTTCGAATTTTCATATTAGTATAGATTTAGCTATTATACTTTCGCAATTTAAAATAGCGGTCCAATATGGTAGTGAAAATTCGAAAAAAGTTTAAGTTTTTCTAAAAGTTTAACATTAGTATACAGAGGTTTTGGAGGTCGCTGATCAAGATTTTATTGGATTTTCGAAATTCAAAATGGCGAACCAATATGGCCATTAAAGATTCGGAAAAGCTTAGTTTTTTATCGAAATTAGAATACAGGGTCGCTGATCACGACAGGGTTGCTATCAGACATTCTAAATTCAAAATGGTGGTCAAAAATTAAAATGAAGCATAGAATTCTTTTAAAATTAGTATACAGGAGTTTTCAAGGTTGCTGATCAAGATTTTGTTTTGGACTTTTGAAATTTAAAGCGGTGGAACCAATATGGCGGTGAAAAATTTGAAAAAACCTTAGGTTTTCTCGAAAAAAAATAGAACAAAATTTACAATTCAATCACTTTCTAAAAATGGGGGGTTGACGAGCGGAGCGAGTAGGTGGGTACCCCACTAGTATATATATATATATATAATATATGTGCATGCCCACACATACACACAGACACACACACATACACAAACACACACGTACACACACACACGCGCAGCCATACGTAGATCATAATACGCTGAGTACGTGTTATCTGATTTTTTGAATCACTCATAACTCCAGAAAAGGATCAGCTAGGATTTTCGTTTCGATGGATTTTTTATTTATTTAACATACTTAATCGATCCGCGCAAGCCCTATGCGTCATCATTTTCATACGTGTTAAGTTGGCTTCAGGCTGGGTGTGTGCAAAGAGAGCGTGAGAGCGAATTTCCTTCTTCTTCGTCCTGTGCCTGTCACCGGAACACGAGTAAAATTAACTACTCTTCCATTTGCATGTGGAAAAGTGAGAAAGACAGACACACTCCATGCGCACCGCGATAGTTAGCACAGTCTCTCAGCCGGTCCGTAGAGACGCTGCGAGGCGGCGGCGCAGTGAGTGTAGCCGATTTGCGAGCAATCGCGGGAAACTCAGAAAAGCATAATTCCCAAACAATTACTTAACCCTTTATTTCACACTTTATACACATAAACTACCGGGTAGAAGACGGGTGGATGGACTACGGACGGATCTTTGGCTTTTTAATATTAACTAGCGAAAATACCTCGCTCGCTCGGCTTGATTCTGTTTCTTTTCAGACGATATTACAACTTTAATAATTATCTGCATTTTGTATATTTCATTTTTTCCATAAAAATGACTATTGTTGTAACAAAATATATTAATTTAAATATATTAATTTAAAAGTTAAATTTAAATGCTTTACATTTGATACTTTGACGATTAATTGATGATTATGATATTTGGAAAACTTTGATATTGTTTTTTTAATTGCAGAGTCCAGTTAATGCTATTTCAGATTTATATATTGATTCTTGTTATTATTTGCTTCATAAGTAATGATAAAGCTTCGAAAGAATTTGGTACATTAATGTTTATGATTTCAAAAGAAACAGGTGCAATAAGAAATTATATAATTCGCCTTATTGCAAATAATGATTTTGATGAAAAACAATATTACCGAAAATTATTTAGGAGAAATGAATAAAATATGCATATATTGTGACACGAAACATTTTCATTATAAAATACACATGAACTACTGGGCAGAAGACGGATGGTCGGACGAACGGATGAACGAAATTTGGCTTTTTAATATAATAAAAATAAACATTATCAGCATTACTGATGATTCAGTAGCCCGGTCGAATTGCAATCTTTTATTTAAAAAATTACAAGATAAAAAATTACAACCTGAAAACAATTACGAAATAAAAAATTGCAATTCGACCGGGCTACTGAAGTGGCCTCATCAGTAATGCTGCAGTAGACTCCACAAGACGCCTATTCAAAGGCAACATTCTTCAAGGATTGTCGACATAGTATACGTTTCTGGTAAAAACAAATGCGTTATTGAGATGTATTTTATGAAACTACCACATTATTTAAATTGACTAAAAAAGTGGGGTATGTGTTAAATTTAGTGTTATCTGTCTTTTATTATTAGAAAGCTAAAACTTAAAAAATTACTAGATAGAAAATTTCAAGAAGCAGTGAACACTCTTGTCTTTAAAATGTAGATAATTGTATTGATTACCAAGTGCAATAATAATTCATGAGCAATATTATTCAAAACTAGCAAAAATGAACAAATAAGAATAGAAAAAAAATTTTACGAAAAAGAAATATTCTTCCGAAATAAGTACACAAAAAAATGAATACTCTCTGTCCGGCAAAAATCGTTCAAATAAATTCCGATCTGCTAGTATAGGCACACGCATACCCATATTATATACACGCATACACGGTGAAAAATTCGGCACATGTGCTAACCGACGATCAGCGCGACAGCAGCGCTCATACTTCGGCGCAGTCGGCGAACGGAAACAGCGTTGCTGTTGTGCATTTTACGCGAGCAGCACCTACTCCCCACTGTGCGATGGCTACTCTTTTTGCTTTCTCAAAGAGAAAGCTTGGTAACGGTGAAATTTTTCGACATCCAGATTTCGATGATTTTCGATATTTCTGAGATCCCTGAGTTGAAATATGCATATTCTAGAAAATGTGCGTGTGTGTGCGTGCGTGTGCGTGTGTGTGTGTATTATAAATTTGTCGACAGCATAACTCGAAACTGGGCAGAGATATCAAGTTTAACTTTGGCAGGTATATAAAGCTTATTTTGAAGTTGTGCAAGTTCAATTATATAGTTGATCGGATACTATTAAGTATTTAAAAAATAAAAATGAAAAATATAGAAAAAACGAGATTTTTTTTCTTCGCCAGGTTTAGATATCGGTCGGAAGTAGGCCCATTTTCTGAAAGGTCTTGAAATTTCCTATCTACCCATATTTTTTCGGCTAGATCGAATATTATTAGGTCGGTTAAAAGAAATAAAGAAAAATCTGGAAAAATCGAAAATTATTTTTTTTGGCTCTCGGTTTGGATATCGGTCGGAAGTAGGCCCATTTTCTGAAAAGCCTTGAAATTTCGTATTTACCCATATTTTTGTCGGCCTGATCGGATATTATTTAGTCGGTTAAAAAAAATAAAGAAAAATATGGAAAAATCGAATTTTGTTTTTGTCGCTGGGGGGGTTTGGATATTGGTCGGAAGTAGGCCCATTTTCTGAAAGGCCTTGAAATTTTCTATTTACCCATATTTTTTTTGGCCCGATCGGACAATATTAAGTCGGTTCAATAAAAGGCGGGGTTTTGAAGCAAATGCCGAGTTAGCAGGTTTTCGAAGAAATCGCCGAAGAAGTTTCGAAGAAATGCAGTTAATTTGTAAATTCAATATATAGCATGTGATAATACCTTAGACTTTTTAATTTGCAATTTAATAATTACTACATAACTATTTTAAATATAATTTTCTTGATCATTTTGAATAATTGTATTTATGGAAAATCAGATATGCAGGCAGAATGAAATTTTATATTAAAATATACATTTAAAAAAATTATTTGATGTAATCTATCAATTCTCTTTCAGAAAGCATTCTGCTAAAGCAGTTAGCAGCGGTTTCTTGATCTCGCTCAGGGTGGCACTGTCTAGTATACTGAATTGATGTAGGAGGCGCACCATTCGGGGTAGATGCTGCCCCGATTAAATGTATGTCCGCTATTACCGCAAATCGGCACTCCCCGTGAACCTCGATACTAGGAGCTACGCCGAATTTTTCTCCGTGTACACTCACTTATTCACACATACTCACTCACTCACTTCAATACACAAACTGAGATACTTACACAAATACATACACTTTCATACGTACATTTTCCTAAAATATTGACGAAAGCCATATTTGAAGATGTAAAGTTTATGAGTATCACTTACCAAACTGTCACTGAGCAATTCAAGAAACTCCAATAAAGTAGCCTGTTTGCGTACACGAAAAACGCGGTAAATTGCTTTTTCTTGGTCATATAGATCATTTCCTTGGTGACCATCGAAACTATCTTCAAATAAAACATTTACAGTCATAAATAGGTAAGCTTCATTTCGTTCTTTCCTTTTTATTTGTTCCAATCTTTTTTCTTCTTGCAATCTTTCCACCAACTGCAACATATTTGACGATGATAGATAATTTTTACAAATATTTATAATATAGTTTTAAAATAATAAGAATGGTTTTCCGACTAGCTAAAATTATCGCATAATTTAAAGATCTACAAAGACATCAAAAGAGCTTGAAAACATTAAAAATTCAAGAAATACGCAATCAATATCATTACTTTCTTCATGTATTCTGATCTAAGTGCTGTGACTATCAAGAAGTACGGTATTCGGATTTGGAATTAGAGATTTTTCTTAACCTTCAGAATATGTTTTATGATGTTAAAGACCGAAAAAGCCACGATAATCTTATTAATCATGTTGTCTAAAGAATTTTCAAATATAAGTTTCTAAAAGGATAATAAAGAAATACCAACTTTCGCAAGTTACGATATTGTCAGATGGAAGGAAAAAGGGGACAACTCGACCAAGCCCGAAGAAAAGCGAAAACCAAGTGCTAAGAAAGAAGACAATTCGGCTGAGCGCTAAGAAAGGGGAGAATCACGAAACATGTGAATCGTCCTCTTCCCAATTGTTTTCTTTCTAACCGCGCGGCTGACTACCCCCTTTTTCCTCAAGGTGTGTAGAATATCGACCTCTACTATGCAACCTACCGTAAAGCAGTAATTCGTTATAACTCGATTATTACTACAATTAACAGCTTATTGAAATTCGCCTGACTTATACATAATCCTATGACCTATAATAATCTTTCATTTCACAAAGATTGGAGGTAAAATTTGAAGGTCACCTTTAAAAATTCTTGGATATTTTCCAATTGATATAGGAATCTTTTTTTAACTTTACTTAAGGGGGTCATAGACCTATAGGCCTTTGAGATCAAAATCACCTGAAAAAATATAATAAAATATAATTAGTTATACATACTAATAATATATTATAAGTAGGTACAATTTCTGATAAAATAGCCCGAGATATAAACTGTAGACCAATTTTACTCGGAGATATTACATTGCCAAGATTTTTGCTTTGGTACAGGTTTTTGAAAAAAGTATTTGATAGATTTCCATGGGACAGCTCTGAAAATACTTGAAATTCATGCAGTTATGGATCTGAGAGTTTGAAATAGAATATTTCCTGAAGCCTCTATATAAAAGTACGTGTAATGCAAAATGCATCACGGCAGAGAGAGAGAGAGAGAGAGAGAGAGAGAGAGAGAGAGAGAGAGAGAGAGAGAGAGAGAGAGAGAGAGAGAGAGAGAGAGAGAGAGAGAGAGAGAGAGAGAGAGAGAGAGAGAGAGAGAGAGAGAGAGAGAGAGAGAGAGAGAGAGAGAGAGAGAGAGAGAGAGAGAGAGAGAGAGAGAGAGAATTAATTGTTTTTATTGTCAAATTAATAATAGTTTTGATTTTCTTTTTCCGGTTTAGGTGAGTGCTCACCGTAGTTGGTATGCATTTGGCTATTGAAAGTAGATATTTCTAAGTATTACTATAAATTTTTGATTTGATCAATAGTTTTGTACTAATGAAGCCATTTTTAATACTTTCATTAAATCGACATGCTTTCATGATGTTCTTTCCAACAATATAAATATTGAATGTAGACATCTATATATTACTTTCTAACAATTTTGTAAGAATTTTCTAACAATTGATATTAATATACATTTACATTATAATTACGATCACTGAATAATGATTATGTTGAATATTTATGACTTATCGCCAATTTACTGTGATCGTTGAGAACTTACCATAAACACTAAAAACTTAGTACGAACATTGAAAGCATACTACAAACAGTGAGAACTTATCAGGAACACTGAAATCTTACCAGGAATATTGAAAACTTATCACGAACTCTGAAAACTTACCACGAACATTGAAAACTTACCACGAATTTTGAGCACTAACCACAAATATTGAGAACTTATTACGAAGATTGAGAATTTACCACGAGTATTGAGAATTTACCACAAACATTGAGAACTTACCACGAATTTTGAGAACTAACCACAAATATAGACTACTTACCGCAAACATTGAAAATTTATCCCATATATTGAAAACTTATTCAGTACAGTAGTAATTTCCTACGAACTTTAAAAATTAAATATCGAAAAATTGGAAGTTAACATCGGACACATATATTATCACCATTGAGTATTTATCACTGATATTAACTATTGCTGTTGTTATTACAACTGCTGAAAATTTACCATTATTATCCACAACAATTAAACCTCAGCACTATTATCAAACATTAATTTATATTATCAAACACATATAATTATTGTTGAATTTACTACAATTAACGGACATCGTTCAATATTTTTTCATGTTAAGAACTATTTTAAGGATGTAGTGTTATGAACTGACATATATTTTGAATTAATAGTTTTTATCAAATTATTTCACTCAATCGATTTACTATTTCATAAAATAATATAACTGAAAAAGTTAGTGAAACAGAGAATTCATATTTTTGAAAGAATTATTAGTAGAAGTGTTGAGTAATTACAACCTAATCGTGGGAGGCCTAGAATTCGACGATCATCAGAGGAGGAATCGATTATTAGACAACGAAAGCATGATTGAGCTGCTGAAAGAGCTAGAAGGTATAGGAAGCGTATTCGCACTAATCGTAATGTGAATACACTTCTTCCAGCAATCAAGGGAGTCGAAAGACCGCAAAATTGAGCATGCGAAAGAGCAACGTAATTTAAAATTCGATATCGTGAACCGGAACATGACGATGAACAATTTGAATTCGAATGTCGACGACACGAAAGAAATATCAATAATCAAAGATTGCCTGAACAAAACATAATTGACAATGTTAATGAACATTATTTAGGGAAAAGATGTTTTATGTAAACATTGTTAATGCACCACATTTTGTATCTAAGAAGGTGTTTAATAACACGATTCGGAATAAAGACACACGAGTATTGCGATCGGTAAGTTCAATGGATCCAAGCGTGGAACCTATGGTTTACCCATTACTGGATCCTCATGGATCACAAGGTTGGCACAAAAATATAATGAAAAAAAATAGTAACTTAAATATTGAGGAAGGTGATGCAAATAATGATCAATATGAATGACAGGATCGGCGTGTAAGTAGGTGTTCTCATATCAAGTATAGAATTAGTGTAAAACCTGATATATTTAATGTATTTTTATTAGGCCGTAGATTATTTCAACAATGGATCGTTCATAGTTATGTTAAAATAGAGAAAGATCGAAATGAATATGTTCGTAATAATCAAAAACAGTTACGTGATGAATCATATCAAGGACTAGTCGATCATTTAAATAATAATGCGAATAACATGAATTACCAAATAGGTAAAATGATTATCTTACGATCAACATTCGCTGATTCTCCTGGGTATATGATACAAAATTATGCTAGGCTATAGTCCGTAGTAAAGGAAAACCTGATTTATTTATTACAATGATGTCTAATCCTAATTGGCGTGAAATTTGAGAAAATTTATTTTCGGACCAACAGGCTGCAGATAGGTCAGATATATGTACGCAGATTTTTCAGTTGAAAAAAGAACGTTTAATATTGCTCATAACAAAAGAAAAATATTTTGATGATGTTCATGTAGTCGAATTCCAGACATCAGGTTTGCAACATGCATACATTTTAATTACTTTGAAAGATCATTAAAAATATTACTTATGTCGACTGCAACTTACTATCAACTGATGGGAATTTTTCCATCGGTCTTACAGTCTTATAAATTAAATTAAAATAATTAATATTTATGGCAGTCAGATTGCCCTTGTTTATAATCACCCCCGCAGAATCTGAAATAAAAACTTAATTCAAACCTGGAAAAAAAAACTTTATTAGAAAAAGATTATCTCACTGCCCCCCACCACCAAATTGCCCAATTGCCCAACGTTTCGAGCCCGCTCCGACACCTCCTCAGGGACTGAAATGAAACCCGCGATACACCTCCTTATACAGCGTGTCCAAAAAGTCTGGAAACATCCAAATAATTTCTCAGCTGAATTACTATTGGAAAATGTTAAGGTCGCCTTTGTAGTAATTTTTTACGAGGAATCCAATGGTGACCTTGGATTCGACCTTGGACCTCATTTTTGAGGTTATTTCAAGGTCAACCTCATTTTTTTAAATGGTAACCCCTATTTTTTATAGCGGAATCTGAAAGAGCGGAAAATTTTACGTCCGGATATGTATTAAGGTATGAGGTTGAGGTTACCCCAGAGGTCAAATTGAGGTCAAAGTATGATTTCTTAAAAATTTCGCGAGTTCAGTGGTAAAACAAAACAAACAAAGGTAAGGTTTGGTAAGTTCGAACGAAGACTTGAAGGTGACCTCTGATTCGACCTTGAACCTCATTTTGAGCCTCATTTTTGAGGTTATTTCGAGGTCAACCTCATTTTTTAAATGGTAACCCCTATTTTTTAGCGGAATCGGAAAGAGTGTGAAACTTTACGTCCAAACATGTACTCAGAACATAGTTCAAGAAGGACCTTGACGTTCATTTGAAGGTCATTTAAACTTAATGACGGTCTGATCTTGTGTAAACTTTTTATCACACTGAGCGAGGTTAATTCTTTAGTAGTTTTCAACGAGAAATCTAATGGTGACCTTGACATTGTCCTTAAAAGTCATGTCAAGTTCAATTTTTTTACATTTAGCGTTACCCAGGAAGAACGACGTGGACGTAGTAAAATCTGTTCCCTTTGGGGTGCTTGATTTACGTGAGTCCCCTTGCCTCTCACGATGGGGTGCTTGATTTACGTGAGTCCCCTTGCCTCTCACGATGGGGCGCTTGATTTACGTGAGTCCCCTTGCCTCTCACGATGGGGTGCTTGATTTACGTGAGTCCCATTGACTCTCACGATGGGGCGCTTGATTTACGTGAGTCCCCTTGCCTCTCATATTTGATTTTTTTAAACAGTATAACATCTTATTTCAAGTGCTCGAACTGTTCTCCATTCATTTCTTGACAGTAACCTAATCGATGATAGAAAGCACCAACAGCATTTTCAATCATTTCAGTAAGAATGAGAGCTGATTCATCAATGATCCTTTCACGTAATTCATCTAAGTTTAAGGGTTTTGTTTTAAATACACGATCCTTCAGATAACCCCAATAGAAATAATCTAGAGGCGTTAAATCGGGGGACCTAGCTGGCCATTCAATTGCACCTCTTCGTCCTATCCATCGATTAATGAATACTGTATCTAAGTATGTGCGAACGTTTCGTGCATAATGAGCTGCTGCACCGTCCTGTTGATACCATGTGTTATTAAAGTCCTCTCCAGCTATTTCTCTTATAGCAGGAACAATTGATTCCGCAACATAGTTTCATACTTTTCTGCATTTAAATTGCCATCAATAAAAAATGGTCCTATAATCCTATTATTTAATATTCCAGCCCAGACATTTAATTTTTGTGGATATTGTGACTTGGCTTCTCTTGCCCAATGAGGGTTTTCAACTGCCCAATATCTACAGTTATGCCTATTTACGCTTGAGTCAAGTTGAAATGTAGCTTCATCTGAAAAGACTATATTTGATGGAAAATTTGGATTTTGTACGATGCGTGCCATCATATCATCACAGAATTCAACGCGACGATCGAAATCATCTTCATTTGACTTGTGTATTAGCGTTACTTTAAATGGATGGAACTTCTCTCTCTTTAGTATGTTATGAATAGATGATTTACTTATTTCGTGCACTTGAGCAGCTCTACGAACGGAAGTATGCGGATCTTCGGTGAATGTTAACACAACATCTAAAGATTCCTCTTCGTTACCTGCTGACATTGGTCTGCCTGATCGAGGTAAATCTCTGATAGTGCCGGTATTTTCAAACCTTCTAACAGTTTTTTGAACTGTTGAAAATGATAGTGGAGTTCCACCAACCCTAAATGAAGCATTAAAAATATCTCTTACGGCCCTATAAGATCGCTGCATGTGTCCCCAACCTCTCATCATGAGAATCGTTATTCTTTCTCTATCAGTGAGTTTGTTCATTTTTATTACTCTTCGTAGTAGACCTTATCCAAAAATACTTTTTGAGTTGAAAATAAAAAGAACTTTTAATTTTCAAAAAATATGTTTGAAAGATGACCAACCCTTTTCTGTGGTGGTTATGGAATAAATAATAGTTTATTGTCACTCTAACCATACGAAAAATAACAAGTAACAATGTTCAATATTTAAACGCTTCAAAAAATTTTACAATGAATCAGCTCTCATTCCTACTGAAATGATCAAAAATACTGTTGGTGTTTTCGATCAAAAAGTGGATGGAAAATAATTCGAGCACTTGAAATAAGATGTTAGACTGTTTAAAAAAATTAAAAAGTTTACACAAGATCAGACCGTCATTAAGTTTAAATGACCTTCAAATGAACGTCAAGGTCCTTCTTGAACTATGTTCTGAGTACATGTTTGGACGTAAAGTTTCATACTCTTTCCGATTCCGCTAAAAAAATAGGGGTTACCATTTAAAAAAATGAGGTTGACCTCGAAATAACCTCAAAAATGAGGCCCAAAATGAGGTTCAAGGTCGAATCAGAGGTCGCCTTCAAGTCTTCGTTCGAACTTACCAAACCTTACCTTTGTTTGTTTTGTTTTACCACTAAACTCGCGAAATTTTTAAGAAATCATACTTTGACCTCAATTTGACCTCTGGGAGCAACCTCAACCTCATACCTTAATACATATCCGGACGTAAAATTTTCCGCTCTTTCAGATTCCGCTATAAAAAATAGGGGTTACCATTTAAAAAAATGAGGTTGACCTTGAAATAACCTCAAAAATGAGGTCCAAGGTCGAATCCAAGGTCACCATTGGATTCCTCGTAAAAAATTACTACAAAGGTGACCTTAACATTTTCCAATAGTAATTCAGCTGAGAAATTATTTGGGTGTTTCCAGACTTTTTGGACACGCTGTATAACCATACCCACTCATTTCCTCTTACCCCGCCACCATCCACCTTCCCCTCTCCAACTTTACATTCTCAATTAAATTAATAAAGAATGATAAATGTTATATAATTTACTTGACTCTACCATTTAATTTACATTATTCCGATTCCTTAGAATGTGAATACTTTCAAGTAATAATAATGGAGTGAAATTAGATTGGTATAGAAAACCTACATGGTCAGGTAGATTTTTAAATTTTGATTCTCACCACCAATTCGGAAACAAGACAGGTGCGATCAAAGGTCATTGACAGAGCGATTAAATTGTCATATAAAGATTTTAGGAAAAAGAATTTAAATTTAGTTAGAGAAACATTTATTAAGAATAGTTATCGGGTAAAATTTATTGATAAAATGATTGATGAGAGAGTGTGGGAAATTTAT